>OX463229.1:4053543-4521043 GCA_949820135.1 Sylvilagus floridanus
TGTACTGCTGAGAAGAATGTGCATGCTTTACGTGTAGGATGAAAAGTTCTGTAGATATCTGTTAGATCCATTTGGGCTATAGTGTTGTTTAAATCTACTGTCTCCTTGTTGATCTTCTGTTCTGTCGATCTGTCAATATCTGTGAGTGGAGTATTGAAGTCCCCCAGTACTATTGTGTTGGGGTCTAAGCCTCCCTTTAAGTTTCTTAACAAATTTTTTAAATAAACCTGTGGCCTGTAATTAGGTGCATATACATTGAGAATTGTTATATCTTCCTGTAGTATTGATCCCTTAATCATTATATAGTGTCCCTCTTTGTCTCTCTTAACAGTTTTTGTGTTAAAGTTTATGTAGTCCGATATTAAGATGGTTACACCCACTCTTTTTTCATTTCTGTTGGCATGGTATATCTTGTTCCATCCTTTTATTTTCAGTCTGTATGGATCTTCGTTGGAAAGATGTGTTTCTTGTAGGCAGCAAATAGATGGTTTTTGTTCCTTAACCCAGTCAGCCAATCTCTCTCTTTTAACAGGACAGTTTAGACCTTTAACGTTCAATGTGACTATTGATAAGTGGTAAGTTTGCCCTGCCATTTGCCAGATATTTTCTAATGTATGCTTTGAATTCCCTGTGATCTTTTGCCGTGAGGTTCCCTTCATTTACCTTCTTTCATGTTGATGGTCGTGTTTCTGTGTTTCTGTGTGTAACACGTCTTTAAGTATCTTTTGCAGGGCTGGACGAGTGGCAACAAACTCTTTCAATTTTTGTTTGTTATGAAAGGTCTTTATTTCGCCTTCATTCACAAATGAGAGCTTTGCAGGGTATAATATTCTGGGCTGGCAGTTTTTCCCTCTAAGTACCTGGGCTATGTCTCACCATTCCCTTCTAGCTTGTAGGGTTTCTGTTGAGAAGTCAGCTGTGAGTCTAATTGGAGATCCTCTGAGAGTAATTTGACGTTTCTCTCTTGCACATTTTAGGATCTTTTCTTTTTGCTTCACTGTGGTGAGTTTAATTACAATATGTCGTGCAGAGGATCTCTTTTGGTCATGTTTATTAGGGGTTCTATGAGCTTCCTGGATTAGGATTTCTCTGTCTTTCTCCAAGCCTGGAAAATTTTCTGCTAGTATCTCCCTAAAAAGGCCTTCTAATCCTTTCTCCCTCTCCATACCTTCAGGAACACCTAGAACCCGAATGTTTGGTTTTTTAATAGTATCCTGTAAATTCCCAACGATATCTTTTAGTTTTCTAATTTCCTCTTCTTGTCTTTGGTTTGACTGTTTCCTCTCCTGTTCACTGTCTTCTAGGTCCGATATTCTCTCATCTGCTTCACCCATTCTGGTTTTAAGGCCCTCAAGATTGCTTGTCACTTCATCTATTGAGTTCTTCAATTCATTAAGATTTTTTGTGACTATCGTAGCTTCTTGTTCTACTAGTTGTTTCATTTCGTTTTGATTTCTCCGTAGTGCTTCATTCTCGCGAGAGAGATTTTCTATCTTATCCATTAAAGATTTCTGTAGTTCCAGAATTTGTTTTTGAGAACTTCTTAATGTTCTTATCAATTCTTTGAGATCTGCTTCTTGCATTTCTTCTATCTCATTATCTTCACAATCCTGACTTGGGGTGTCTTTTCCGTTTGGGGTCATCATAGCGTCTTCCTTGATCTTGCTCCCTCGGAATCTGTTTTTGTTTGGCATTTTTTTTTCCCCACACTCTTTCTCTGGGTTGTCAAGGTAACGGAGTTTGTGTGCGTGGTGTGTTCCCAGCTTTTGGATCCCCTTCAGGTTTCTACAGCCTCGGGTTTTTGGTTCCATCTGCCTCAGTGATGGGCGGGCGCACCTTATCCCACTGCGTTTAATCAAATTCGACTTCGTAAGGTGGGCGGCGAGAAGGGCTAGTGTCCGTGCGGGGTCGCCTCAACTGTGCTGTTTCCCCCGTGGGGTCTGCTTCCCCCCGCCAGTGTCTCGGGATCCCTGTATCGGCTCCCGTTCACGCGCGCAGATCCTGTGGCGATTGTGTTCCGCCAGGCTCCCGTCTCAGCCAGCGGGCGCGCGCCGTGCCACTGCGTTTAATCTAGCTCGACTTAGCAGGATGGGTGACGAGAGAGGCTAGTGTCCGTGTGGGCTCGCCTCAATTGTGCTGTTTCCCTGGGGTCTGCTTCCCCCCGCCAGTGTCTCGGGATCCCTGTATCGGCTCCCGTTTAAACGCTCAATTCCAATGGTGACTGTGTTCCGTCCGGTTCCCGTCCCTCCCGGCAGCTCCCGTGCCACTATGGCATGATTTGCCGTTCGCAAACTTACTTTTCCCTAGGTCCTCTGCGTCTCATTCACTGGGTCTGAAAGAATTTCCACTGCATTTTTTTCCCTGAGATTTTTCCTGAGGCTACAGTAACTCTGTTTTTATTAAACTATCTTTTTGCGGACTGCTAGTGCGCGTCCTCACTATTCCGCCATCTTGGCTCCGTGTTTCCTTTTTAATGAAATAAACAATCCTATCATACAACAGACAACTCATGAGAAGTAAGTCAGCATAGAATATACTATTCAGATAATACATAAACATATGATCTAGCTATGAATGATAGAAATTATAATCAGATATATTATCAGCACATTAACTCAAAACTTAGTTTTTGCATGCAAAAATATAGAATTTCAGTTCCAGTAATCTTGCCTTTACAAACACACATACATACACAACATAATTGTTTTGAAACTCAAGGACTCAGATACCAATTGACTTGGATATTAGAAGACACACATGCTAATGGCTATTCATACACAATTGAGGATGATGTAGGAAGTGTAGCTATGTTCTCAGACAGCCACATAAAGTTATGATACCTCCCACCCAAGTGCTTCTCAGGCTATAACTGCTGAAGACACTGTTGGAGGGTTTGTGGAGAAAGAAGTAATTCTATGAGGAACTGATGACTCCACTGGAGATGATGGGGACATTTAATTTAAGATGCCTCTGTTGGGGAAAAGGCTCTCAACTATTCAGAACAATTGAAAAAGAGGGAATCCTCCCAAATTCTTTCTATGAAGCCAGCATCACCTTAATTCCTAAGCCAGAAAAAGATGCAGCATTGAAAGAGAATTACAGACCAATTTCCTTGATGAACATAGATGCAAAAATCTTCAATAAAATTCTGGCCAATAGAATTCAACTACACATCAGAAAGATCATCCACCCAGACCAAGTGGGATTTATCCCTGGAATGCAGGGATGGTTCAATGTGTGCAAAACAATCAACGTGATCCACCACATTAACAGACTGCAGAAGAAAAGCCATATGATTATCCCACTAGACGCAGAGAAAGCATTCGATAAAATACAACACCCTTTCATGATGAAAAATCTAAGCAAACTAGGTATGGAAGGAATATTCCTCAATACAATCAAAGCAATTTATGAAAAACCCATGGCCAACATCCTATTGAATGGGGAAATGTTGGAAGCATTCCCAGTGAGATCTGGTACCAGACAGGGATGCCCACTCTCACCACTGCTATTCAATATAGTTCTGGAAGACTTAGCCAGAGCTATTAGGCAAGAAAAAGAAATTAAAGGGATACAAATTGTAAAGGAAGAACTCAAACTATCCCTCTTTGCAGATGACATGATTATTTATTTAGGGGATCCAAAGAACTCTACTAGGAGACTGTTGGAACTCATAGAAGAGTTTGGCAAAGTAGCAGGATACAAAATAAATGCACAAAAATCAACAGCCTTTATATACAAAGGCAATGCCACGGTTTAGAAAGAACTTCTAAAATCATCCCATTCACAATAACTACAAAAACAATAAAACACCTTGGAATAAGCTTAACAAACAATGTTAAATATCTCTATGATGAGAATTACAAAATATTAAAGAAAGAAAAAGAGGATACCAAAAAATGGAATAATCTTCCATGCTCATGGATTGGAAGAATCAACATCATCAAAATGTCCATTCTGCCAAAAGCAATTTACAGATAATAAAAGTGGAGATACTGCAGGTTCAAGGAAGAGTAGGGGAAGAAACAGCAGAGGAAACCCTTCCGAAACTGGAGATTCACAGTGGACCTGCTTGGAGAGCGTGAGAGCCCGCAGTTTGGGACACCAGCAGCAGATTCAACACACCAGCACTGGAACGCGAGGTGAGCTGAACCTCAATAGCCCGAGATACCAGAAGGGAAGCAGAAAAGGGAGCCTAGAGTGAACAAGGCTTGAAACCCTGCGGAGAAAAGTTCACCAGGCTAACTAGAAGAGAGAGAGAGAGAGAGAGAAGGAAAAAAAAATAGTGACCCATACGGACACGAGTTTCTCTCTCTCTGCTCACCTCTCAAAGGTGAGCAAGACAAAGAGCAGGCGCCATTTTGGAATACGTCATAAGCAGGGCGACCTCGGGTCGGAACTGGCCCCGAGCCTAGCAGAAAAACCTGACTCTGGGTGGGAGGGGTGAAATAACAGGAGATTAGAACCTAATGAATGTGTGGTGCTAATGAACTGAGACTGTGAAAAAAGAGACGGTGGGGGAGAGAACTCATGGAAATCACAAATTCATATGAGTACTCTCCAGAGATGCTACAGTTCAGTAGCCTTGGCAGCCCAGTGGGAGACTGCAGGAGAATCTGAGCCCACACTAAGGGCCGCAAAGATTCCCTCTCTGGTCCTTGGGAAAGAGCTTCTGATCTCTGGCTCCTGTGGGTATATCATTCGCCTGCTAACCACCCCCAATTCCATTCAGCTGTGTGGAATTACTTCCCTTTTGAATCAAAAAAAAAAAGTAACAGAGAGAGATTTACCACGCCTAACCTGGGAGTGTCTCCTTTGACACACCCTCAACCCTGAGGAACCAAACAGAGCTCTCAGGCCACACCCATCTCAAGCCTCTAAGGCTCCATCAAAAGCAGACAGTCCACTTAATCTAGAGTCATAGTATAACAAGAAAAAACACCACAGTGAAGAAACCAATATGCCAAACAACAAACGCAAAAACCGAGGTAATAAGAACAAGGAAGACACTATGGCGTCCCCAAATGAAAAAGACACCCCAATTCAAGATTACGAAGATGATGAGATAGAAGAAATGCAAGAAGCAGAGCTCAAAAAACTGATAAGAACACTAAGAAGGACACAAAAACAAATTCTTGAACTACAGAAATCCTTAATGGACAAGGTAGAAAATCTCTCTCGGGAAAATGAAATATTAAGGAGGAATCAAGCTAAAATGAAACAACAAGTAGAACATGAAACTGTGATAGTGACGAGAAATCATAATGAAGTGAAGAATTCAATAGATCAAATGAAAAACACATTAGAGAGCCTTACAAACAGAATGGGTGAGGCAGAAGAGAGAATATCAGACGTAGAAGACAGAGCATAGGAAAATATACAGTCAACCAAAGACAAGAAGAGGAAATTAGAAATCTAAAAAATATTGTTGGGAATCTACAGGATACTATTAAAAAACCCAACATTCGAGTTCTAGGAGTTCCTGAAGGCATGGAGAGGGAGAAAGGATTAGAAGGCCTTTTTAGTGAGATAATAGCAGAAAATTTCCCAGGTTTGGAGAAGGAGAGAGACATCCTAGTACAGGAAGCTCATAGAACCCCTAGTAAACATGACCAAAAGAGATCCTCACCACGACACGTTGTAATTAAACTCACCACAGTGAAACAGAAAGAAAAGATCCTAAAATGCGCAAGAGAGAAACGTCAGATTACTCTCAGAGGATCTCCAATTAGACTCACAGCAGACTTCTCATCAGAAACCCTACAAGCTAGAAGGGAATGGCGAGACATAGCCCAGGTACTTAGAGGGAAAAACTGCCAGCCCAGAATATTATATCCTGCAAAGCTCTCATTTGTGAATGAAGGTGAAATAAAGACCTTTCATAACAAACAAAATTTGAAAGAATTTGTTGCCACTCGTCCAGCCCTGCAAAAGATACTTAAAGATGTGTTACACACAGAAACACAGAAACACGGCCATCAACATGAAAGAAGGTAAATGAAGGGAACCTCACGGCAAAAGATTACAGGGAATTCAAAGCATACATTAGAAAATATCTTTGGCAAATGGCAGGGCAAACTTACCACTTATCAATAGTCACACTGAACGTTAAAGGTCTAAACTGTCCTGTTAAAAGAGAGAGATTGGCTGATTGGGTTAAGGAACAAAAACTATCTATTTGCTGCTTACAAGAAACACATCTTTCCAATGAAGATCCATGCAGACTGAAAATAAAAGGGTGGAACAAGATATACCATGCCAACAGAATTGAAAAAAGAGCGGGTGTAGCCATCTTAATATCGGACTACATAAACTTTAACACAAAAACTGTTAAGAGAGACAAAGAGGGGCACCGGTTTATTTAAAAAATTTGTTAAGAAACTTAAAGGGAGACTTAGACCCCAACACAGTAGTACTGGGGGACTTCAATACTCCACTCACAGATATTGACAGATCGACAGGACAGAAGATCAACAAGGAGACAGTAGATTTAAACAACACTATAGCCCAAATGGATCTAACAGATATCTACAGAACTTTTCATCCTACACAGAAAGCATTTACATTCTTCTCAGCAGTACATGGAACCTACTCTAGGATTGACCACATATTAGGCTTTAAAGCAAGTCTCAGGAAATTCAAAAGAATTAGAATCATACAATGCAGCTTCTCAGACCAAAAAGGAATGAAGTTGGAAATTAGCAACTCAGGAATCCCTAGAGCATATGCAAACACATGGACATTGAACAACATGCTCCTGAATGAACAGTGGGTCACAGAAGAAATCAAAAGAGAAATCAAAAATTTTCTCGAAGTAAATGAGGATAACAGCACAACATTACCAAAACCTATGGGATACAGCAAAAGCAGTGTTAAGAGGAAAGTTTATATCAATAGGTGCCTACATCAAGTAACTGGAAAGGCACCAAATAGATGAGCTTTCAATGCATCTCAAGGATCTAGAAAATCTGCAGCAAACTAGACCCAAATCTAGTAGAAAAAGAGAAATAATCAAAATCAGAGAAGAAATCAACAGGATTGAATCCAAAAAAATATTACAAAAAAATCAGCCAAACGAGGAGTTGTTTTTTTTGAAAAAATAAACAAAATTGATACCCCATTGGCCCAAGTAACTAAAAAAAGAAGAGAAAATACCCAAATCAATAAAATCAGAGATGAAAAAGGAAATATAACAACAGACACCACAGAAATCAAAAGAATCATCAGAAATTACTACAAGGACTTGTATGCCAGGAAACAGGGAAACCTATCAGAAATGGATAGATTCCTGGACACATGCAACCTACCTAAATTGAACCAGGAAGACATAGAAAACCTAAACAGACCCATAAGTGAGTCAAAAATTGAATCAGTAATAAAGGCCCTCCCAACAAAGAAAAGCCCAGGACCAGATGGATTCACTGCTGAATTCTACCAGACATTTAAAGAAGAACTAACTCCAATTCTTCTCAAACTATTCAGAACAATTGAAAAAGAGGGAATCCTCCCAAATTCTTTCTATGAAGCGAGCATCACCTTAATTCCTAAGCCAGAAAAAGATGCAGCATTGAAAGAGAATTACAGACCAATATCCCTCATGAACATAGATGCAAAAATCCTCAATAAAATTCTGGCCAATAATGTGCAACAACACATCAGAAAGATCATCCACCCAGACCAAGTGGGATTCATCCCTGGTATGCAGGGATGGTTCAATGTGTGCAAAACAATCAACGTGATCCACCACATTAACAGACTGCAGAAGAAAAGCCATATGATTATCTCACTCGATTCAGAGAAGCATTCGATAAAATTCAACACCCTTTCATGATGAAAACCCTAAGCAAACTGGGTATAGAAGGCACATTCCTCAATACAATCAAAGCAATTTATGAAAAACCCACGGCCAATATCCTATTGAATGGGGAAATGTTGGAAGCATTTCCAATGAGATCTGGTACCATACCGGTGTGCCCACTCTCACCACTGCTATTCAACATAGTGATGGAAGACTTAGCCAGAGCTATTAGGCAAGAAAAAGAAATCAAAGGGATACAAATGGGGAAGGAAGAACTCAAACTATCCCTCTTTGCGGACGACATGATTCTTTATTTAGGGGATCCAAAGAACTCTACTAAGAGACTATTGGAACTCATAGAAGAGTTTGGCAAAGTAGCAGGATATAAAATCAATGCACAAAAATCAACAGCCTTTGTATACACAGGCAATGCCACGGCTGAGGAAGAACTGCTAAGATCAATCCCATTCACAGTAGCAACAAAAACAATCAAATACCATGGAATAAACTTAACCAAGGACATTAAAGATTTCTCCAATGAAAATTACAAAACCTTAAAGAAAGAAATATAAGAGGATACCAAAAAATGGAGAAATCTTCCATGCTCATGGATTGGAAGAATCAATATCATCAAAATGTCCATTCTGCCAAAAGCAATTTACAGATTCAATGCAATACCAATAAAGATACCAAGGACATTCTTCTCAGATCTAGAAAAAATGATGCTGAAATTCATATGGAGACACAGGAGACCTCGAATAGCTAAAGCAATCTTGTACAACAAAAACAAAGCCAGAGGCATCACAATACCAGATTTCAGGACACACTACAGGGCAGTAGTTATCAAAACAGCATGGTACTGGTACAGAAACAGATGGATAGACCAATGGAACAGAATAGAAACACCAGAAATCAACTCAAACATCTACAGCCAACTTATATTCGATCAAGGATCCAAAACCACTCCCTAGAGTAAGGACAGTCTGTTTAATAAATGGTGCTGGGAAAACTGGATTGCCACGTGCAGAATCATGAAGCAAGATCCCTACCTTTCACCTTACACAAAAATTCATTCACATGGATTAAAAACTTAAACCTACGACCCGACACCATCAAATTATTAGAGAGCATAGGAGAAACCCTGCAAGACATAGGTACTGGCAAAGACTTCTTGGAAAAGACCCCAGAAGCACAGGAAGTCAAAGCCAAAATTAACTACTGGAATTGCATCAAATTGAAAAGTTTCTGTACTGCAAAAGAAACAGTCAGGAAAGTGAATAGGAAACCGACAGAATGGGAAAATATATTTGCAAACTATGCAACAGATAAAGGGTTGATAACCAGAATCTACAAAGAAATTAAGAAACTTCGCAACATCAAAACAAACAACCCATTTAAGAGATGGGCCAAGGACCTCAATAGACATTTTTCAAAAGAGGAAATCCAAATGGCCAACAGACACATGAAAAAATGCTCAAGATTACTAGCAATCAGGGAAATGCAAATCAAAACCACAATGAGGTTTCACCTCACCCCGGTGAGAATGGCTCACATTCAGAAATCCACCAACAATAGATGCTGGAGAGGATGTGGGGAAAAAGGGACACTAATCCACTGTTGGTGGGAATGCAAACTGGTGAAGCCACTATGGAAGTCAGTCTGGAGATTCCTCAGAAACCTGAATATAACCCTACCATTCAACCCAGCCATCCCACTCCTTGGAATTTACCCAAAGGAAAGTAAATTGGCAAACAAAACAGCCGTCTGCACAGTAATGTTTATTGCGGCTCAATTCACAATAGCTAAGACTTGGAACCAACCCAAATGCCCATCAACAGTAGACTGGATTAGGAAATTATGGGACATGTACTCTACAGAATACTATACAGCAGTCAAAAACAATGAAATCCGGTCACTTGCAACAAAATGGAGGAATCTGGAAAACATCATGCTGAGTGAATTAAGTCAGTCCCAAAGAGACAAATATCATTTGTTTCCCTTGATTGGCGACGACTAACTGAGCACCAAAGGGGAAACCTGTAGAAGTGAAATGGACACTATGAGAAACAGTGACTTGATCAGCTCTTGTGCTGACTGTTGTTGTACAATGTAATACTTTATCCATTGTAGTATTTTTTTTTTATCCTAGTACTAGTGGTTGAACTCTGTAATTAACACACAATTATTCTTAGGTGTTTAAATTTTAACTGAAAAGTGATCCCTGTGAAATATAAGAGAGGGAAAAAGAGAGGGAGGAAATGTACAATTTGGGACATGCTCAATCGGAACTGCCCCAAATGATGGAGTTAGAATTGTGCCAGGGGATTCCAATACAATCCCATCAAGGTGGCATGTACCAAGGCCATCTCATTAGTCCAAGTGATCAATTTCAGCTCACAATTGATCACACTGATAGGTCTAAGAGCCCTTAAGGCATTCGGATCTGGCTCAAGAGCCCATGAGAGTATTTTAGGCTTGGAAAGCTAAGACACTCTGAAAAACAAAAAAAAAGAAGACCTAAATGAAAGATCTCTGAGAGTGAGATCCCAGTGGAAAGAACTGGGCCATTAAAGAAGGAGGTAACTTTCTCCGAAGGGAGGAGAGAACTTCCACTGTGACTATGACCCTGTCGGAATAAGATTGAAGTCGGCGAAACCTAAAGGCTTCCATAGCCTCGACAACTCATGACTAGAGCCTAGGGAGAACACTGACGCCATAAACAAGAGTGTCAAGTTGTTAAATCAACATCAGGAGTCACTGTGTACTTACGTCTCATGAGGGATCTGTCCTTAATGTGTTATCCAATGTGAAATAATGCTATTACTAGTACTGAAACAGTATTTTTACACTTTGTGTTTCTGTGTGGGTGCAAACTGATGAAATCTTTACAGAGTATATACTGAATCGATCTTATGTATATAAAGATAATTGCAAATGATTAAAAAAATCTTGGTGTTAAATAGGAAATTAGATAGATAATTAATCAATTCTTTAAAATAAATCATGTAGGTCGGGGCACCGGATTCTGTCCCGGTTGCCCCTCTTCCAGGCCAGCCCTCTGCTGTGGCCCGGGAGTGCAGTGGAGGATGGCCCAGGTGCTTGGGCCCTGCACCCCATGGGGAGACCAGGAAAAGCACCTGGCTCCTGGCTCCTGCCATCAGATGAGCGCGGTGCGCCGGCCGCAGCACGCCGACCGCGGCGGCCATTGTAGGGTGAACCAACGGCAAAAGGAAGACCTTTCTCTCTGTCTCTCTCTCTCACTGTCCACTCTGCCTGTAAAAAAAAAAAAAAAAAAAAAAAAAATAAATCATGTAGGATCTCTGTCCTTAATGTGCTGTACATTGTGAATTAATACTATAACTAGTACTCCTACAGTATTTTCACTTTGTGTCTCTATGTGAGGGCAAACTGTTGAAATCTTTACGTAATATGTACTAAACTGATCTTCTGTATATAAAGAGAATTGAAAATGAATCTTGATGTGAATGGAAGGAGAGAGGGAGCGGGAAAGGGGAGGGTAGCGGGGGGAGGGAAGTTGTGTGGGGGGGAGCCATTGTAATCCATAAGCTGTACTTTGGAAATTTATATTCTTTAAATAAAAGCTTTATATATATATATAAAAAAATTGATGCCCTAACATATATCTTCTATCAAAGATTTATATACTGTCTTCCTAATAACTGCATTATTAAGGTAGAAGCCAGATAGAAAGTGAGGAACATTCTAAAATTGGTTTCAAATAAAATTATGCTAGACTACTAGGAGTCAAAGGGATCACACAAGCAAGACTAGTGACTGCTAATACTAACAGATAGAACTTAAAAAAGGGAGAGACTGATCCAACATGGGACATAGGATACACAGCAGACTCATAGAATGGCAGATATCCTAATAAATCACTCTGGCCTCAGAATCAGCCCTTAAGGCATTAGGATCTGGCTCAAGAACCCATGAGAACATTTTTGGCATGGAAAGCCAAGACACTCTGAAAAAAAAAAAAGAAGAGGAAGACGACCTAAATGAAAGATCTCTGCAAGTGAGATCCCAACGGAAGGAACAGGGCCACCAGAGAAGGAGGTACCTTTTTCTGAAGGGAGGAGAGAACCTCCACTTTGACTATGACCCTGTCAGAACAAGATCCAAGTCGGCGAACACTAAAGGCTTCCATAGCCTCAGCAACTCTTGACTAGAGCTTAGGGAGATTACTGACGCCATTAACAAGAGTGGCAAATTGTTAAATCAACAACAGGCGTCACTGTGTACTTACGTCTCATGTGGGATCTGTCCTTAATGTGTTGTCCAAGGTGAAGTAATGCAATAACTACTACTGAAACAGTATTTTTGCACCTGTGTCTCTGCGCAGGTGCAAACTGACAAAATCTTTGCTTAGTATATACTGAATCGATCTTCCGTATAGAATGATAATTGGAAATGATTAAAAAAAATTGGAAGTTACATAAAAATCAATCAATTAAAAAAATAATATCATGTAGGATCTCTGTGCTTAATGTGCTGTACAACGTGATTGAATGCTACAACTAGTACTCAAAGAGTATATTTCACTCTGTGATGCTATGTGAGGGCAAATGGTTTAACATCTTTTCTTAACGCATACTAAACTGAGCTCCTGTATACAAAGAGAATTGAAAATGAATCTGGATGTGAATGAAAGGTGGAGGGGGAGTGGTTAAGGGTGGAGGGTAGTGGGGGGAGGGGAGGTATGGGTGGGGAAGCCATTGCAATCCACAAGTTGTACCTTGGAAATTTATATTCTAAATAAAAATTAAAAAAAAGAAAGTGTTATACCATTTAAAAAAATTATGCTAGACCTAAAAGATATATTTAGGCCTGAATAATCATAAAAGAAAAATATTTTTCATATTTTACTATGAAAGGAAAACAAGGGAGGAGTCAGAATAACCTGTACTTTGAAATATCTATATTTAGGTAGTTGTCTAAACACAAAAATGTTAATTGTATGTAAAGAAACATTTTCTGTCTTGGTCTATCTTTTATTTCCCTTGGGATTTTTTTAAAAAATGTATTTCTATGGACCCAAAAACAAGTGCCTTACAGAAAATATGATCAGAGCAAGAAGAATAACTCAAGTCAACACAAGGATGTTCATTTCATGTCAACCATCGAGAGATAGTGTTTTGCCGAGGCATAAAGGATTTCTGAGCTGATCAAAGTGGAGAAGAAGAGAAGCCAATACCCTCTCTTTTCTTCTATGAGGAGACACAGTCTCTCACTTCAGCAATAAGAGATAGGCAAAAAAGAAATATGATCAAGAGACCACAAATAAATTATCAACAATTTCTATGTGGACAGGCCAGGGACACAGAATTTTATCTCACCATTTATCGAAGCATTTATCTAACCATTTGCAGAATCCTCAAGAAGTAACTATCAGGACAGCCATCAGAAATAAGAATAAAGCAAAGGCCACTTACACTTGGCATATAACATGGGACTCTTGATGCTTCTGTTAGTGATGTATCTATACATGGGAGGGATCAGCAATCACCATATCTCCATCCTTATGAAGGCTGTTTTGCATCTCAAGGAAGCACAAACTATCAACCAGCCAACACACAAGGAAGGGAACCTGCAGTAAGGGGATGAGAAAAAGCAAAGGAAGCATTTAGGAAATCTGTACAAACCCTAGAACTCAATTGTGGAGGAACCTTCAGTGCTAGGCAGGTACACACACATATTGTATTTTTCTGCATTCATGTATGCACATCTGTGTGTGTTTCTATTCGACTGGAGAGGCCGTTCCAATGCTCTTCAATCTAAATCCTTTCTTCCAAGCCACCTCTTCTTTCATGGAGTATGGAATCATTCTTCCTTGGGACTCGGCAGCTTGTGTCCAGGTGAAAAGTACAATATGGAAAACCTACTTTTGGCACATCTTTTCTACCCTCAGGTGCTTTGATGATATCAAAGTCTATGGTTAGCAAGATCCTAGAGACAAACTGCTATTAAATTTGATCCAAAAACTTTGCTGTTTAATATGACACAAATAGACTGCCTCAGAGGGTGCAATGGGAGCTGTCAGGTAAGAACCTGGAAGGGCCAGTCTCAATCATCACTTAGCCAGGAGCATTCCAGCACCAGACTCCCCAAAGGACAAAAGAGGAAGGGGTAGCCCCACACACCCAGTATCCAGGGCAGCCACGGAACATTTCCTTGTTTCCCACACAGATCTCACAGCAATCCTGTGCCCAGAGAAACCCACAAGTACAGGTTTCCCAAGTACTGTGGCCCAACTCATCACTCTCAATTCAGAGATTCCTAATCAGTAAATCAACATCAATGTATCTCGATGTTCACATATCCATGTATGACACCTTTCCCCAGTATTCTAACATCCACACTAATTCCATGAAGATTTACACCTACAACCAGGGGTATTTCTCATTTAAGCCCTTATGAGGACATGGGAGCTAAGTGCGAAAGTCTCCATTTTTTTTCACCCTAAAGCAGAGAAATCAGCTGGGAATCATCTCTGTTCTCACCACTCCAACCACCAAGGGCAGGATCACACCCTACAGATCTCTATGTCTCTGGAGTGCAAGTGGTTTTCAGGACAACTCTCTAGAATACCGTCATGGAGAATATTATTATTCCACTGCCAAAACTTGTGGATTGTGCAACAAAAAAGCAATTCCAAAGTAAACTAGAAACTTTAGGCAAAGTGATGCATCAACAGTGGCTTATCAATTGTCCATTTTATCCTACCATCCTACTGACATGAGATGTTGTCAATAGAGGATCGCTAAAGGAGTTGGGGACACATAAGAAAACTCTAGTATTCTGCTCAAATACTTTGTAAGTTTAATCTGCCATAAAACATAATTTTAATATAAACAGACTTTTCATCCAGTCACTACTGGTACCTTACCTTTATTAAGCATTGAGTTCAAATAGTTCAATTGTCTAAGAGCCTTCCATTTTCTATGAATAATTTTTTTGAAAGAGTGTACACAGAGAGAGGAGAGGCAGAGGGAGAGAGGTCTCCCATCTGTTCAGTTCACTTCCCTATTAGCCACATTGGACAGAGCTGCACTGATCTGAAGCCAGGAGCCAGGGGTTCCTGGTGCAGGGTCGCAGAGACTTGGGCCATTTTCTGCTGCTTCCCCAGGCCGTAGCAGAGAGCTGGATGGGAAATGGAGCACCGGGTCTTGAACTGGCCCCCATATGGAATGCTGGAGCTTAGGCCAGGGTGCTAACCTGCTGTGCCACAGCGTCTTGCCCTGCTTGCTGTTTTTATTCATTCATTAGTGTATTTATTCATTCATTATTCATTTACTATTAAAGTTGGCTTTATACTATAGTTGGAATATTTCAGTGGAAATATTAGCCATGTTAACTCATTTGAATGTGTATAATGCATTGTCCTGGAACTCCTTAATTTTATACCATTTTGTATGGATTTGAAAGGATGTGATAATCATACACCAAGTTTTCATTATACATAGAAGTGATTATGCAGACTTCTTTTCCATCGGCTCATTTCTGTTTATTATCGATTTGGCTTTAGATTTACTTTTGCCAATGTAGACAAAAGAAAGTGATTTTACATCTTGACCTGAAAAAAATTCAAAAGAAAGTAACAATTTTAAACTGATCTAATGACATTTGGACCTTTCACTCTATTGTGCAGCTATTATCTCTGTCATATTTTAAGATATTTTCATCACTACAAATCAGGTTTCTTATCCATTAACGGTCACTCTCAGTTCCTTGTCTTGCCAGTTACACAACCAGCAATCTGCTCCTGCTTCTGTGGATTTAATGGTCCTGAGTGTTTCACATAAATGAAATATTGGACTCTGTGGATTTAGGTGAGCTTTGATTTTGCATGGTGTTTTCACGAGGCCTCCACATTATTGCAGGTATTTACATTTTTATGAAAAAATGATAATTCCTTGTAGTAATTCATTGTTACAAAAAACACGATTTCTTTTTTTACTGCTAATTAATATTCTTAGGGTATATAAACCTTGGTTTCTTTATCTAGTCAGCTATTGATGGATATCCGGGTTGATTCCATACTTAGGTATATTGAATTGAGGTGCAATGAACATAGGGGTACAGATGACCCCTTTTCAGGCTGATTTCATTTTGTTTGGATTAATTCCTAGGAGACAGTTGCCTGGGTCATATGGCAGATCTATTTTCAGCTCTCAGAGATTTCCATACTGTCTTCCACAATGAATGCATCAGTTGACATTCCCACCACGTGTGGATTAGGGTACCTTTTCACACAACTCTTCTCCAGCATAGGTTGGTTGTTGATTTCTGTATGAAAGCCATTCTGACGGGTGAGTAAAACCTGATTGTGGTTTTGATTTTACTTCCCTGATGGCTAGTGGTCCTGAACATTTTTTTCAAGTGGTTTTGGCCATTTCAGTTTCTTCTTTTTGAAACATGAGTGTTGAAGTCATTTTCCATATCTTAACTGGATGTTTAGTTTGTTGCTGTATTGTTCCTATTGCTTTTACAGGGAACTGGATCAGATGTGGAGCAGCCATGACTCAAGCCATTGACATATGGGATGTCAGCATTGCTTGTGGAAACTTAATAAACTACACCACAGCCCACCTCCAGTTTCCATTATTTTTTATTTTTATTTTATTTTATAAGGTTTTTATTTAATGAATACAAATTTTCATATGTACAGCTTTTAGGGTTATAGTTTCTTGTGCCCTTTCCCACCCTCCCACCCTTACTCCTGTTCCCTCTCCCATTCATTTTCTATTAAAAAGAAGACCTAAATGAAAGATCTCTGTGAGTGAGATCCCAGTGGAAAGAATGGGGCCACCAAAGAAGGAGGTACCTTTCTCTGAAGGGAGGAGAGAACCTCCACTTGGACTATGACTGTATCAGAATAAGATCGAAGTTGGCGAACCCTAAAGGCTTCCATAGACTTGGCAACTCATGACAAGAGCCTCGGGAGATTACTGACGCCATAAACAAGAGTGTCAAATTGTTAAATCAACAACAGGAGTCACTGTGTGCTTACGTCTCATGTGGGATCTGTCCCTAATGTGTTGTCCAATGTGAAGTAATGCTATAACTAGTACTGAAACAGTATTTTTACACTTTGTGTTTCTGTGTGGGTGCAAACTGATGAAATCTTTACTTAGTATATACGGAATCGATCTTCTGTATATAAAGATAATTGAAAATGAAAAAAACTTGGTGTTAAATGGAAATTGCATAGAAAATTAATCAATTTTTTAAAAAAAATCATGTAGGACCTCTGTCCTTAATGTGCTGTACATTGTGAATTAATACTATAACTAGTACTCCAACAGTATTTTTCACTTTGTGTTGCCATGTGGGGGCAAACTGTTGAAGTCTTTACTTAATATATACTAAACTGATCTTCTGTATATAAAGAGAATTGAAAATGAATCTTGATGTGAATGGAAGGTGAGAGGGAGCAGGAAAGGGGAGGGTTGCGTGTGGGAGGGAAGTTATGGGGGCGGGGAGCCATTGTAATCCATAAGCTGAACTTTGGAAATTTATATCCGTTAAATAAAAGTTATAAAAGATTATTTGCACCCAGACAGACACACATGATATGAAGCACAGTTTGAAGACAAGTTTTCCCTTTAATTCTTGTAGTACAACACATTAAGGACAGAGCTCCAGCATGGTGAGCAAGTGCACAGTGACACCTGTTGTTGGTTTAACAACTGACACTCTTAGCTATGACATCAGTGATCACCTGATGCTCTTAACATGACCTGCCAAGGTTATGGAAGCCTTTGAATTCACAAACTCTGTCAGTTTTTTATTCAGGGGCATATGTGAAGTGGAATTTCTATGCTCCCTTCAGCGTAAAGTACATCCTTCTTTGATGGCTTTTTCTTTCCACTGGAGTCTCACTCACAGAGATCCTTCATGCAGAACCATTTTTGCCACTATGTCTTGGCTTTCCATGCCTGAAATTCTCTCATCGTGCTTTCAGTCAGGCCTCAGGGGCTGATTCTGAGGTCAGAGTGCTGTTTAGGGTGTTTGTCATTCTATGTGTCTGCTGTGTGGACTGCTTCCCATGTTGGAACTTTCTCTTCTTTGTAATTCTGTCTATTGTTATTATCAGGCACTTGGTCTTATTTATGTGATCCCTTTGTCTGATGTTCCTATGTATATGATCAAGTCCATACTTAACATGAACCTTTTACACATAAGATGGGAACAGTGCCACCCAGTTAAATGGGATTTGGAGTCCGTGGAACATTTTTAGCTTCACCATTAGGGGTAGGTCTGTGTGAATGTGTGCTGATCTGTATAGTTCCTCCTTCTTCCATTCCCATTCTTATTTTTTTTTGACAGGCAGAGTGGACAGTGAGAGAGAGAGACAGGGAGAAAGGTCTTCCTTTTGCCATTGGTTCACCCTCCAATGGCCACCGAGGCCAGTGCACTGAGGCCAGCCCACCGCGCTGATCCGATAGCAGGAGCCAGGTGCTTCTCCTGGTCTCCCATGGGGTGCAGGGCCCAAGCACTTGGGCCATCCTCCACTGCAATCCCGGGCCACAGCAGAGAGCTGGCCTGGAAGAGGGGCAACTGGGACAGAATCCAGCGCCCTGACTGGGACTAGAAGCCGGTGTGCTGGCACCGCAAGCCAGAGATTTAGCCTGTTGAGCCACGGCGCCGGCCCCATTCTTATTTTTAACTGGAATCTATTTTCAATTGATAATACATTTATGATTAATTCTAGGTTAAGTAAGAGTTTAGCTAATGGTATTAAGTAGAGAAGAAAAAAAGAATGAAGAAATAGATAAAGTGAAATAATAAAGTGTTCCTCGACAGTCAAGCCAAGGGCTGTTCAAGTAATTGCTCCTCATAGCGTCTGTTTCACTTCTACAGGTTTCCTTTTAGGTGCTATGTTAGTTGTCACAGATCAGGGAGAAGATATGATATTTGTCCCTTTGGTACTGAGTATGATATTTTCCAGATTCATCCATTTAGTTATAAATGACCAAATTACATTCTTTTAAACTGCCAATAGGTTTCCATATAGTATATATCCCATAGTTTCTTTTTTTCTTTTTGACAGGCAGAGTGGAAAGTGAGAGAGAAAGAGATAAAAGTCTTCCTTTTCCATTGGTTCCCCCGCCAATGGCCGCTGCAGCCAGAGTGGTGTGGCTGGTGTACCGTGCTGTTCTGAAGCCAGGAGCCAGGTGCTTCTCCTGGTCTCCCATGTGGTTGCAGGGCCCAAGCACTTAGCCCAACCTTCACTATACTCCAGGGCCACAGCAGAGAGCTGGACTGGAAGAGGAGCAACCAGGACAGAGTCCAGTGCCCCGACTGGGACTAGAACCCAGGGTGTTGGCACCACAGGTGGAGGATTAGCCTAGTGAGCTGTGCACTGGCTCCATAGTTTCTTTATCTAGTCTTCGGTTAATGGGCATTTAGGTTGATTCCATATCTTGGCTATTGTGAATTGAGCTACAATAAACATACAGGTGCAGATGTCTCTTTTATTTGCTGACTTCATTTCCTTTGGGTAAATTCCAAGGAGTGGGATGGATGGATCGTAAGGTAGGGCAATATTCAGATATTCAAGGTATCTCAAAACTGTTTTCCATAGTGGCTTTACCAGTTCACATTCCCAGCAGCAGTGGATTAGGGTACCTTTTTCTCCACATCCTGGCCTGCATTTGTTTTTTGTTGATTTCAGTATGAGAGCCATTCTAACTAGAGTGAGGTAAAACCTCATTGCGGATTTGATTTGCATATCTCTGATGGCTACTGATCCTGAGCATTTTTTTCATGTGTCTGTAGGCCACTTGGATTTTGTTTTTTGAGAAATGTCTACATCCTTTGCCCACTTATTGACTGGGTTGTTTGCTTGGCTATTGTTGAGATTTTGATCGCTTTATATATTCTGGTTATTAATCCTTTATCAGTTGCATGCTCTGCAAATAATTTCTTTCATTCTATTCATTGCTTCTTTACTTTCCTGTTTGCTTGCCGTACAGAAGCTTTGCAACTCGATGTAATCCCGCTTGTTAGTCTGGGTTTTTATTGCCTGTGCCTCTGGGGTCTTTTCAAGGAACACTGTGCCTAGGCTGATGTCTTGCAGGGTTTCCTCAATGCTCTCTAGTACTTTGATGGTATTGGGTCATAGATTTAGGTCTTTACTCCATTTTGAATGGATTTTTGTGTAAGGTGTAAGGTAGGGGCCTTGCTTCATATTTCTGCATGTGGAAATCCCTGTCCTTGCTCTAGGGAGTGGTTTTAGCTACTTGAATGAATATAAGTTGGTTGTTGTAGATTGTTGCATTGATTTCTGCATTTCTATTCTGTTCCATTGGTCTTTGCATCTGTTTTTGTACCAATACCATGCTGTTTTGATTATAACTTCTTTGTAGTATGTCTTTAAATCAGGTATTGTGATGCCTCTGGCTGTATTTTTGTTGTATAAGACTGCTTCAGCTATCCTAGACCTCTTAGGTTTCCAAATGAATTTCAGCATCATCTTTTCTATATCTGAGAAGAATGTCTTTGGTATTCTCATTGGTATTACATTGAGTCTGTAATTATTTTTGGAAGAATAGACATTTTGATGATGATGATTATTCTGATCTATGAACATGGAAGTTTTTTCCATTTTTTAATGTCTTTTATTTCTTTTTGCTGAGTTTTGTAATTCTCATCATAGAGATCTTTTACCTCCTTGGTTAAATTTTATCCAAGGTATTTAATAAATCTTAAAAAAACAGCAAACATGTAGCTCAGTTTATTAAAAAATGAATATTACAATGTCCACCAGGTGACAATGAAAACACAGAAATGAAAAGCAATGAAAAGTTTCAAGGAGAGCGTTTGTCTGAGATCAGTTTGTGTTTGTGAACATGAAACCAAGGCCAAGAAATTTATACACAGTACTATTTTTGAAGAAATGAGGATTGAGACCAGCATGAGGGTGTAGTGGATATAACCACCACTTGTAACTATGACATCCCATGTGGTGCCAGTAAATATCCTGGGTGTTCCACTTGGAATCCAGCTCCCTGTTAATGATCCAGAAAAAGCAGTAGAAGATGGCCTAAGATGCTGACACTCCAATGGACAACTGAAATGATCTTGCTTTGGCATGAACCCGCACTGGGCCACAGCAGATATCTTCAGCATCTATCACCAGATGGAAGGTTTCTCCCACTCTCCCTTCCTTTTCTATGAATTGGTGCTTCAGAACAAAAACATTTGAAGAGAAGCATAAACTGGTCATAAGAAGGTTACATCTGCAAGTTATTTTTTAACATCACAATGCAAAATCGGTTTTATATATCTTAGTCTTTAACAACTGAAAACTGCGAGAGCCTTAAGAGCTACTCTTCAGAACATCTATTTCCTTGGAAATTATTCTATCCCTTAATGCTTTCAAAGCATTCTGCTCAGGTCTGAAGAGAATAATGTAGCACTTGGGGACAAAGATGCAGCCCAGGAGCCCCGCACTGGAGGCCAAGATGGAGAAGACCTCCACGGCCACCATGACCTTCCCCTTGGTGCTGTGGTAGACAGGCAGGAAGGTCACCCACACACTGCAGAACACCAGCATGCTAAAGGTCAGGAACTTGGCTTCATTGAACGTGTCAGGCAGATTCCTGGCTAGGAAAGCCACAGTGAAGCTGGCCAGGGCCAAGGAGCCCAGGTAGCCCAGGACACAGTAGAAGGCAGTGACTGAGCCCTTGTTGCACACCAGGATGATGTGGCCATGCTCAGAGTGAGCATCTGTGTCAATAAAGGGAGGACAAGTCCCAAACCAGAAGCCACAGAGAGCCAGTTGGATGAGGGAACAGATGGGAATAATGGAGTTAGGTGCCCCTGATATCAGCCAGTGTCTCATCCTTCTCCCTGGGGCAGTGACCTTGAAGGCCAGCACCACAGTGATAGTTTTGGCCAGGACAGTGGAAACAGCCATGGTGAACACCACTCCAAACGTGGTCTGCTGGAGGACACAGGTGGCTGTGTTGGGACGACCAATGAACAGTAAGGAGCAGAGGAAGCAGAAGATGAGGGCGATGAGCAGGATGTAGCTGAGACAACGATTGTTGGCCTTGACTATGGGAGTGTCTCGGTGCTTCACAAAGACCCCAAGAACCACAGTGGTGAGGACAGTGAAGCACAGAGCTGTGCAGACCAGGGTCATCCCCAGGGGATCTTCAAAAGACAGAAAGGTCACTTTTTTGAGGAAGCACTGGTCTCGCTCTCTGTTGGCATACTGAGGATCTGGACACTTCACACACTGGTCCATATCTGGTGAGAAACATACGATAAAATCATCCCAAGTTCAGTTATTCCTGATTCACAAGTACCTTCTAGAATACCCAACATAGCTAGTTTAGGTAAATAGTCCTTATTTGATGTGAAAGACAGCATACAAAATGACATATAAAAATTGTTGGCAATTATTTATGTCCATCTTCCTTATGTTAGCCAGAGTTCATACTTCATCTTCCTAAGTACCTTACATAATGATGAATTCATTCTCTTTGCTCCTAACCAAGCCCTAAAGTCTACCTTCTGAACCTATTCATGGTGCTTTAAAAACATACCTTAGCCTGTGTTATTTTAACACCACAAGTTCATTCTTCATTGTTTCTTCGGATTGGGAACTGATGATCAAGATGCCAGAGGGTTCCATGTGTGGTGAGGACTACCCTGCCCTTATACAGCGCACATTCAGCTGCATGCTCACTTGGAACAAGAGCAAGCAGAAGCCCTTGGTTTTTAAGTTTTTATTTAATGATTGCATTTTTCATAATTCACCTTTAGGAATATAGGGGTTCTTTTCCCTATACCAACCCTCCCACTCCAACACCCATCACACCTCCTTCTGCCTCTTCCTCTACCATCTCCTTCTTGTGGTTCATTTTTAGTTTGATTTTAAATACAGAGGACCAACTCTGTGTTAGGCATGGATTTCAACAGCTGTATCCATACACACAGACCACATATAGAGCACATTTTGGGTACAAAATTTGCAGTTGATTCTCATAGTACAAATCATTAAGGACAGAGGTCCTACATGGGGACTAAGTACACTTGACCTCTCTTGTTACTTTAACAATTAACATGTTTATGTATGTATGATATCAGTGATCATACGAGGCTCTTGCCATGGTCTGCCAAGGCTATGGAAGCCTTTTGTGACCAGAGACTCCATCGGGATTTGGACAGGGCCATACGCAAAGTGGTTGCTCCCTCCTCTATTCAGAGAAGAGTACATCCCTTTTGGATGACCCTTTGTTTCAACAGAGGTCTCACAGAGATCCTCCATGTAGTCTATTTTTTGCTGCAGAGTCATGGCTTTCCAAGCCTGAAATGAGCCTTTCTTTTAATGGTGCTGTTCCCCCTGTACTCCCATGGCCTATTCAACCACCAAATGGTTGCAGTCTTTGTTTTGATGAGTATTTATTTATTTATAATTTACATAAAAGTCAGAGTTTCATCAAAAAGAGGAGAAGCAGAAGGGACAGAGAGAGAGAGAGAGAGAAAGGAGAGGAGGACAGGGAGGAAGAGACAGGGAGAAAGAGAAAGAGAAAAAAAAGAGAAAAGGAGAGATTTTCCACCCAGTGGTTCACACCCCAAAAGACATTAATAGCTGGACCTCGTCTGTTTTGAAGCCAGTAACTGGGAGCTTCTTCTAGGCTTCCTGGCTTCCTGTATTGGTGTGAGTTCCAAAACTTGGGCCATCTTCTGCTGCTTTCCCAAGCACCAGCAGAGAGCTGCATTGGAAGTGAAGCACCTGGGACTGGAACTGCTGCCCAACTGGGATGCTAGCATCCCAGCCAGAGGCTTAACCCACTATACCACAGCACCAGAGACATTCAGTATTTTTTTTTTGGTGACAGGCAGAGTGGACAGTGACAGAGAGAGACAGAGAGAAAGGTCTTCCTTTGCCGTTGGTTCACCCTCCAATGGCTGCCGAGGTCGGCGCGCTGCGGCCGGCGCACCGCGCTCATCCGATGGCAGGAACCAGGTGCTAGGTGCTTACCCTGGTCTCCAATGGGGTGCAGGACCCAAGCACTTGGGCCATCCTCCACTGCACTCCTGGGCCACAGCAGGGGGCTGGCCTGGAAGAGGGGCAACCGGGACAGAATCTGGAGTCCCGACCGGGACTAGAACCTGGTGTGCCGGCGCTACAAGGTGGAGGATTAGCCTGTTGAGCCACGGCGCCGGCCCCGACATTCAGTATTTTATATGCTTTCATAAATAATACAGAGAGTGTATTGTGGAAAGTTTTATCCTTTTGTCAATTATTATTGATTATAGGCATTAATTTCTACCTGAAGGGGGAATAATATTCTCTGCAGTCATATTCCACAGCTTTTTCCTTCCATGGGTAAGTTGATAATTTAAGAAACAGGTGGTAACTTCTCCATGAGGCAGGGACTGACTTACCTGTCTGATTGGAAATCTCATTCTCAGGACAAGGTGTGCAATCAAAACAACAGGTAGGCTTTCCCTCCAGAGGGGTTTTCCTGGATCCAGGGCTGCAACTCATACTGCATACTGAGCGTGGAGTCTGAGGAAAGTCAGAGGAGTGTTGGTCATAGTTCAGACTATTAAATTCCATGTAGAGGGTTTTCAAGTCCTGTAAACCTATTCACTTAAACTGCAAACATCTGTTTCTGACACAATGACAACATTCAATTTGATACTCTTAAATAGATTCAAAATATGTGGAGGAACAAGTGTGTGTACTGCCCATCCTCAGACACTAGAAACATAAGAAAGTATTTGGATTGGAAGTGAAATGGTTTAATGATTTTATGTATCTTTTTAATAAGCCATACTGCACATACTCCCTTAGCAGTTGGGGGGTAACAGTGTGTCATGTGAACCTTATAATCAGGTCCAACTTACCTCTGTGATTCCTGTGGCCCACTCTATCAAATTCTCAGAGAGAGACAACTGTTCACTCTGTGGAACATATGGGGAAAACTGTCCTACTTTAACCTTACGTCCAAAACCATATGGAAAATTCCAAAAGTTGAGAATGTCATATTCAGTTTCCACATTTCTCTTGTGATTCAAATTCACTAGGTCACCAGCTGGATTGGTAAATTGGAGGTTCTTCAGAAACGGGTGCAACTGAAAAAATGCATCATATTCTCATGAAGACTGCCCAAGTGATAACACACCAAGCCCAGGTGAGAGAAAGCCTCTCTTTGTAATCACAAATAAACAATAGAACCTGTTAAGGACCACCCAATGAATTGAAGTAAAAAAAAAAAACCAGATGAGGACTACATCAAGGTAAGTGTGATTTCACTCATTTTCCTACAAAAGCAAGGGGAGTCAAAACTATCAGGCTGTGAGATTCAGACCACTTCCAACAGTGCATTCCAAACTACCAACACTCATTTTCTAGTGTACCTAGGACAATTATCTGTAATAAAGTTACTAGAATGAAGAACTGTGCAAATTATATGAGATCCCTTATGTTCATTGTAGATGAACATCCTCAGTAACATTTGAACATGAAAATAATTACTGAATTGCTGAAGTTGAAAATGGAATAACACAGTCTAGGTATTTCACATGTCAAAATTAAATGGACAGATTTGGAGAATATTTTCAAGTGACAGCATTGATGCTTACCCAAATTGCCTTCCCACTTTTCATTGGAGCCCTTTTGCTAATGACAAGTTACAGGCAGAGGCTCATTTTTATCTTGTGTTTTGGAGAAATGTTCCCAAGCTACTTGGATTGAACACCTGCAGAAGCTCTTAAGGGGATCACTTCAGGAGTACATGTAAACAGTAGAAACCAAGTTACCTGCCAGGGAGTAAATGCCTCCTTTGCCCCATTGTTCACTGGCTGCATTTCTAACTCTCGTAGAAGCATCTCGTGTACGCTGTGGGCCACAGCATACACAGCATTGTAGATGTTGTAACTCCCATCACTCATGGTCATATCAAAATGATGCGGAGGCAACGATTCCAAGGAAGCATTCAGTGGACAGTTCTGCAAAGTTTTGCAGGATGCCCCAGTAACTGAGCAATTAAAAGCCAGCGACCAGAATTTGGAGAGGTAAGGGTCTTCTGGGTACTTGGAAGGGTTAGCTGTCCGAAGAAAGTTTTTGAAACCAGAGATCTCAGCATGGTGGTCTGAAAAGATGAGAGTCCCATGGAATGAGTGGAGCAGGAAATGTTCCTCAGAACTGGCAAAATCCCATTGTGAGGTGGTGACCCAGACTTTCCATGTCATTAACTTCGCCCATGAATGAAAGCTGCTGCCTATGAGTGACTCAGTGACACAGAAAAGAATCACCACATTCGCTGATGATTTTAGGATCTGATTTTGAACACTGTTTTGGAATGAAATGTGTGACTCTACAGTGGCTGGGATCAATTCCACAAAGTCCACACAGATGCCATTCTTCTGCAACTCTACTTTCAAATCAGACATAAACTGAATACCTTTTGGGAGGTCTGAGATGGCCAAACCCACCCAGGTCCACCCAAAATGAAGCATCAAGGAGGCCATGCCACGGGCCAGCGAAGTGTCTTTGGGGGCCATCTGATAGAGGGAAGGAAACTGACCACTGTCACTCAGAAGAGGTTCAAAAGGCCCAAGAGTCAGCTATGGGAAAATGCAAGAAATCTGTGTAAGGTTGTTGTCGTAGTGTGAAATATTATTCCTGAAAAAACTAAGCAGATATTGGAAGTGCCAGATTTTAGAATATTTCATTTTTCTCATCTCCCACTACATAAAAACTTCCTAGTTCATGAATCATTTGACTCACAGGTTGAGAAAAGCATTTCTCCTTTTTCTTACCCACACCTCCCCTTCAGAACAAATGTGGCAAATCCACAAAATCTCTGCATGCATTCTCTTTAGATCACATACTGTGTCAAATGTTTAAGTTCTCTGTCATTTAAATTTTTGGTTCTAAGTAAGGCACCTAAGGTGATGTACTTTATTCCACTTTTTCACTACACACTCACCTGTGGAATTTTGTAGAGTTCCAGCAGTGTCCCCATTTGGACAGCAATGCTGTTTTCTGATATTACAGCAACAGACTTGCTCTGTTTCCTACATGTGTAATTAGGAACGTCCTTTTCCAGTCCCGCAAGCCAGATGAAGGGGTTCTCCATCACAGTCATATAACTGTGCATGACATTATAGACATCAAATCCCAATGTCACATTGGGTAAAAGATGGGGGTTATTGTTGATCTCCTCAATAGCGAAAACCAAGGCCAGAGCATACTGGTAGTTTTTGGACTGAAACCTGCACGAAATGCACAAGGATCTTTAAGGGAAAAGCCTCCAATCCAGATTATCATCAATTCTGTGATTACTGTGACAGATGGATTGGTCATGGCCAAACATTCATATGTTCTAATCTGCATGTGTAGTCTTGCTGAGTACAGAGTGTGAACTGTTGTCTTTGCAGGACACATGACCTCACCAGAGCCAAAGCTGCTACCAACTTCTACTGGTTTCCAAACCTAAATGATTCTGAAAAATAAGATCTGCTTTCACATCACAATGTCTTGGGTATTTTATCACATGGTTGTCCATGCAGCCAAAGAACATGATCTTATTTTTGGATGCATACCTCATCAATTTTAATCATCTCTGGCAACAGCTACCTCTTCTAAGTTTTTATATTTGATATCTAAAGTAAATACTACAACAGGCTCTGGAATGTCCTCTCTAAAGTTCATGCACACCTAGGAGTACACTCCAGTTGTCAAAGAAGCATGACAAGAAAAGTCACATCATCTTTAGCACTGCTTCTAAATGTTTCCTACATTCACAAACTACAATGATCCTTCATCTTACCACATCATTAAGTGCTTCTTGAACAGCTGTCATACAATCATAAGGCTGCAGATTGTAATGGGAAGAGAGTAACTCAATTGAAGGCTATGTTATCAAAAAGAGGGATGATGTCACAGCACTGAAAATGGTAGATGGGAGTCTGTAATTGATCCTGAAGATTTTCTTCCCCATGAAACTTATCCATCAACCTCCATCACAAGCCATGAAAATAAAATCAGAATCAGAGCTTGAAAGAAGGGAAATAGTGAAAAGGGAGGAGCACTTTAGCCAAGTTGGAAACACTCCCTGGGTGAACATGAGTCACTGGCCTACAAGGCACCTGATGCTTTACAATTAAGCCAGTCATGCATTTAGAACACTAAACATATGTTCAAGTAAATCATTATGAGTGATATCAGTATTTACTCCAAACGGGCCTTGTTCACTCAAGTTTTCTTCCCTCCCATGCAAAGAAAATGATGCATTTCTACTTTTCAGGATGTGACATGTCACAAAGAATGCAAATGAGGAGCCCTTTGTATTTATTTCTGATGTGCTGTGTATTGATTCCTCATGAATAGACTAGGTCTATTGCTTGTTAAGGGTCACTGCGTGATCCAGAGGAAGTGAAAGTTTTTCAGTTCTTGGTTCTTGCTGCAACATAATATGTATATATGTATGCATATTATATACATATTATTTCTATATATTTATACATAGGTATACTATAACCATGCATACAGTAGCTATATATATATATATAGTGTTTTATGTATATATAATTTCCATACATATTTGTCATCCAAATATGTCATTCATACTTTGTAGAATGAGGAAATTTGAAAATCATTGCTATGAATCCAATAAAATTCAGTTTTGTATTTCATATATCTGTTTCTCTCCTCATTGCTATGACACTTCCATTATTCCGCATCCTCTCATTTCTTTCTCCAGCTGCTGCCTTCTACAAAAATGTCTAGATGGCTCTTTGATACACTAAAATTCGTAAGAGTTTATCTCTTGTATGCTGTGTTCTTCATCTCTAAAAGCAGTTTATCAGTAACTGTTCTATATTCTAACTTTAGTGAATCTAACATTGGAGGGTATAGCACCTAAATCTATTGACAGTTCAGTATTTCTTGTTTTTCCAAGTATCATCAACACAGATATTTTCCCTGGGTTTATTAAGATTTGATTATGATCTCCGGTTTGCATGGCATACATCTTGGAGGAACTTGGGCTCTATTCATAGCCTCTTTTCCTACTACTGGAAATTCACTATCTCCTGGTCTCCGTCATTTAGGGTACACTTAACTGATGTGCTGCATGCATAACCATGGGGAATTCTACTAGTAATGAATAAATATTTCATGAATTGGATGCCATGTGCACATATTAAATTAGGTGAATTTATAAAAATCAGTGTGAAGTGAGTAATGTTGTTATACCAAGTTAGTATTCATTAGATTTTTTCTGCAGAGATCTTTGGACAAATGCCTAAAGTACTTCATCAGTTGCATCACCTTGGTGGCACCAACTATACTTCTCAAATCCATTGGCTTTAATGATACTGAAATGATCTATGTCCTCATACCTACCTTCTATCAAAGTTCTATGCAGCTGCAACCTACTTCCTGTAGCCTTACAGTAGAAACCCAATAGAAAATTGGCACCTTCGTAAACAGGTCTGAAGAAAACAATTCCGCTGTCCTACAACATACTATATTCTGCATGCATGAAATTTACATATGCTATGTATGTAGATGAAACATTTATGTTTAGCTACAAATAAAGAATCTTCAAGAGGGGCAGAAACAGAATAACCCCCCTTAAGAAATCTATTTTGCCCAGAAGAGGCAGAATCAGGGAAACACTGTAAATGTAGTAGATTACAACCATTGAAATTCTTATGGGTATATTCATCATTAAAATATAATTATTATATTTGTGCAAAGGTGTTGCCCTGAGATTACTTTTACATAGAAAAAACTTTTGAATCTTTTCTCCTTTACAACTGTAGAAGAAATGAAGTGTTCTCATGGCCCCAAATCTAGTACATAGCAGAACAGAGTGTGAGCACGTGTGGAAGAGCTCATGTAACTCAGTTCATTCATTTCAGTGCATGGGTTCTGTAAGAATCTGCTACTGAGGCACAATAGGCCCCTGAGCTGATGAACGTGGGCAGGGAAGGACAGGAGGATACCGGCCGGACTCTAGTTCCTCCTCTGATGAGACAACATTTCCATGGACCATCCACGGTGCCAGGCAGAAAGAAGTGTCTTCTTCATGCCCCAAATCAACTACCAGCAGTTTTCAGCAGGGACAGAAGATGGACAGGGCAGGGATACAGAACCTATTTGCCTATCCACTTGCAGACCCAATAACAAGTAACTAATATGTAAATAAATGGAAAATGCTTATGGCAAGGAGAACTTACCATCTGAATCTGTGATATTTGGTGAACCCCCTCATGAGTATGGAAACCTCATATGTGCAAATGTGCAAAAAAGCAGCGATCTCAATATCTCCATCCTTGTGAAAACTCTGATCCATGTGGAAATAGCAGTCGGTACCATCCTGACAAGTCACAAGGAGATACAGCTGCAGAAAGAGCAACAGAAAAATCAAAGGAAACATCTGTGAAAAACCCTATGAGACAAGAGCAGTGGAACATGCAGGGTCATGCAGGTGGATACATAGAGTGTGTGTGTGTGTGTGTGTCTGTGTGTGTGTGTGTGTGTGTGATTGTTTGAATCAGGCAACTTTAATACTGCTCCATCTGACCTCTTTCCACGAGCTGTCCACTCGTCCATGGAGGAATCTGATACTTTTCTGCCCTGAGGCTCTGCAGTTCAGGTCTTCTGTCCTGGTGAAAAACACAAGTAGAAAAACATGTTTGTGAGTATCCTCTTCACCCAGATGCCAGGAGTTCCTCCAAGTCCATAGAGACAAAGACTCAAAGGAGAAACTCCTGCTAGTTACATTTGGTCCAAGGGCTTTGTCAATAAACCACTCCATGAACTTTTGGCAATTATGTACCGAGGTTGCATCAGAGGGCATGAAGGGAGGCATCAGGTGAGGCTTTCCAGAAATCTCCAGTATCACACACTACAATGACTCAAAGTGCAACAGGGCAGCCTCCCTCAGCCAGTGTTCTGGGCAACCACACATCACTTTGATAGCACATAGTCCCCAAACCAATTCTGTTTACAGAGATACCCACTAGGACATGTGGTTTTCAATCAGTGTGGAACCAGTAATCAGCCTGAATTCAGATATTTCCATTCTGCATTTCTAATCACTTCATCTTTAGTTGTAAAACATAAAAACCTTCCACATTGCTGCTAACCATGGTAATTCCATGATGATCTGTTTTTGCACCTACAACCTTGGTTGATGCTCTCATGAGAACCTGGGACTATTTGAATACTTATCACTTTTTACTCTAAGCAGAAAATACCAGCTGGAAGTCACCTCTTTATTCCCACCACCACAAACACCAAGGGCAGGATCATGCCTGCAGACACCTGTACTTCTTGAATGCAAGTGACTTTCAGGATGCTCATGTAGGACACCATCAGGGCAGCTATGTACCAGTAAACCTTTGCCACACCACAGACTGCACAACAGGAGAGTGAACACAGTGGATACATGTCCTATAGGCAATAATGAGGATCATCCCTGACTAATCATTTGTGCTTGTATACCTGTGTGAGGTATTGCCAATGGAGTAAATCTAATAAGGGGGTAGAGAGGGCATTTATGAGAATTCTATTTTTCCACTCAAAAGTTTTCTAAACTCAAATTACTGTAAATGTGGTGCCTAATATTTTAAGTAAAACACATTTTTTTCATTGCTTAGCCACTGCTCTGATGCCATTAGTGAGATTTTGATTAGGGGTACATGCAAAGTGAGATGCAGTATAGGAACAACATACACAAGAGAATTCAGTGACTTGCCTAAAAATGAAAATATAATTTCTTGACAAGTTAAACTTATTACTGATACATTGATGAAGCTTGTTGTCTATTCAGTTAAACAAGAAAAATAAATCTAAATCAGAGAGCAAGCATCCACTGTTCTCTCTAATATGTAGGAAGTAAAAATAGAGTCAATCTGAATGCACTCAATTCACTGTAAAAAGATTGGGATTGGAGAGGATGAACTCCATGCAATGAGAAGGCTTCAGGAAATCCAAGGAAAATGTGTGTTATGATACAGTTATGGACGAATTTTAAAAAATTGGCACCCAGATATATTCAATAAATTTTGCTGAAGTTTTTCTTTTATATTTAACACTCTCATCTTCTATACTCTTAATGCTGCATTTGACATTTTTTATAGTTTGTGATTAATGCTTCAATTCTAGAATTTCAGACTTATTACATGGAATATATATTCTTTTTTTTCTTTTTTTTTTCTACAGGCAGAATGGACAGAGAGAGAGAGACAGGGAGAAAGGTCTTCCTTTGCCATTAGTTCACCCTCCAATGACCACTGTGGTTGGCGCACCATGCTCAACCAAAGGCAGGAGCCTGGTGCTTCTCCTGGTCTCCCATGGGGTGCAGGGCCCAAGCACTTGGGCCATCCTCCACTGCAATCCCGGGCCACAGCAGAGAGCTGGCCTGGAAGAGGGGCAACTGGGACAGAATCCAGCGCCCCGACTGGGACTAGAACCCAGTGTGCTGGCGCCACAAGGCAGAGGATTAGCCTATTGAGCCGCGGTGCTGGCCGGGAAATATATTTTCTAATTGCAGAAACTTATATAGAATGTGAGATCCTACATTTATGTCAAATTGAACTTTAGCAACAACATCATAAAAGTTGATAATATTTTTCCATTTGAGACTTTCAATAATTTATAATGAAGTCCAATATCATGTAGGTTACTGCAAAGCAATTTCCAAAAATAAAAATATGTGGACATTTGAGTGGGTGGGTACAGAGTTCTCTGTGTGTACAGGGAACACACACATGAACTTACACTCATTCCACATAGAGAACATTGTCTCCAGTGGACTATCCTGGACTATCTTCTCAGGCTCAATACACTTCAAATCAAAAGTAGAAATCACTACAATTACATTGTAACATTAATGTCATAGCAAGCAGTAAAGGAAACTAAGAAAATCCACAATGCAGAGGTGAGCTAGCATGTCAGTAACTTCAAATTCGCTATGCTGCTATGTAAAGTCTACAACACTGCATTTTTAACCATTTTGAATTATGTCCCAGCCAAAAATCCCCAATTCATTCATCTTTCAGCCATACTTAATCTGATGCAGCTCCTCTGAATATAACAGAACATGACACTTTGCTAGTGTTGCCATTTATGGGAATCTATCAGGAATCCGTTTCTACCATGATCCATCAAATCTAGGAATAATACTGCTGATTACTGAAGAGAGACCAAGATGGCTGAATGAGAAGGACATATTGTTATAATCTAGGAGGAGATATAAAAGTAAAAGTGGAAGAAATATATTCTCATGGGATAGTTAGAGAAAACCACAGTGGGAATTCTATGGAAGGAAGAGGAATGCTGTGGATCTGTGTGGAAGTTGCAGACATGCAGTATGTTCAAGGACACAATAGAAAATCCCAGCAGCCAAGAGCCAGAGAAAGCAACAGTGCTGGAGAGGGAGGGGAGATCAGACTGCAGTGCCTGAGCCACTGGTTATGTAATTGGGGGGAGAAATTCCAAGAGTCAATCACCTGAGAGAAACTTGGAGAATATGGCTACATATCCTTCCAGATACATGTTTACAACATACAAATTAAAAACCAGAAGGGACAATACAAATATCATCTAAACTGCATAGAGGAATTGAACAGACATTCCTGCACAAATAGATGAGCAAAAGGCCTTACCTAGGGTGCTAAACATTAGTAAACTTGGAATACTATTCAAAATCACACTGAGATATCACCTCACATCTGCTCGATTGGCTACAATAATTTTTGTTTTTAAAGATTTTGTTTGAATGGAAGATTGAAGAGTGAATATGAGTGATACAGTCAGAAAGAGAGAGAGAGAGAGAAAGTTTCTTCCATCCCATGGTTCACTCTCCAAATGATCACAACAGCTGGAGCTGAGCTGATCCAAAGACAGGAGCCAGGGGCTTCTTCAAGTCTCCAAATAGCTGCAAGGACCAAAGACTTGGGCCATCTTCCACTGCTTTCCCTGGCAGGAAGGGCACATGGATCCTTAGGGATCTTTGGTAAATGTCTCCAACCATGTTTTTTATCAACTCCAAACCTAGGACTACTAGAGAATGAATGTTTTGTGCAAATATGTGGAGGTTGAATTACTGCTCTGTAGCATGATCAGAGTTGATGAGGTCTTTGGGTGGTAATAGCAATTTTTTATGGCTTACCTAGATGCTTTCTTGGAATTTTCAATATGAGACTGTGGAGAGAGTTTGTTACATCTCTCTAACAGGTGAAGACTGTGAGAAGAGGAAAAGAAAACTATCTTTACTGGAGGCAGGTAACATGTCCTGGACAAACACCAACCTCATGTATATTAATCCTGGTCTTATCAGACTCAGCAATTCTGAAAAATAAATTCCTGTTGTTAAGTCATAAAGTCATGGTGTGTTGTTAAATGGAATCTAGATGACTAACACAACAAGTAAATTGGGATGAACACGAGTTACTCTCATTTGTGTCAACAGATGACTCTCCCAAGTCCTTGGATTTTGTATTTGTAGCAAATGCCAGAACAGGCTCTGGAATGTTCTGTCTAAATTACATGTACCACAGGGAAGAGAAAATGATTTTCAAAGAAAAGCAAAATGAATTACATACAAATCAATCTTGCTGAATTTTGCACATGTTCCATCATGGACCAAAAATGGTTATTTATATTAGCACATCATTAAATGACTCCTCGAACAGCATCATCATGAACATGACTTTGTGCAAGGTCTTGGGGAAGAATAACTCACCTGAGGGCTACGTGGATAGCAGAGGCAGGATATCTAAGTGTGGAGAAGGGTGGAGTACAAGGCTTGTGATTTACAACTGTTTAGCCTCCTCCTTTTCAAAACTGGTCATCACCTCACACCCCGAATCAGGAAACTCATTCAAATTCAAAGCCTGAATGAAGGAGAATCTTAAATGCAGAACATTTAGAAGATGTCAGAATCACTGGGGATACTTCAAATACTGTAGATCAAAAAGCACCGCACCTAGTGAAGGAGAATGGCTGCCGTCTAGTTTTCTATGGAAATCTGAAAAGTATGTTCATATAAGTAATGACTACTGGTAGCAGTTCTAACTCCAAATAGGTCTTATTCTCTGAATCTTAACTCCAGACTTGCATGCAGATTGACTTGCAGGTGAAGAAAAACATCATGCATTTCCACAGCACTGACACAAAACTTCCCCAAGGTTAGAACACAGGTGCCCTTTGTGTTCCAAGTGTCCTGAGTTTTCAGTCATGATGAACAGTCTATTTCATGTTGACAGCTTATGCATGTTTGTATGTTCTGACCAGAAGAGGTATCTTTCAATAGTTGGTTACAGGATTCTATGTTTCCAACACGACAAATTGTAAACTTGACTTTTCAAGTATATCTTTATTATCTATGTTGCTTTCTGGGTGAGATAAGTGGAAAATTACCATTTTAAGCAAAAATATATTTTCTGATCTGTATTTAGTCTTCCTCTTCTCTTCTTTGTCATTCTTTCAGTTTTCCTCTAATTGCTCTGTCCTCTTCATTTCCTCCTCCTCCTCTTCTCTAGAAAGCTGTATATGATCTCTGCCAAACAGGCTTTTGCTGAGAGTTTGCAAGTGGATACAATATATCATTCCATCCTTTATCTCTTCCAACAGGTCATCAGTGGTAAGAAGAGATTCTGACACTGGGAAATCTAACAGTTGGGGATTTAGTGGCTAAAGCAGTTAGTTTAAATTTAATATTCTTTTATTTTGCTGTCATCAACAAATGTCTATTTTTCCTTCACCTGTCTAATGAGGTTGCTTTATAAGGTGCTTCTTGCATGACTTTTCACTTGTCCTTATCACAATCTTTTCCTCCACTTAAGAACCATGAGTGTTTCTCCTGGTCATGGGATAATCTCATGTTGAGTGATTTCATTTTCATCTCATGTCTCAGAGTTTATCTGGGATTCCCACATTAATTTGCCCCAGAGTCATAGTGAAATACACATAAATCTTTTCCTTTTAGGATGGCTCTTAGCCTTTGTCTGTTGTTTTGTCTGCAAAAACATTCAACTGTTTGCAATCCGTTTCTTTCTTCCTTGGGTTTTCTCATCTAGCTAATTCAGAGAAATAATCCAGATCATACTCTTGAAAGACTTTGATTTGTGTTAAATGAAGAAGGGAAATCTAAAAACACAAGGAAGTAGAATTGGGCAGAGGCTCCTACTTACCACAGGATTCCTGCCTCTGTCTTCTGATGAGAAAACTCTGTGCACAGTGCTGAGGCTCCAGACTTTGGCTGAAGATGAATTTGGGGCATTCATTATGGCAGATGTGTGGATCTCTGCAAACCTCAGGTGTTGCTCTTGAGGAGCTGACCTGAGAGGTTCCACAAGAAGGAGCCCTTAAAGCCATCCCCTATCACTTCAGGTGCATTTACTGCAATCTTGCAGGCAAGTTCAAATCCACACTAGAGGGTGCCTGAGGGTGGTATTGACCCTGACTGAAAGGAAGGGAGACATGGGTATAAGAGCAGCAGACAGCTCCAAATCAAGACTGGGTCAACTGAAACATCCAAGTATACTGGAAAGGATCTCCATGGGAACATCAGATGGCCATGCAGAAATAAACATGAGTGTTTACAGGAAGTCTGAAAGACTATTTAGATAGGAGCTGCCTGTGAGCAATGGGATTGCAGTTGGTTTCTTTTTCTCATTATAAATACCTAGATTCATTTGCCTTAAGGATACTATTGAACAATAAAGGATAACTGGCCAATTTCACATGGGATTTAAAAATGAATGCCAATGTGTTTCCTTTTTAATGAAATAAACAAGCCTATCATACAACAGACAACTCATGAGAAGTAAGTCAGCATAGAATATACTATTCAGATAATACATAAACATATGATCTAGCTTTGAATGATAGAAATTATAATCAGATATATTATCGGCACATTAACTCAAGACTTAGGTTTTGCATGCAAAAATATAGAAGTTCAGTTCCAGTAATCTTCCTTTACAAACACACATACATACACAGCATAATTGTTTTGAAACTCAAGGACTCAGATACCAATTGACTTGGATATTAGAAGACACACATGCTAATGGCTATTCATACACAATTGAGGATGACTCAGGAAGTGTTGCTATGTTCTGAGACAGCCACATAAAGTTATAATACCTCCCACCCAAGTGCTTCTCAGGCTATAGCTGCTGAAGACACTGTTGGAGGGTTTGTGGAGAAAGAAGTAATTCTATGAGGAACTGATGACTCTGCTGGAGATGATGGGGACATTTAATTTAAGATGCCTCTGTTGGGGAAAAGGCTCTCAAAAGGTAGTTGGAATCTGCATGATCTGGTGCTTCTCCACTTATCTTTGAGAATAATGGAAACTGAGGCTGGGCAGTGGTGCAGTATGTTAAGTTTCCACCTTGAGTGCACATACTTTACAACCTCTGCTGGAGAGCACTTGGGAAAAAGGTACCCTAATCCACAGTTGGTGGGAATGTGAGATGATGCAGCACTGTGGAATACAGTATGGAAATGTCTGTGAAAGAAAATAGATCTGCCATATGACCCAGTAAACTGACTCCTAGGAATCCACCCAAACACAATGAAATCAGCATGAAAAGGGTACAGATGTACCCTCATGTTTATTGAAGCTCAATTCAAAATAGCTAAGATATGGAATCAACCAAGACACGCATCAACTGATGACTGGATAAAGAAACCAGGGTTTATACTCTAAGAATATTGATCAGCAGTAAAAAACAAAAGGAAAACTGTCTTTTGCAATAACGTTGACACAACTGGAAACCATGATACTTAGATAAATAAGCCAGTATCAGAAAAGACATGCACTCTATGTGTTCTCCTATCTGTCATAATAAGTGCCTAAAAAGTAATGTATTGGAGTGAAATTGACAATTGGAGATTCCATGTTTGTTTATAGCCTTTGTCTCTATTTTCAAGGAATACTGTTGGTTTCTTCCTACCACTGTAGAACATTTTACATATGGTAGGGTTAATCTCATGGGTATAAAGTAAACTAGAAAATAGGAGAGCAGCAAGATGGCATTATTGGAAAGAGCACTCTGATAGAGAAGAGATAGTTTAATAAAGGTGGAGATACTTTAGGTTCAAGGAAGAGTAGGGGAAGAAACAGCGGAGGAAACTCTTCTGGAACTAGTGATTCACAGTGGACCTTCGAGGAGAGTGTGGAAGCCCATGGTCGGGACACCAGCAGCAGAATCAACACACCAGCACTGGAACGTGAGGTGAGCCAAACCTCAATAGCCTGAAACACCGGCGGGCAAGCGGAAGGAGGAGACGAGAGGGGACGAGGCTTGAAACTCCGTGGGGAAAAGTTCACCAGGCTAACTAGAAGAGAGAGGAAAAAAAGTGACTGATATGGACACGAGTTTCTCTCTCTCCGCTCACCTCTCAAAGGTGAGCAAGACAAAGAGCAGGCACCATTTTGGACATATGTCATAAGTGGGGCAACCTCAGGTCTGCACCCGCCCTAGGCCAAGCAGAAAAACCTGACTCTGGGGGGAGGGTGGAATAACAGGAGATTAGGACCTAGTGAATGTGTGGTGCTAATGAACTGAGACTGTGAAAAAAGAGACAGTGGGTGAGAAAAATCACTGAATTCACGTGAGTACACTCCAGAGATGCTACAATTCGGTAAGCTTGGCAACCCAGTGGAAGACTGAAGGAAAATTTGAGCCCACACTGAGGGCAGCACAGATTCCCTGTGTGGTCCTTGGGAAAGAGCTTCTGATCTCTGGCTCCTGTGGGTATATCATTCACCTGCTAACTACCTCCAATTCCACTCACCTGTGTAGAATTACTTCCCTACTAAATTAAAAAAAAAAAAACAGAGAGAGATTTAGCACACCTAACCTGGGCATGTCACCTTTGGCACACCCTTAACCCTGAGGAACAAAACAGAGCTCTCAGGCCACACCCATCTCAAGCTTCTAAGGCTCCATCAAAGCAGACAGTCTACTTAATACAGTCATAGTATAACAAGAAAAAACACCACAGCAATGAAAGAAGAATCCAAATAATATCTCCACAATGCCAAGCAACAAGTGCAGAAACCAAGGAAATAAGAATAAGGAAGACATTATGACAACCCCAAATGAACAAGACACCCCAAGCCAAGATTATGAAGATGATGAGATAGAAGAAATGCAAGACACGGATTTCAAAAAATTTATGATAAGAACAATTAGAAGTTTTCAAAAACAAATGCTTGAGGTATGGAATTCCTTCCAGGACAGGATACAAAATCTCTCTCATGAAAATGAAATCTTAAGGAGGAATCAAAATGAAATGCAGAAACTAGTAGAACAGGAAAGTGTGATAGTGAAGAGAAATCAAAATGAAATGAAGAATTCAATAGATCAAATGACGAACACATTAGAGAGCCATAAAACAGAGTCAATGAAACAGAAGAGAGAATAACAGACTTTGAAGACAGAGCACAGGAAAGTATACAGTCAAACCAAAAAAAAAGAAGAGGAAATTAGAAATCTAAAAAATATTGTCGGGAATCTACAGGATACTATTAAAAAACCCACAATTCAGGTTCTAGGAGTTCCTGAAGGCATGGATAGGGAGAAAGGATTAGAAGGCCTTTTTGGTGAGATACTAGTAGAAGATTTCCCAGGCTTGGAGAAGGACAGAAACAACCTAGTACAGGAAGCTCATAGAACCCGCAGTAAACATGACCAATAGAGATCCTCAACACGACACATTGTAATCAAACTCACTACAGTGAAACATGAAGAAAAGATTCTAAAATGTGCAAGAGAGAAACATCAGATTACTCTCAGAGGATCTCCAATCAGACTCACAGCTGACTTCTCATTGGAAACCCTACAAGCTAGGAGGGAATGGTGAGATATAGCCCAGGTACTAAGAGAGAAAAACTGCCAGCCCAGAATATTATATCCTGCAAAGCTCTCATTTGTGAATGAAGGTGAAATAAAGACCTTTCACAGCAAACAGAAACTGAAAGAATTTGTTGCCACTCATCCAGCTCTGCAAAAGATGCTTAAAGATGTGTTACACACAGAAACACAGAAACATGGTCATCAATATGAAAGAAGGTAAATGAAGGAAACCTCACAGCAAAAGATCACAGGAAACTCAAGCATATATTAGAAAATATCTTTGGCAAATGGCAGGGCAAAGTTACTATTTATCAATAGTCACATTGAATGTGAATAGTCTGAACTGTGCATTTAAAAGACACCCATTGGCTGATTGGGTTAAGGCACAAAACCCATCTATTTGCTGCTTACAAGAAACACATCTTTCCAACAAAGATGCATACAGACTAAAAGTGAAAGGCTGGAAAAAGATATACCATGCCAGCAGAAATGAAAAAAGAGTGGGTGAAGCAATCTTAATATCACACAACATAAATTTTTTAAAAAAAATTGTTGAGAGACAAAGAGAGGCACTGTATAATGATTAAGGGATCAATTCAACAGGAATATATAATTAGTATCAATGTATATGAACCGAAACACAGGACACCGGTTTATTTAAAAGATTGGTTAAGGGACTTAAAGGGAGACTTAGAACCCAATACTATAGTACTGGGGGACTTCAATACTCCATTATCAGAGATAGACAGATCAACAGGACAGAAGATCAACAAGGACACAGTAGATTTATTTATTTTTGACTTTTATTTAGAATATAAATTTCCAAGGTACAACTTGTGGATTGCAATGGCTTTCCCTCCCATACCTTCCCTCCCGCCCCACTACCCTCCCCCATTACCCACTCCCTCTCCCCTTTCATTCACATCCAGATTCATTTTCAATTCTCTTTGTATATAGGAGCTCAGTTTAGTATGTGTTAAGAAATATTTTAAAACATTTGCCCTCACATATCATCACAGAGTGAAATATATTCTTTGAGTACCAGTTATAGCATTAAATCACATTGTACAGCACATTAAGGACAGAGATCCTACATGACATTATTTTTTTAAATTGATTTATTTTTATGTATCTTCCAATTTTTTAATCATTTTCAATTATCTTTATATACAGAAGATCGATTCAGTATACACTAAGTAAAGATTTTGTCAGTTTGCAACCGTGCAGAGACACAAGGTGTAAAAATACTGTTTCAGAACTAGTTATTACATTACTTCATATTGGACAACACATTAAGGACAGATTCCACAAGGGCCGTAAATACACAGTGACTCTTGTTGTTGATTTAACAATTTGCCACTCTTGTTTATGGGAGACAGTAGATTTAAATGACACTATAGCCCAAATGAATCTAACAGATATCTACAGAACCTTTCATCCTACAGATAAAGCATTTACATTCTTCTCAGCAGTACATAGAACCTTCTATAGGATTGACCACATACTCAGCCATAAAGCAAGTCTCAGCAAATTCAAAAGAATTAGAATCATACCATGCAGCTTCTCAGACAAAAAGGAATGAAGTCGGAAATTAGCAACTCAGGAATCCCTAGAGCATATGCAAACACATGGAGACTGAACAACATGCTTCTGAATGAACAATGAGTCATAGAAGAAATCAAAATAGAAATCAAAAATTTTCTGGAAGTAAATGAGGATAATAGCACAACAGACCAAAGCTTATGGAATACAGCAAAATCAGTGTTAAGAGGAAAGTATATATCAATAGGTGCCTAAATCAAGAAAAATAGGAACCAAATAGAAAAGCTTTAAATTCATCTCAAGAATCTAGAAAATCTGCAGCAAACCAGACCCAAACCTAGTAGGAGAAGAGAAATAATTAAAATCAGAGAAGCAATCAACAGTATTGATTCCAAAAAACATTACAAAAATCAGCCAACGAGGAGCTGGTTTTTTGAAAAAATAAACAAAATTGACACCCCATAAGCCCAACTAACTAAAAAAAGAAGATAAAGACCCAAATCAATAAAATCAGAGATTAAAATGGAAATGTAACAATGGACACCACAGAAATCAAAAGACTCATCAGAAATTACTACAAGGACTTGTATGCCAGCAAACAGGGAAATCTGTCAGAAATGGATAGATTCCTGGACAGATGCAACCTACCTAAACTGAACCAGGAAGACCTAGATAACCCAAACAGACCCATAACTGAGACAGAAATAGAAACAATAATGAAGGCCCTCCCAACAAAGAAAAGCCCAGGACCAGATGGATTCACTGCTGAATTCTACCAGACATTTAAAGAAGACATAACTCCAATCCTTCTCAAACTATTCAGAACAATTGAAAAAGAGGGAATCCTCCCAAATTCTTTCTATGAAGCGAGCATCACCTTAATTCCTAAGCCAGAAAAAGATGCAGCATTGAAAGAGAATTACAGACCAATATCCCTCATGAACATAGATGCAAAAATCCTCAATAAAATTCTGGCCAATAGACTGCAACAACACATCAGAAAGATCATCCACCCAGACCAAGTGGGATTTATCCCTGGTATGCAGGGATGGTTCAATGTGTGAAAACAATCAACATGATCCACCACATTAACAGACTGCAGAAGAAAAACCATATGATATTCTCACTAGACGCGGAGAAAGCATTTGATAAAATACAACACCCTTTCATGATGAAAAATCTAAGCAAACTGGGTATGGAAGGAACAGTCCTCAATACAATCAAAGCAATTTATGAAAAACCCACGGCCAACATCCTATTGAATGGGGAAAAGTTGGAAGCAATCCCACTGAGATCTGGTACCAGACAGGGATGCCCACTCTCACCACTGCTATTCAATATAGTGCTGGAAGTCTTAGCCAGAGCTATTAGGCAAGAAAAAGAAATAAAAGGGATACAAATTGGGAAGGAAGAACTCAAACTATCCCTCTTTGCAGACAATATGATTCTTTATTTAGAGGATCCAAAGAACTCTATGAAGAGACTATTGGAACTCATAGAAGAATTTGGCAAAGTAGCAGGATACAAAATAAATGCACAAAAATCAACAGCCTTTGTATACAAAGGCAATGCCACGGTTTAGAAAGAACTTCTAAAATCATCCCATTCGCAATAACTACAAAAACAATCAAATACCTTGGAATAAGCTTAACAAACAATGTTAAATATCTCTGTGATGAGAATTACAAAATATTAAAGAAAGAAAAAGAAGAGGATACCAAAAAATGGAAAAATCTTCCATGCTCATGGATTGGAAGAATCAACATCATCAAAATGTCCATTCTCCCAAAAGCAATTTACAGATTCAATGCAATACCAATTAACATACCGAAGACATTCTCTCAGATCTAGAAAAAACAATGCTGAAATTCATATGAAGACTTCGTATGGATATGCAGGAGTCCACAAGTAGCTAAAGCAATCTTGTACAACAAAAATAAAGTCGGAGGCAACACAGTACCAGACTTTAGGACATACTATAGGGCAGTTGTTATCAAAACACCATGGTACTGATACAGAAACAGATGGATAGACCAATGGAACAGAACAGAAACACCAGAAATCAATCCAAACATCTACAGCCAACTTATATTTGATCAAGGATCCAAAACCAATCCCTGGAGTAAAGATAGTCTATTTAATAAATGGTGCTGGGAAAACTGGAAATCCTCTGAGTGTAATCTGACATTTCTCACTTGCATATTTTAAGATCTTTTCTTTATGTTTCACTGTGGTGAGTTTAATTACAATGTGTCTTGGTGAGGATCTCTTTTGGTCATGTTTATTAGGGGTTGTATGAGCTTCCTGTACTAGGATGTCTCTGTCCTTCTCCAAGCCTGGGAAATCTTCTATTAGTATCTCACCAAAAAGGCCTTCTAATCCTTTCTCCCTCTCCATGCCTTCAGGAACTCCTAGAACCTGAATTGTGGGTTTTTGATAGTATCCTGTAGATTCCCAACAATATTTTTTAGATTTCTAATTTCCTCTTCTTTTCTTTGGTTTGACTGTATACTTTCCTGTGCTCTGTCTTCAAAGTCTGTTATTCTCTCTTCTGTTTCATTGACTCTGTTTTATGGCTCTCTAATGTGTTCATCATTTGATCTATTGAATTCTTCATTTCATTATGATTTCTCATCACTATCACAGTTCATGTTCTACTCGTTGTTTCATTTCATTTTGATTCCTCCTTAATATTGCATTTTCACGAGAGAGATTTTCTATCTTGTCTAAAAAATATTGGATAAGGATTGCTGTAGTTCACTGCTTTCATCAACATCTTCACATCAAACACGTATGTGATGGTGGTTATATCAGATCCGTCCATACCTTCTGCAGCTACTCTCATCAACATTCGCAATGCCAGGAAACATTTTGAGAAGCTGGAAAGAGTGGATGGCCCCAAGCACAGTCTCCTCATGCGTTGAATATTGCCAAATGCTGTATGAAAATGCTGAATTGCCTTTTTTTTGCATCCTTTATTTTTAATATAATGTGTGCTTACAAGTGGGCTTTGAAAAGTGTGCTGCATACTATTTCCATCTTTCTTCCCTGTTCCCCAGTCCTGAAACATTGGAAGCTATTTACTCAGCTATCCAGTAGAGCTTTAAGATGGCCCCTCTGAGAAGTTGGTACGGTGTAACACTAAAGTAGGTGGTTTGTGTGTATGTGTTCTGATTACTTGGATCTAATATAATAGATAATGCACATCAAAGCCTTTACCAATATCTTCCTGTATTCCCTATCAGATTGCAAAGATGGAATGTTACTATTTTATCAGCAAGGTATTAAAATGCATGTATAAATTCTTCTTGGCTTCAGTTATGAATAAACATTTATTGTTAGCAATTTTAAAAAAATAAGGATTGCTGTAGTTCAAGAATTTGTTTTTGAGAACTTCTTAATGTCCTTATCAATTTTTTGAGATCTGCTTCTTGCATTTTTTCTATCTCATCATCTTCATAATCTTGAATTGGGGTGTCTTTTTATTTTTTTTTTAATTTTTGACAGGCAGAGTGGACAGTGAGAGAGAGTTACAGAGAGAAAGGTCTTCCTTTGCCATTGGTTCACCCTCCAATGGCCACCATGGCCGGCGCACTGCAGCCGGCGCACCGTGCTGATCTGAAGGCAGGAGCCAGGTGCTTCTCCTGGTCTCCCATGGGGTGCAGGGCTCAAGCACTTGGGCCATCCTCCACTGCACTCCTGGGCCACAGCAGAGAGCTGGCCTGGAAGAAGGGCAACCGGAACAGAATCTGGCGCCCCAAACTGGACTAGAACCCGGTGTGGCGGCGCCGCAAGGCAGAGGATTAGCCTGTTGAGCCACGGCGCCGGCCCGGGTGTCTTTTTCATTTGGGGGCATCATAGTGTCTTCTTTGTTCTTGTTACCTCGGTTTCTGCATTTGTTGTTTGGCATATTAGAGATATTCTTTGGTTTCTTTGCTGTGGTTTTTTTTCTTGTTATACTATGACTCTAGATTAAGTGGACTGTCTGCTTTTGATGGATCCTTTAAGGCTGTGATGGTTGTAGCCAGAGAGCTCTCTTTGGTTCTTCAGGGTTAAGGGTGTGCCAAAGGTGAGTCACCTAGATTGTTCTCTCACTCGTTCTCTCTCTCTCTCTCTCTCTCTCTCTCTCTCTCTCTTGACTCATTTTGAAAGTAATTCCACACATCTGGCCCCTGTGGGTATTCATCTGCCTACACCTGGGACCACACAAAGAGTTTATTCAGCCCTCAGTGTGGTCTCAAATTTCTCTGAAGTCTCTCACCAGGTTGCCCAGGTTACCAAGTTTGTGTACTCAGTGAGTTTTCCCGCCCCCTCCTCAGATTTTCACAGTCTCAGTTTGTGATCTCCACATTGTCACTAGGTCTTAACCTCCTGTTATTTCTCCCCACCAGAGTCAGGTTTTTCTGCTTGGCTAATGGCAGGCACCACTTTACATACATAAAATGGCGCCTGCTCTTTGTCTTACATGGCTTTGTAAGGTGAGTGGAGAGAGAGGCTAATGTCCATGCTGGTTCCCTTTATTTATTCATTTTTTTCTCTCCTCCATTCAGCCTGGTAAACTTTCCCCAGTGGGACTTCAGGCCTTGCTCCCTGTAGGCTCTTTCTGCCTTTCCCCACCAATGTCTCGATTTACTGAGGTTTTTGTTTCACCTCCCCTCCCAGCACTGACGCACAGATTCTGTGGCTCTGCTTCTGCAGCTCGGCTTCTCAAGTGTTTGACTCTTGAAAGCTCTCCCTCCAGTTATGTAAACATGGCCCAGGCCACTGACTGCAGTCTGATGTCCTTACCTTCCCCAAGCTTTTGCTTTCTCTGGCTCTCAGCTGCTGGGATTATGTGCCCTTGATTGTACTACAGATCTACACCTTCAACACTAATCCACAACACTCTTCTTCCTTCCATAGAATTCCAACTGCATTTCTTCCACTTTTACTTTGACTGTCTACCCCTAGCCTAGAACAGTATGGCCTTCCCTCTTCAACCATCTTGGACTCACCCCAGTAATCAACAGTGTTAATCCTAGGAAAGATGGATAATGGTAGAAACAGATTCTTGGTAGATTATCATATGTGGCAAAATTAGCAAATGTAAAAAAATCTATGTATTGTTATATTCAGAGGAGTTGCATCAGATTAAGATGCATGATGTGGGGCTTCTTGGGTGGGACATAATGCAGAACAGTTAACAAAAACGCACCATTGTAAGCTTTACATACCAGCATAACTAATTTGGAGCTACTGAGAATTGACACAGTGAGTGCTGATGTGTTAGAGCACTTCTGTGTTATGGATTTGCGTTATTTCTGTTTTCTGCTTGCTATGACATTATTCTTGCAGTGGGCTTATAGTGATTTCTACATCTGATTTGAAGTGTGTTGAGCCTGAGAAGATAGTTCAGGCTAAAGTCCGTTGGAGACAGTGTTCCCAATGCAGACTGAGTGTAAGTTCATGTGTGCGTTCCCTATACACACAGAGAACTCTGTAATTACCAATTCAAATGTTCACTTGCTTTCATTTTTGGAAATTGCTGTATAGTGAGCTAGATGTTATTGGACTTCAATAAAAATTATAAAAAGTCTCAAATAGAAAAATATTATCAGCTTTTAAGGTAGTGTTGCTAAAATTAAATTTAGACAGAAATGTATAACCTCAGATTTGTATACTTTTATGCAATTAGCTTATATATATTTCCATATAAGACTGAAATTCTGCATTTGAAGCATTCATCCCAAACCATAAAAAACATCAAATCAGCATTAAGAATTCAGAAGATAGGCTTGTGCCATGGGTCACTAGGCTAATCCCCTACCTGTAGCCCTTGCACTCTGGGTAGTACTCCCAGTTGGGGCTCTGGTTCTGTCCCAGTTGCTCCTTTTCCAGTCCAGCTCCCTGCTGTGGCCTGGGAAGGCAGTGGAGGATGGACCAAGGGGTTGGGCACCTGCACCCACGTGGGAGATCAGGAGGAAGCACCTGGCACCTAGCTTTGGATTCACACAGTGCACCGACTGTAGTGGCCATCTGGGGGGTGAACCAACGGAAGGAAGAGCTTTCCCTCTGTCTCTTTCTCTCACTGTCTAACTCTGCCTGTCAAAAAAATGCAGAAGATAAAAAGTGATGACTATGAGGGAAGTAGTTAAGCAAAAAATTAATGAATACATATTGATGAAATTCATGCATGTTTGATTCATAACACACATTGTCCATGAATATTCTGAAGTCTACATTCTGTCTGGTATTTTCAGATTTATAGTAAAAAGTGAGAAGTACTCAAAAAGTCCCGAGTCCTCATGAATGCATCAACCAAGGTTGTAGGTGCAAAAACAGATCAGCATGGGATTACCGTGGCTAACAGCACCATGGAAGGGTTTTATGTTTTACAACTAAAGATGAAGTGATTTGACATCCTGAATGGGAACTTCTGCATTCAGAGTGATTACTGGTTCCACAGTGATTGAAAACCACATGTCCTAGCGCGTATCTCTGTAAACAGGATTCGTTTGGGATCTGTGTGGCATCAAGAATATGTGTGGTTGCCCATTGCAATTTGGGTCTTTAAATTCTTTGACACTAGAGATTTCTGGTCTGAAACCCGACTGAGAACCTCACATGATGCCTCCCTTCATGTACTCTGATGCAATCCCGGTTCATAATTGCGAAATGTTCATGGAGTGGTTTATTGACAACGCCCTTGGAACAAATGCATCTAACAGGTGTTATGCCCTTGAGTCTTTGTATCCATGGACTTGGAGGAACTCCTGGCACCTGGGTGAAGAGGATGATTCACAAACATGTTTTACTTCTTGTGTTTTTCACCAGGACAGAAGCCCTGAACTGCAGAGCATCAGGGCAGAAAGGGTTTCAGATTCCCTCATGGATGAGTGGACAGCTGGTGGAAAGAAGTCAGATGGAGCAGTATTAAAGTTGCCTGATTCAAGCAATCACACACACCCAGACATACACACACACATACACACACACATACACACACACACACACACACGCTCTATATATGCACCTGCATATCCCTGCATGTTCCACTGCAGTGTGTCCTAGGGTTTTTCACAGACTTCAAAGATGTTTCCTTTCTTTCTTCTGTTGCTCTTTCTGCAGCTGTATCTACTTGTGACTTATCATGATGATCGCAACTGCTTTTACCAGATGAAACGGAGTTTTTACAAGGATGGAGATGTTGAGATTGTTGCCTTTTTCCCGATTTACAACTACCTTATTGATAGAATCATGAATAATTTCAAAAATAATAGAATATTCAGAGGGTAAGTTCTCTTTGTCATAATCATTTTCCCTTGATTTGCATAATAGCTCCTTGTTATTTGGTCTGCTAATGATTGATAAATGCATTCTGTGTTCCTGCCCTGTCCATCCTCTCTCCCTCCTAAAAATTGCTGATAGTTAGTTTGGGGTCAAGAGAAAGACATTTCTTCTTGCCTGGCACCTTGAATGGTTCAGGAAATGTTACCTCATGGGAGGAAGGAGAGTCTGGTTGCTATCTTCTTGTCATTCCCTACCCATGTTCATCAGCTCAGGGGCCTATTGTGCCTCAGTAGCAGATTGTTAGAGAACCCATGCATTGAAATGAACAAACCTGAGTTAGATGAGCTCCTCCACATGTGCTCACAATGTTTTCTAATATGTGCTAGATTTGGGGTCATAAGAACACTTCATTTCTTCTATAGTCATACAAGAGAAAAGATATTCAAGACAGTAATTTTTTATTAGGTAAAAGTAATCTCAAGGCAACACCTTTGCACAAATAAAATAATTAAATTTTAATGATGAATATACCCACAAACATTTTCATGGTTGTAATCAACAACATTGACGATGTGTCCCTGTGTTATGCCCGCAGTACGTGGTCCCCCGAAATCAACCACCAGAGACCGAAGTTGAAGCCAATTAGCAGAGTCGTTTTTATTACGAGTTCGAACCCGGGCCTCTCAGTGCCTCCAGAAGAGGAAGCCCCCGAGAAGCCCCGAGCCCAATTCTAACAGAGCTTTTATTATCATGTACAAGCAGGCTTTAGGGGAATGCTTAGGTCAAGTTGACACTTCTGATAAGACACCTGCTGCCGACTCCAGGGTAGGGGCTGGTTGTTATCTCAAGCTTTAAACCTCCCTTTTACATTCTTGGACCTGGGTCAGGGTAGAGTCACGTCTGGCGAGATGGAGGAAAGGGGGAGTGTAGGATAGCAAGGGCAAGGAACAGGCAGTGGCGCGGTTTGTACAACAATCAACTTATTGTAGTTACTGGATTACTTAGCTCAACATCAACATAATACATGTATAAAGTCAAGGACACTTAGCATTGCTTATTATTACTACTAGTTGCCTAATAAGCTAATGTGATTACACTTTAGGTTACATTAAAGTAATGATGATATTTTCTAGTAAAAGCTAGTTGTGCCGGTGTCTTCTCACCTGATTCTATCAGGTTCTCAGCAAAATACATTTCAGATGGGGTTTTATCTGCTTCTGCCCTTCTTTCAGATATTTTTTGTAGCTAAATATAAATGTGTCATACATATATATATATATATTCAAATTTAATGCCTACACAATACACTACCTTTTAGGACAGCATACTTGTTTTCTTCACAACTATTTATGAAGGTGCCAATTTTCTAATTGGTTCTACCTTAATGCTACAGAAATTAGGTTGACACTGCATCAATCGTTGATAGAAAATAGATATCAGGACAGAGATCACTGCAGTATCATTAAAGCCAATGGATTTGAGAAGTATAGTTGATGCCACCAAAGTGATGCAACTGATTAAGTATTTTAGGCATTTGTCCAAAGACCTCTCCTGAAAATATCTAATGGATACTAGCTTGTTATAATGACATGATTCACTTCACATTAATATTTATAAATTCACCTAATATGATATTTGCTCATGGCATCTCATTTATGAAATATTTATTCATTAGTAGTAGTATTCTCCATGTTTTTGCATACAGCACATCATTTAAATGTTCTCTGAAATGATAGAGACCAGGAGGTAGTGAATTTCCGGTAGCAGGAAAAGATGCTATGAATAGAGCCCAGGTTCCTCCAAGATGTATGCCATGCAAATGGGAGATCAAAATTAAATCTTAGCAAACCCAGGAGAAAGTACCTGTATTGATGATACTTGGGAAAAAGCAATACTGAACTATCAATAGACACTATACCCTGCAATGTTAGATTCATGAATTTTAGAACATAAAATAACTACTGATAAACTGTTCTTAGAGACAAGAAACTGAGCATTAAACAGATCAAAAGGGCAACTCTCAAAAAGCCCAGTGTGTCAAAGAGCCTTCTAGATATTTTGGTGCTGGAAGGAGCTGGTGAACAAAATGAGAGGGTGGGGAATTGATGGAAGTGTAGAAGAATGAGGAGAGGAGCAGACATATATGAAATACAAAACTGAATATTATTTGATTCATTTAGTAAGGTATTTCAAATTTCCTCATTGTACCACAAAGTATGAATGAAATATTTGATAACACATATTTATAGGAACTATATATATCAAGCAATATATATAAAGCAACTGTATACATGATTATACAATACCTGTATATAAATAGAGAGAAGATGTGTATAATATGCAAGCATACATATTATGTTTCACCATGAACCAAGAAATAAAACTCTGTCACTTCCTCTGGAGCACAGAGTGACCCTTAAGAAGCGTTGTACATGACCTAGTCTATTCATCAAGACTCAACACAAAGGGCATCTGAAATAAATACAAAGGGCTCCACATTTATATTTTTTGTGACATGTCAGACCCCAGAAAGGAGAAAGGAATCATGTTCGTTGAATGGAAGGCTATTTATGTTGAATTCTGTAGGAAAAATTGAGTGAAGAAGGTCTTTTGGAGTAAATGCTGATAACACTGGTCATGATTTACTTTAACATATGCTTAGTGTTCTAAATAAATCAATAACTGTCTTAGTTGTAAAGTGCCACGGGTCTCACAGCCCAGTGTTTCAAGTCCACCTACTGAGTGTTTCAGGCATCTCTACAGTGCCCCTACTTGTTCACCGCTTTCCATTGTTCAAGCTCTGAATTTGATTTCATTTTCCTGGCTTGTGATGGTGGTTGATGGCTAAATTTGATGGGGAAGTGATTTTTCAGGATTAATTCCAGATTTCCAACTGTGATTCAGTTCTCTGACATCATCCATCTTACTGATCACATAGCCTTCAGTTGAGTTACTCTCTTTGTCCATTACAACCTGCAGCCTTATGGTCATATGATTCCTGTTTTAAGAAATGTTTAATGATTTGATAAGATGAAGAATCATTGCAGCTTGTGATTACAGGAAACATTTATAGTAGCAATACTCAAGATGATGTGCTTTTCCTTATCATGCTTTTTTTGACAACTGCAGTGTTCTTCCTAGGTGTCCATGAACTTTAAAGAAGGCATTCCAGAGCCTATTTAGTATTTACATTACATATCAAATAAAAAACTTAAAACAGGTAGGTGTTGCTTGAGATGATTTAAATCCAAATGTATGGTCAGCCATGTGATAACATGCACAAAGTTATGGTGTAAAAGCAGATCTTATATTTCAGAATCATTTAATCTGGGAGACAAGGATTTAGGGAGTAGCAGCTTTGGTTCTGGGGAGGACAGGTGTCCTGCAAATATGGCAGTCTTCACACTCTGTCCTTAGCAAATATACAGAGAAGGGTTAGAGCATATGAATTTTTGGCCATGGCCATGCATCTGTCACAGTATTTACAATAGAATTGATGATAATCTGGATTGGAGGCTTCTCCCTTGAAGCTCATTGTGACTTTCATGCAGGTTTCAGTCCAAAAACTACCAGTATGTTCTGGCCTTGGTTTTTGCTATTGAGGAGATCAACAAGAATCCTCATCTTTTACCCAATGTGACCTTGGGATTTGATCTCTACAATGTCATGCACAGTGACATGATGGTGATGGAAAATCCCTTCATCTGGCTTGCGGGACTGGAAAAGGACATTCCTAATTACACATGTAGGAAACAGAGCAAGTCTGTAGCTGTCATATCTGGAACCAGCATTGCTGTCCAAACGGGGACACTTCTGGAACTCTACAAAATTCCACAGGTGAGTGTGTAAGGGAAAGAGAAGGAAAAAGAACATCAACTTAGGTGCTTTATTTGACCCAAAAATTTAAGCAACAGTGACCTTATACTTTTGCCACAGGGGGTGATCTAAAGAGAAGGCATGCAGAGGATTGGTAGATTAGCCACATTTATTCTGAAGCACAGGTGTGGGTGAGTTAAAATGAGAAGTGTTTTTGAAAACTTGTGAGGCTAATGACTCATGAACTAGGAAGATCTCATGTAGTAGGAGATGAGAAAAATGAAACATTCTAAAATCTTCTGACACTTCCATCATCTGCTTAATTTCTTCAGGAATAAGATTGTACACTATGGCAATAATCTTACACAGACTTCTTGCATTTTCCCTTAGCTGACTCTTGGGTCTTTTGAACCACTTCTGAGTGACAGTGGTCAGTTTCCTTCCCTCTATCAGATGGCACCCAAAGACACTTCTCTGGCCCTTGGCATGGCCTCCTTGATGCTTCATTTTGGGTGGACCTGGGTGGGTTTGGCCATCTCAGACCTCCCAAAAGGTATTCAGCTTATGTCCAATTTGAAAGTCGAGATGCAGAAGAATGGCATCTGTGTGGACTTTGTGGAATTGATCCCAGCCACTGAGGAGTCATATATTTCATTCAAGAATAGGTTTCATATCCAGATTCTAAAATCATCAGCAAATGTGGTGATTCTCTTCTGTGACACTGATTCACTCCTAGGCATCAGTTTTCCAACATGGGAACGTGTAATGACATGGAAAGTCTGGGTCACCACCTCACAATGGGATTTTGCCAGTGGTGAGAAACATATCCTGCTCCACTCATTCCATGGGACTTTCATTTTCTCACACCACCGTAGTGAGATCTCTGGTTTCAAAAAATTCCTTCGCACAGCTAACCCTTCCAAATACCCAGAAGACTTCTACCTCTCTACATTCTGCTCACAGTCTTTTCATTGCTCTTCTTCTGGGGAATCTTGCAAAACTATGCATAATCTCCACTGAATGCCTCCTTGGAATCGTTGCCTATGCATCTTTTCGATATGAGCATGAGTGATGGGAGTCACAACATCTACAATGCTGTGTATGCTGTGACCCACAGCGTACATGAGATGCTTCTACAAGAGTTAGAAATGCAGCCAGTGAACAATGGGGCAAAGGTGCCATTTTCTCCCTGGCAGGTAACTTGGTTTCCATTGCTTGACATGTACTTCTGAAGTGATCCCCTTAAGAGCTTCTGCAGGTACTCAAACCAAGTAGCTTGGGATCTTTTCTCCAAAACACCAGAAATCATGCAGTTATTTCAGTTTCTAGAATACAAATGTGCCCCCTTCCTTTAATTTGTCATCAGTAACATGGTTCCATTGACTACTTGGATGTAATTGTGAATAAAGATCATTACTGTTTGTTAAAAAGAATGCAACATCACGTTGTCTCTATTTTCAAACTCAGCAGTAGGAGAATTCCTCTTTCAGTGTCAGATAGTGCTGAGTAGTTTCTGGATCCTGGAGATCATGATCTCATGTGATTTTCACACGTTTGTATGTTGGTAACTTCATTTTGCTGTTTGTTGCCATATGTACATGGAGAAAATAATAGAGTGTGTGTAGCTTTTGTTTGAATCTCACACCTAGTGGTTTTTGGTTGTCCTTGTTTTTCGATGAAAATGACTGAAATCCAACTTAGTGTGGTAGAGTTCTCTATCAGGTTTCCTTTCTTTGGCTTCATTGGGTCGCTACAATAATGCTCCTATGTGTAGCTGTGATTACAAAGATACTTTCTCTAACTTGAGGTTGTTGTACAAATTCTTAAGCAGTCTCATGAGAGGATGACACATTTCTTTTAGCTGCACCTCTTTCTCAAGCACCTCCAATTTGCCAATCCTGCTGGTGACCTAGTGAATTTGAATCCAAAGAGAAAATTGGATGCTGAGTATGACATTCTCAACTTCTGGAACTTTCCAAAAGGTATTGGACGTAAGGTGAAAATAGGACAGTTTTCTCCACATGAGCAACTGTTGTCTCTCTCTGAGGATGTAATAGAGTGGGCCACAGGAATTACAGAGGTAAGTTGGTCCTAATGTTAAGGTTCACGCTACACATTGTTACCCACAATTGGCTTGGCGTTTTGTGTCATATGGCTTAATAAAAAGACCTTTACTGACATTAATCCACTACCTTTCCCACCTATGTATGTTTCTTTTGTTCATGGTGTCTGAGGAAGGATAATAAAGACATTTGCTCATCCACATGTGTTGAGTCTTTTTCATGGCACAGAGTCAATATGGCATGCAACCAGTGTATTAGAAACAGGTACTTACAATTTCAGTGCATAGATTGTCCAGGACTAAATACCCTACTTGGAGCTTAGGTGACAGTACCAACTCTGACCCACACTCATTTGATTTTTCTTAGATGCCATGCTCGGTCTGCAGTGAGAGTTGTAGCCCTGGATTCAGGAAAACCCATTTGGAGGGAAAGCCTAGCTGCTGTTTTGATTGCACACCTTGTTCAGACAATGAGATTTCCAATCAGACAAGTAAGTCAGTGCCTGTTTCATGGTGAAGTTAACACCTGTCTCATAAATCTTCATCTTTGACAAAATAACAAAAAGAAGTGGTATGTGACTATGGAGAAAATTGTTCCTACCTTCGGGTAGTGATTAATCCTTTTCAGCCATAATAATCTCCAGAAGTATATAGTTCTCTTTCTCTGTCATGTCTTTTTATGAATTAGGACTTAATGTGAAGCAGCCTTCATAAAGGGTTCTGGGAGTATTCCCTCCTTTTTCATTGTTTTGAATAGTTTGAAAAGAATTGGGATTTGTTCTTCTTTAAATGCCTGGTAGAATTCATCAGTGAAGCCACCGGGACATGGGCTTTTCTTTTTTGGGAGTGTCTTTACTACTGCTTCCATCTCTGTCTTGGTTATTTGTCTGTTTAGGTGTTCTCTGTCCTCATGATTCAATTTAGGTAGGTTTTATGCGTCCGGGAACCTATCCATTTCTTCTAGGATTCCTGATGTGTGGGCATACAGTCCTTTCTAGTAATTCTGGATGACTTTTTTTCTCAGTGGTGTCTCTTGTTACATTGCCTTTTTCATCTCTGACTTTGTTGATTTGTTTTTGTTAGTGTTTTTTAAAGAGGCTCCATTATGCTCAAATTGGTGCACACAATATACTTCAGTTTATTAATCCATGAAATACTAGTGATAGTAATTAGCATAACTGCAGAAAAAATAAATCAACAGAGATCTGCAAATTGTAAACAAGGAGCTAAAACAACCCATGAAATGCAAAAAAAGAGCACTTTTAAACCCTAAAGGTTATTTTCAGATTACTTAAGAATTGTGGAAATTGTGAGTGAAGGTTGGAAACAAAGTTGAGGTAAGAATGATGTTTACTACAACTTGTGTTGGAAATTACACAGGAGGCACTGCTCCATGCATACTATTTTCTTAAAAGATTTCTTAGTTTATTTGAAAGCCAGAGTTACAGAGAAGCAGAGAAAGAGAGAGTGGAGTCTCCATATGCTGATTCACTCCCCAGATGGCCACAATGCCTGGAGCTCTGCCAATCCGAACCCAGGAGCCAAGAGCTCTTCCAGGTCTCCCATGCAGGTGCAAAGCCCCAAGTGCTTGGGTCCTCTTCCACTGTTTTCCGAGGCCATAGCTGAGAGCTGGACTGGAAGAGGAGCATTTTTCTTAGAGCATCATGAATATGTTCAGAGCACAAACCTTAAGGCATCGTTAGGAGAAAAAAGCAATGTACCCAGGTACTAGAATCAGCACCCATTGTTGATGCCAGGGCCACAGAGTGGATTAACCTACTGCACCACAGCCTGGCCATTGCTCCTTTTCTGATCTACCTCTCTGCTGATGGCCTGGAAAACCAGTGGAGGAGAAGCCAAGAGATTGAGCCCCTGTACCCATTTGGGAGATTGGGAAGAAGCCCCTGACTCCTGGCCATAGATCAGCTCACCTCTGGCTGTTGTGGCCATGTAGGCTGTGAACCAGCATGTGGAAGAGTTCCCACTTTCTCCATGTCACTCTTCCTCAATCTGTAACACAGCAATCCAAACAAATTAAATCAATCAAACAATAAAAGTATCTTGCATTACCAATTTTGTGAACTGGGTGGTTTTTAGGCCATGAGTATAGGAAATGAATTGCGTCATTAAAGTAATGATTGAGGGAGGGCGCTTGCTCTTCTTCAAAGTGAGAATGCAGCAGGAATGTGCCATGTAGAAAGGCAGATTAGCCCTCAAAACACATGGATTCCTCTGAATTATCACTTCCCAATCTAAAGAAACCGTGGACAGTGAATTCATGAAGTTACAAATGACACAGATTAAGGTTTTTCTTAGAGCATCATGAATATGTTCAGAGCACAAACCTTAAGGCATCGTTAGGAGAAAAAAGCAATGTACCCAAGAGTATGTAGGATAAAATAAGGAGATGAAGTAATAGCACTCTGGCTAATATGGGGAAGATGGGCATAATTAATTGCAAGTGATTTCTGTTTCCTCTCTTCAAAAACAATAAGGAGATGTTGGTTAAATCAACTTGGCTATTCTAGAAGGACCTTGTGAATCAGAAATAACGGAACTTGGGATGATGTTATTGTACATTTCTCACCAGATATGGACCAGTGTATGAAGTGTCTGGATCATGAGTATGCCAACACAGAGCGAGACCAGTGTTTCTACAAAACAGTGACCTTTCTGTCTTTTGAAGATCCCCGGGGGATGACCCTGGTCTGCACAGCTCTGTGCTTCTTTGTCCTCACTGCTTTGGTTCTTGGGGTCTTTGTGAGGCACCGAGACACTCCCATAGTCAAGGCCAACAATCGTTGTCTCAGCTACATCCTGCTCATCGCCCTCATTTTCTGCTTCCTCTGCTCCTTACTGTTCATTGGTCGTCCCAACACAACCACCTGTGTCCTCCAGCAGACCACGTTTGGAGTGGTGTTCACTGTGGCTGTTTCCACTGTCCTGGCCAAAACTATCACTGTGGTGCTGGCCTTCAAGGTCACTGCCCTAGGGAGAAGGATGAGACAGTGGCTGATACCAGGGGCACCTAACTCCATTATTCCCATCTGCTCCCTCATCCAACTGGCTCTCTGTGCCATCTGGCTTGGGACCTCTCCTCCCTTTATTGACACAGATGCACGCTCTGAGCATGGCCACATCATCCTGGTGTGCAACAAGGGCTCGGTCACTGCCTTCTACTGTGTCCTGGGCTACCTGGGCTCCTTGGCCCTGGCCAGCTTCACTGTGGCTTTCCTAGCCAGGAATCTGCCTGACACGTTCAATGAAGCCAAGTTCCTGACCTTTAGCATGCTGGTGTTCTGCAGTGTGTGGCTGACCTTCCTGCCTGTCTACCACAGCACCAAGGGGAAGGTCATGGTGGCTGTGGAGGTCTTCTCCATCTTAGCGTCTAGTGCAGGGCTCCTGGGCTGCATGTTTGTCCCCAAGTGCTACATTAATCTTCAGACTTGAGAAGAATGCTTTGAAAGGATTAAAGGATGGTATAATTTCCAAGGAAACAGATGTTCTGAAGAGTAGATCTTAAGGCTCTGTCAGTTTTCAGTACGCAGTAACTAATATTTGAAAAACCAAATTTGCATTCTGATGTTACAAAATAACTTGCAGAATGTAACTTCCTTATGAACAATTTATACTTTTCTTAAATGATTTTTGTTCTGAAGGACTGATTCACAGAAAAGAAAGGTAGAGTGGGTGAAACCTTCCATCTGGTGATAGACTCTGAAGATATCTACAGTGGCCTAGTGATGGTTCATGCCAAAGCAAGAAGAGAGGATTCACAGAAAAGAAAGGGAGAGTTGGGGACACCCACCATCTGCTGATAGACGGTGAAGATATCTAAGTGGCCCATCATTGGTTATTAAGAGAAGCTCTTGAAGCTCTCTCAGTTTCAAGGATTTGAAACTTGTATTTACAAAACTGATTTTGCGTTCTGATGCTATAAAATTACTTGAACATTTTAATCACGTTATGAACAACTTACATTTCTCTTAGAAACTTTTAATTCTCAAATACCGAATAACAAAACAGAGCTAGAGTGGGAAAAACCATCTAGTGATATACTGTGAAGGTATCCATAGTGGTGCAGTGCTGGTTCAGGCCAAAGAAAGGAGCTCAATTGGGTTTCCATGTGGGTGTCAGCACTACAAGAGGGCATCTTCCACTGCTTTTTCTGGAACATTAACAAGGAGCTGGATTGCAAGTGGACAGCTGGTACATGGCCTGGCACCCACATAGGATGTTGGGGTTACAGGTGTTGGTTATATCCACTACACCCCAACACTGGCTGCAATCATCCTCTCTTCAAAATAATACTGTGTACAAGGTTCTTAGCCTGGGTTTTATGTTCACAAACAAAACCCATCTCAGATAAAGGCTCTCCTTGAAACTTTTCATTTCTGCATTTTCATTGTCAACTCTTCAACATATTGTAATATTCATATTTTAATAAAATGAGTTACATGTTTGTTTGCTGTTTTCATTCATTCACTAGAGTCTATATTAATTTCAGCTTTTTAATGTAGTTGGAATGTTTTCATGCAATCATTGGACATGTTAAATCATTTTAATATGTATATGCATTCTCCAGGAAATCCTTAATTATATATCATTTCATATAGATTTGAAAAGATGTGATAATCACACACCAAGTTTTCATTATATGTAGAACTGATTCTGCAAACTTCTTTTCCATCTGCTCACTTCTGTTAATTATCAATTTGGCTTTAGATTTACTTTTGCCAATACCAGACATAAGAAAGTGATTCTTTTATCTTCAGCAGAAAATAATTCAACCAAAAGTAACAATTTTAAAGTTAAGTAATGACATTTGGACCATTCACTCCCTTGTGCAACTGTTATGTCTGTCATATTTTAAAATATTTTCATTGCTACAAATCAAGTTCCTTATCCATTAATGGTCACACTCAGTTCCTTCTCTTGCCAGTCACACAACCACCAGTCTGTTTCTGTTTCCATGGATTTAATGGTCCTGAGTGTTTTCTATAAATTAAATATTAGACTCTGTGGATTTAGGTGACCTTTCATTGTCCATGGTGTTTTCAAGGGGCATTCACATTATTACAGGAATCTACATTTTCATGACAAACTGATAATTCCTTGTAGTAATTCATTGAGTTTTGTGTCTCCAGTTAACCATATACTGATTTCTGTGTTATTTTTCTCTTTGGCTGTTTGGAGACACACACTGATGTACAAGAGATTTTTGCATTATTTATCATTTTGGAGCGTACCATTAGGTGTGGGATGTTTTGGTCATAAATGAATTTTATGTTGAATTTGCTAAGGAGGTGACAACTGTCTTCCATACTGTATGTGTTGTAACTTTCTAGCATGGTTTGAAGGTTCCAAATTCCCTCTGACACCTAAAAACTTTGAAATTTTTTGTAGCTGGGTAGTGTTTGTGAAGTAGAGGCTCCTTCTGGTGTGGAATGGTTTGTCCATACTTATTTCTGATTAGCATCATTTGTAATGTCCTTTGGTCATCTGCATTTATCTGTGCAGAAATATCCATCATATTATATTCCCATTGTTCATGAATTACATTTTGTTGTTACTTCTGCTTTTTAAAAAAATATATTTTCTTGTTTGTAAGTTACTTAATGTGTTTATATTTCAAATTTTAGTTGATGCATACAAGTTTCAAAAATATCATATATACAGTTTTAGAACACAGAGATTCTTCCCACCTATCCATTCATCCTGTCCACAATCTGAAGCTTCTTTTTTAAAAAGACTTATTTATTTTATTTGAAAGTCAGAGTTAAACAGAGAGAGGAGAGGCAGTGAGAAAGAGAGAGAGAGATTCTTCCATATGATGATTCACTGCCCAATTGGCCACAATGGCCAGAGCTGTGCTGATCCGAAGCCAGGAGCTCCTTCCAGGTCTCCCATGACTTGGGCCATCCTCCACTGCCTTCCCAGGCCACAGCAGAGAGTCAGACAGGAATTGGAACAGCTGGGTCTCAAACCAGCACCCATATGGGATGCCGGCACTTCAGAACAGGGCGTTAACCCACTGCTCCACAGCCATGGCCCCAATTTTATGCTTCTTCCTCCTCCCTCTCCTATTGCCACTCTTAATTTTTGCAAAGAACTATTTTCTAGATAACTTTATACTCAAGAGATTAACCTTACCATATGTAATGTGTTCTACAAGTGGTATGAAGAAACCAACACTATTCCTCAAAATAAAGACAAAGACTATTAAAAAACCATGGAATCTCAAATTGTGAATAGTACTCCAATGTTACATTTAGGCACTTGTTGTGACGGATAAGAGAATACATATGGTTTGTGTCTGTTTTTCACACTTGCTGATTGCTCCTAACTATCATGGTTTCCAGCTGCATCAATTTTGTTGCAATAGACAGGATTTCTTTTCTTTTTTTCCTGCTGATTAATATTCTTAGAGTATGTGTACCATGGTTTCTTTATCCAGTCAGCTATTGATGGATATCTGGGTGGATTCCATTTCTTAGCTATTTTGAATTGAGCTGCAATGAACATGGGGATATAGATGACCCTTTTTCGTGCTGATTTTACTTTGTTTGGGTAGATTCCTAGGAGTCAGTTGGATGGGTCATATGGTAGATCTATTTCAGTTCTCATAGGTGTCTATACTGTCTTCCACAATGACTGCATCAGTTTACATTCCCACAACCTGTGGATTAGGGTACATTTTCCTTCAAATCCTCTCTAGCACAGGTTGTTGATTTCTTTAGGAGAGCCATTCTGACAGGAGAAGTGAAATCAACCTAAATGCCCATCAATGGAAGAATGGATGAAGAAACTATGGATATGAACTCTATAGAATACTACACAGTGGTAAAAACAAAAAATGAAATCTGGTTATTTGCAACAAAATGGAGGAATCTGGAAAACATGCTGAGTGAAATAAGGCAGTCCTAAAGGGACAAATATCTTATGTTCTCCCTGATCTGTGACAACTAACGGAGCACCTAAAAGGAAACCTGTAGAAGTGAAACTGACACTACGAGAAGCAATGACTTGATCAGTGCTTGTCCTGACCTTTGAGGAGCAGTTTACTATTTTATTCTTTTTAGTATTTTCTTTTTCTACTTAATACCATTGGTTGAACTTTTGAATTAACATTGAATTATCCATAGGTGTTTAAAGTTAACTGAAAATTGATCCCTGTTAAAAATAAGAGTCAGAAGGACCGGCCCTGTGGCGCAGCAGGTTAAAGCCGTGACCTAAAGTGTCGGTATCCCACATGGGTACTGGTTCAAGTCCCAGCTGCTCTTCTTTGGATCCATCTCTATTCTATGGCCTGGGATAGCAGTAGAAGATGGCCCAATTTGTTGGGCCCCTTCACACACATGGGAGACCTGGAAGAAGCTCCTGTCTCTTGGCTTCAGATTGGTGCAGCTCCGGCCATTACAACCATCTGGGAAGTGAGCCAGTGGATGGAAAACCTTTCTATCTGTCTCTACCTCTCTCTGTAACTCTGTCTTTCAAATAAATAAAATAAGTCTTTCAAAAAAAATAAGAGTGAGAATAAGAGATGGAGAAGATATACAGTTTGGCACACCCTCCCTCAGACTTATCCCTAAGAGTAAAGCTAAAAATGTGCCATGGGACTCCAAATCCCATTCAGTTGGCAGATACAAACACCGTCTTACTAGTTAAAGTGATCAGTTTAAGTTCATAATTGATCATAAATATAGGATTAAGTGTCAAAGGGATCACATAAATAAGACCAGTGTATGCTCATAATAATTGAAAGAATTAAAAGGGAGAGAACAATCCAACATAGGATGCTGGATACACAGCAGACTCATAGAATTACAAATGCCCTAAAAAGCACTTTGGCTTCAGAATCAGCCCTTAAGGCATTTGGATTTGGCTGAAAAGCCCATGAGAGGCATGGAGGCATGGAAAGCCAAGACACTCTGGCCAAAAAAAAAAAAGCCTAAATGAAAGATCTCTGTGAGAGAGATCTCAGCAGAAAGAATGGGGCATCAGAGAGGGCAGTACCTTTTTCTGAACTGAGGAGAGATCTTCCACTTTAATTATGGCCTTGTCTAAATAAGGTTGGAGTTTGTGAACTGAAAAGGCTTCCAAGGGGCTGGCGCCGTGGCTCACTTAGTTAATCCTCCGCTGTGGCACTGAGATCAAATATGGGCACCAGGTTCTAATCCCGGTTGCTCCTCTTCCAGTCTAGCTCTCTGCTCTGGCCCGGGAAGGCAGTGGAGGATGACCAAAAGTGCTTGGGTGGCTGCACCCGCATGGGAGACCAGGAAGAAGCACCTGGCTCCTGCCTTCAGATGGGCATAGTTCTGGCCGCAGCAGCAATTTGGGGGGTGAACAAACAGAAGGAAGACGTTTCTCTCTGCCTCTCTCTATCTCTCACTGTCTAACTCTACTTGTAAAAACAAAAAATAGGCTTCCATATCCTTGGCAGCTCATGATGAAAGCCTCAGGTGATTACTGTGTAAGACTCCTGCAAAAGGTAATAATATTAAAAGTGTACACTTAGGAACAAGTTCAAGTAAAATATTAATATTAACTTTAAACAACTGGTGTTACTCTGATAGTTAAGTATTACAAGCAGTTAGTAAAATAGATGCTAAGCAGTTATGTTAAATCAAGTAATTCAGTAGGCATGTTAAGTTAGTTATGTTAAGCCCTCACCACCCCCATGCAAGCAACAGTTATTTCTTAAAAATGTATAAGATCCCTATATTGTAAGGCTATGTTCTAAAAACCCCTATGCAAAAACAGGAAACCAGGCCTTGGAGAACAGGAACACAGGCTGGATCTCAGAACAACCCCACCCAAGAGCGGGCACCAGATGCCCCCTAAGATTAATAGACAGTACATTCCCTGGTTTTTCTGAGAAGTGATAGTACCCCTCCCCTCATACTCTTGCTAAACTCGTGCATAATTATGGTAATTGAGTGGCTGTTACTTTTAAAATAACCAACCACCTAACGCACACATATGTTAATGTATATGTTAATCTTGAGGTTTTAGCCTTTAAAAACTATGTGTAACTGCTATTAGGGGCTTCTCACCACCTGCAGAGGTGGAGAGCCCATTGGCCCAAACACCCAATAAACTGCCTCCTGCTTTTTGCATCTCTGGTCTGGAGTCTGTGTTTCTGGGGTTGCTCGCCAAAAGACCACATTTTGGGGTCTTTCAACTGACATCATAAATAAGAGTGTCAATTGTTAAATCAATAACAAGAGTTACTGTACACTTGCTCCTATATAGGACCTCTGTCCTTAATGTGTTGTACTATGAGAATTAACAGTAAAACTAATCTTCAAACAGGACTTTATACTTTGTGTGTCTGTATGGGTGCAAACTTGTAATTTTACTTAGTATAGAGTTGATCTTTTGTATATAAAGATAATAAAATGAATATGAGTGAAGAATAGGATGGGAGAGGGATTAAGAGATGGATGGTATGCCGGTACGAGGGTTGTTATGGGAGGAAGAACCACTGTAATCCAAAAGCTGTACTTTCAAAATTTACATTTGATAAATAAAAGTTTTCTATGAAAAAAAGAATGTAGAAGATATGTGATAAATATTAAACAAAGAGTTAAGCAAAAGATGATGAATAGATCTGGGTGCCAAATTTTTTGAAATTCATGCATAATGTTTCATAACACACATTTTGGATAAATTTTTGAAGCCTTCTCATTGCATGGAATTCATCCTTTCCGTTATGCATTCAGATTTACTCGACTTTTAGTTTCTACACATTAGAGAGAACAGGAGATGTTTGCTCTCTGATTTAGATTTACTTTCCTTGTTTAACTGAATAGACAACAAGTTTTGTCATTGTACCGGTAATAAATCTAACTCATCAAGACAATATATTTCACTTATATGCAAGTCAGTGAATTCTGTGGGTTTTGTGCCTATACTTCATCTCAATTAGCACGAGCCTGTATTCAAAATCTCACTAATGCCATCAGAGCAGTGACTAGGCAATGGAGAATGTGTTTTGCTTAAAATGTTAGGCACCTCATTGATAGAGTTTGAGTTTAGGAAACTCCTGAGTGGACTAATAGAGTTCTCTTCCATGCTCTCTTCTTTCCCTCCTCATTAGATTTACTCCATTAGTGATACCTCACACTGATATGCAAGCACAAATGATTAGTCAGTGTTGATCACCATATTGCTTACAAGACATGCTATCCATTTTGTTCAGTCGTGTTGTGCAGTCTGTTGGTTTTGCAAAGTGTTAAAGGTACATAGCTGCTCTGATGGTGTCCTACATGAGTCCTTAAAGTCACTTACATTCAAGAAGTACAAGTGTCTGTATGCATCATCCTGCCCTTGGTGTTTGTCATGGTGGGAATAAAGAGGTGAATTATGGCTGGTATTGTCTGCCTTAGAGTAAAAAGTGAGAAGTACTCAAATAGTCCCTAGTTCTCATGAGAGTATTAACCAAGGTCGTTGGTGTGAAAACAGTTTACCATGAGATTACCATGGTTAACAGCAAGGTGGAAAGGTTTCATATTTTACAACTGAAGATGTGATGATTTGACATAGAGAATTAAACTCCTGAATTCAGGGCGATTACTGGTTCCTCAGTGATTAAGAACCACAAGGCCTATTAGGTATCTCTCTAAACAGGATTTGCTTTGGGTCTGGGTGGCATCAAGGTGATGTGTGGCTCCCCAGAACATGGGGTATGGAGGGTGCCCTGTTGTTCTTTGGGTCTTTGAAATCTGTCACACTGGATTTTTCTGGTCTGAAAACTTTCTTAGAACCTCACCTGGTGCCTCTCTTCATGCCCTCTGATGCAATCCAGGTGCATAATTGCCAAAAGTTCATGGAGAAGTTTAGTGACAAAGCCCTTGGACCAAAAGTAACTAATAGGAGTTATGCCCTTGAGTCTTTGTATCCATGGACTTGGGGAAATACTTGCACCTGGGGTGAAGAGGATGCTTCACAAACATGTTTTCCTTCTTGTGTTTTTCATCAGGACAGAAGCCCTGAGCTGCAGAGCCTCAGGGCAGAGAGGTTCCAGATTCCCACATGGACGAATGGACAGCTGGTGGAAAGAAATCAGATTGAGCAGTATTAAATTGGCTTGATTCAAGGAATCATACACACACACATACACACAAACACACACATGCTATTTGTATGCACCTGCATGACCCTTCATGTTCCACTGCGGTTGTGTCCTAGGGTTTTCACAGACTTTGAAGATGTTTCCTTTGATTTTTTTGTTGCTCTTTTTGCAACTATGTCTCCTTGTGACTTGTCATGATGATCAGAAATGCTTTTTCCAGATGGAACGAAGTTATTACAAGGATGGAGATATTGAGATTGCTGCTTTTTTCCCCATTTACATATACCTTGTTGACAGAAGGATTAATATTTTCAAAAAAGATCTCATATTCAAAGGGTAAGTTCTCTTTTCAATAATCATTTTTCCTTGATTTATATAATGGATGCTTGTTATTGGGTCTGCAGATGAATAGACATATGTATTGTGTGTCCCTGCACTTTCCATTACTGACCCACCTAAAAAGTTCTGATAATTAACTTGGGGCATGTGGAAGACATTTCTTTCTGCCTGGCACATTGAATTGTTCAAGGAAATGTTATCTAATCATAGGAGAAAGTAGAGTCTGGTTGGTATCCTCCTGTCCTTCCCTGTCCACGTTCATCAGCTCAGGGCCCTATTGTGCTTCGGTAGCAGATGCTTACAGAACCCATGCACTGTAATGAACAACCCTGAGTTACATGAGCTTCCACATGTGCTCACAAACTTTTCTGCTACATACTAGATTTGGGGCCATGAGCACAATTCATTTCTTCTACAGTCAAAAAGGAAAAAAAGATATTTAAGAAAGTAAGATTTTACTAGCTAATAGTAACCTCAGGCCACAAGTATAATAATAATTGTATGTTAATGATGAATATACCAATAAGAACTGTAATGGTTGGAATCTACAACATTCAGGATCCACCTCTGATTCTTTTTCTGGAAAAATACATTTCAGAAGAGGGATTATTCTACTTCTCCCCATCTTTAAGATACTGTCTACCTGTAGTTAAATATAAATGTTTCATATATATTTCTTTATGAATATTTCGTGCCCTCAGAATATAGTATCTTGTAGAACAGTGAAATTGTTTTCCACACAATTGTTTATTATGGTGCTAATTTCTAATTGGTTTCTACTATAATGCTACAAGATGTAGGTTGATGATACATAGATCTTTGATAGAAGGTAGATATTAGGACATAGATCATTGCAGTATCATTAAAGCCAATGGAATTGAGAACTATAGTTAGTGCCACCAAGGTGAGGCAACTGATCAAGTATTTTAGGCATTTGTCCTAAGTTCTATCCAGGAAAATTCTAATGGATACTAGCTGGCTATAATGATATTATTCACTTCACATGATTTTTATAAGTTTGCCTAATTTGATATGTGCACATGGCATCCCAATCATGAAAAATTTATGTATTATTAGTAGTGGTATGTATGGTTCTTCATGCAGTACATCCTTTAAGTGTACCCTAAATGATGGAGACCGGAAGAGTGGAAATTTTCAGTAGTAGGAATAGAGTTTATGAATAGAGCCCAGGTTCCTCCAAGATGTATACCTTGCCAACTGGAGATCATAACCAAATCTTAGCAAACCGAGGAGAAAATACCTGTGTTAATGATACTCAGGTATACCATATAAGATTCAACAACTTTAGAATACCCAATAATTACTGACACACTGTTCTTAGAGATAAGAATCACAAGATAAAACAGATTGAGAGGACAACTCACAAATACCCAGTGTGTCCAAAAACGTTTTAGACCTTTTTTTACCAATGGCAGCTGGAATAAGAAATGAGATGTTAAGGAATTGATGGAAATGTAAAGAATGAGGAGAGGAACAGAGAAATATGAACTACAAAATGGAATATTATTTGATACTCTTAGCAAGGATTTTTTTAATTGCTTCATTCTGTACACAAAGTAGGAATGAAATATTTGGATAACAAATATTTATAGAAATTAGATTTATATAAAACAATAGATACTGAGCAACTCTTTACATGGTAATGGATATCTATATATAAATATATGGAGAGAATATGTATATAATATGCATGCATACATACATATTATGTTGCAACATGAACAAGAAAAGGAAAATGGTCTCCTCCGCTGGAGCACACGCTGACCCTTAATATCAGTATACATGACCTCGTCTATTCATAATGACTCAACACACAGTAAATCTGAAATAAACACAAGGGGCTCCTCATTTACACACTTTGTGAAATATCAGAACCTGGAAAGTAGAAATGCATCATGTTCTTTACATGGAAGGATATTTATGTGGTTCTGTAGGGAAAATTGTGTGAATAAGGCCCGTTCAGAGTATATACTTATACCACTGATAATGATTTACTTTAATATATACCTAGTGTTCAAAATAAATGCATGACTGTCTTAATTGTAAAGCCTTCCAAATCCAATGAGGGAGTGTGTCAGGCTTCTCTAAAGTGTTCCTCCCTTTTCACTGATTTCCTTCTTTCAAGATCTGAATCTGATTTCATTTTCCTGGATTGTGATGGTGGTTGATGGGTGAGTTTGTTGGGGAAGAGATTTTTCAGGATAATTCCAGACTTCCATCTACCATTCTCAGTGCTTTGTCATCCTTCTATGTGATCACGTAGCCTTCAGATGAGTTACTCTCTTTTCCCATTACAACCTGCAGCCTTATGATCATAGGGCTCCTATTTCAAGAAGCATATAATGATGTGATAAGATGAAGCATCATTGTAGTTTCCAAATATAGGAATATTTGTAGAGGCAGTGCTAAAGATGCACCTTTCCTTGTCAAGTTTTCTATGAAACTTTAATGTTCTTTCTAGGTGTGCATAAGCATTCAAAAGGGCATTCCAGAGCATATTATAGTATGTAGATATCAAATATTAAAACTTAGAAGATGTAGTTGTTGCCAGAGATGATTTAAATTGATAGGTTTATATTAAAAAATAAGATCATGGCCGGCGCCGTGGCTCAACAGGCTAATCCTCTGCCTTGCGGCGCCGGCACACCGGGTTCTAGTCCCAGTCGGGGCGCCGGATTCTGTCCCGGTTGCCCCTCTTCCAGGCCAGCCCTCTGCTGTGGCCCGGGAGTGCAGTGGAGGATGGCCCAAGTGCTTGGGCCCTGCACCCCATGGGAGACCAGGATAAGCACCTAGCACCTGGCTCCTGCCATCGGATGAGCGCGGTGCGCCAGCCACAGCGCACTGTCCGCGGCAGCCATTGGAGGGTGAACCAACGGCAAAGGAAGACCTTTCTCTCTGTCTCTCTCTCTCACTGTCCACACTGCCTGTCAAAAATAAAAATAAAAATAAAAATAAAAATAAAAAATAAGATCATTTTCTTTGGCTGCATGGACAGCCATGAGATAACATGCCCAAGACATTATAATGTAAAAGCAGATCTTATTTTCAGAATCATTTAGGCTGGGAGACTGAGATCATTGGAGTAGCAGCTATGGTTCTGGTCATGTCATGTGTCCTGCAAATGCGACACTCTTAACACGCTGTCCTCAGCAAATGTGCAGATAATCATTAGAACATATGAATCTTTGGCCAAGACCAATCCATCTGTTACAGTTATTACAGTAGAACTGATGAAAATCTGAATTTAAGGCTTCTCCCTTAAAGATCCTTTTGCCTTTCACGCAGGTTTCAGTCCAAAAACTACCAGTATGTTCTGGCCTTGGTTTTTGCTATTGAGGAGATCAACAAGAACCCCCATCTTTTACCCAACGTGACCTTGGGATTTGATCTCTATAATGTCATGCACAGTGACATGTTGGTGATGCAGAATCCCTTCATCTGGCTTGCGGGACTGGAAGAGGATGTTCCTAATTACATGTGTAGGAAACAGAGCAAGTCTGTAGCTGTAATATCAGGAACAAGTATTGCTGTCCAAGTAGGGACACTGCTGGAACTCTACAAAATTCCACAGGTGAGTGTGTAAGTCAAAGAGAGGGATAAAAGCACATCACCTGAGGTGCCTGACATAGACCCAAAAATTTAAGTGACAGAACCAAATACACTTGCGTCAGTGTGTGATCAAAAGAGAATGTGTATAGAGATTTCGTGGATTAGCCACATATTATCAGAAGCAGAGGTGTTGGTAGGTGAAAAGGAGAAATGTTTTCCTTATTCTGTGAATGTAATGTCTCAGGAACTAGGATTTTCATGCAGGGGGGATGAGAAAAATGAAATATTCTAAAGTCTTCTGACATTCCCATCATCTGCTTAATTTCTTCAGGAATAAGATAGTACACTATAGCAATAACCTTACACAAATTTCTCACATTTTCCCTTAGCTGACTCTTGGGCCTTTTGAACCTCTTCTGAGTGACAGTGGTCAGTTTCCTTCCCTCTATCAGATGGCACCCAAAGACACTTCTCTGGCCCATGGCATGGTCTCCTTGATGCTTCATTTCAACTGGACCTGGGTGGGTTTGGCCATCTCAGACCTCCCAAAAGGTATTCAGTTTATGTCTGATTTGAAAGTAGAGTTGCAGAAGAATGGCATCTGTGTGGACTTTGTGGAATTGATCCCAGCCACTGAGGAGTCACGTATTTCACTCCAGAAAAGGTTTCATATCCAGATTCTAAAATCATCAGCAAATGTGGTGATTCTCTTCTGTGATACTGATTCACTCATAGGCATCAGCTTTCAAACATGGCAACGGATAATGACATGGAAAGTCTGGGTCACGACCTCACAATGGGATTTTGCCAGCAATGAGCAGCATATCCTGCTCCACTCATTCCATGGGACTCTCATTTTTTCACACCACCGTAGTGAGATCTCTGGTTTCAAAAACTTTCTTCGGACAGCTAACCCTTCCAAATACCCAGGAGACTTTTACCTCTCTAGATTCTGGTCATTGGCTTTTGATTGCTCATTTACTGGGGTGTCCTGCAAAACCTTGAAAAACTGTCCACTGAATGCCTCCTTGGAATCGTTGCCTATGCATCTTTTCGATATGAGCATGAGTGATGGGAGTCACAACATCTACAATGCTGTGTATGCTGTGGCCCACAGTGTACATGAGATGCTTCTACAAGAGGTAGAAATGCAGCCAGTGAACAATGGGGCAAAGGTGGCATTTTCTCCCTGGCAGGTAATTTGGTTTCCATTGCATGACACGTACTCCTGAAATGATCCCCTTAAAAGCCTCTGCCGGTGTTCATACCAAGTAACTTAGGATCCTTACTCCAGTCACAAGATATTTATGAGTCTCTGCTTGTAATTTCTCATAAGAAACAGGGTTCCATTGACAGGTGGGAAGGTAACTTGGATAAGCTTCAGTGAATGTCTTAAAAAGTACTCTCCCATCCTGTCAACTTAATTATGACTTATCAATACCTCGACTGTGTCATTCCATTTTCAATCTCTATGGTAAAAAATTATTACTTTTTAGTGTCAAATGTAGTTGAGTATGTTCAGCCACAATGTACATAACACATCTCATTAAATTGCATATTTTTATCCTGGTAACTGCACTACAGATGGTTGTCCTAGGTACACTGAGAAAATAAATGAGTGTTGGTAGCTTGGACTCCACAGTTGGAAATGATCAGAATCTCACAGTTAGGTATTTTTGATTGCCCTAGTTTTTGGATATAAATGAGTGAAGTCATACTTACTTTGATGTAGTTCTCATCATGTTTTTAGTTTTAACTCATTGGGTGGCTATAAAAGTTCCCTTTGTTTGTTTGTGATTACAGACAAAAGGCTTTCTCTAACCTGGGTTTGATGAGTTGTTGCTTGGGCAGTCTTCATGTGAATATGATGTATTTTTTCAGTTGCATCCGTTTCTCAAGAACCTCCAATTTACCAATCCTGTGGGTGACCTAGTGAATTTGAATCACAAGAACAATTTGGAAGCTGAATACGACATTCTCAACTTCTGGAATTTTCCATATGGTGTTGGACGTAAGGTTAAAGTAGGACAGTTTTCCCCTTATGCCTCACAGAGCCAAAAGTTGTCTCTCTCTGAGAATTTGATAGAGTGGGCCACAGGAATCACAGAGGTAAGTTGCTCCTGATCATAAGGTTCACACTGCACGTTGTTACCCACAATTCATATTGGGATTTGTGCAACTTAGCTTATTAAAAGCACACTTAGAGACATTAAACTACATCCCTTTCAATCTAAATACTTTCTTATGTTTTTAGTTTCTGAGGTTGGACAGTACACACACTTGTTTCTCCACATGTTTTGAATCTATTTATTTAGAAAATCAAATTGCATGCTGTCACTTTGTCAGAAATAGGTATTTACAGTTTAAGTGAATAGGTTTGCAGGACTTGAAAACCCTCTACATGGAACATAAGCAATAGTCCCAACTCTGACCAACACTCATCTGATTTTTCTCAGACTCCACGCTCGGTATGCAGTGTGAGTTGCAGCCCTGGATTCAGGAAAACCCCTCTGGAGGGAAAGGCTGCCTGTTGTTTTGATTGCACACCTTGTCCTGAGAATGAGATTTCCAATCAGACAGGTAAGTCAGTGCCAGCCTCATGGAGAAGTTAACATCTGTTTCTTAGAATATTCCTCTTCTCCATAAAAAGAAAAGGATGTAGATTATGACTGCTGAGAAGATTCTTTTCACCTTCTGGTAGAAGTTAAACCTTGTATTCAGTAATAACCATTAAAATGATAAAAGTTTACACATTATACTTTCCTGCATGTAGTACTTGCAAAATCATTTAGGTAAATTCACATCTGTGTTCCTTCTACATGAACAGATAAAATGCTTTCACCAAATTCAAGTAAAGCATGCTTGGAGTGAGAAAGCACAACTCTCATCAAACTGTGTGTAATTTGAAAAACTGCATTAGAAATTATACAGTACATCTCCTCCCTCTCTTATTCCCACTCTTATATTTCACAGGGATCACTTTTCAGTTAAAATTTAAACACCTAAGAATAATTGTGTGTTAATTACAGAGTTCAACCACTAGTACTAGGATAGAATCAAAAAGGGAGAGAATGAGCCAACATGGGAAGTGGGAGACACAGTAGACTCATAGAACGGAAGATGTCCTAAATAGCACTCTGGCCTCAGAATCAGCCCTTAAGGCATTCGGATCTGGCTCAAGAGCCCATGAGAATGTTTTAGACATGGAAAGCCAAGACACTCTGGGAAAAAAAAGAAGACATAAGTGAAAAGATCTCTGCGAGTGTTATCCCAGTGGAAAGAACGGGGCCATCGAAGAAGGAGGTACCTTTCTCTGAAGGGAGGAGAGAACCTCCACTTTGACTATGACCCTGTTGGAATAAGATCAAAGTCAGCAAACCCTAAAGGCTTCTATAGCCTCGGCAACTCATGATTAGAGCCTAGGGAGATTACTGACGCCATAAACAAGAGTGTCAAATTGGTAAATCATCATCAGGAATCACTGTGTGCTTACGTCTCATGTGGGATCTGTCCTTAATGTATTGTCCAATGTGAAGTAATGCTATAACTAGTACTGAAACAGAATTTTACACTTTGTGTTTCTGTGTGGGTGTAAACTGATGAAATCTTTACTTAATACATACTAAATCGATCTTCTGTATATAAAGATAATTGAAAATGAAAAAAAAATTGGTGTTAAATTGGAAATTGCATAGAAAATAATCAATTTTTTAAAAAATGTATCATGTAGGATCTCTGTCCTTAATGTGCTATACATTGTGAATTAATTCTATAACTAGTACTCCAACAGTATTTTTCACTTTGTGTTGCTATGTGAGGGCAAACTGTTGAAATCTTTACATAATATATACTAAACTGATCTTCTGTATATAAAGAGAATTGAAAATGAATAGATGTGAATGGAAGTGGAACGGGAGCAGGAAAGGGGAGGGTTGTGGGTGGAAGGAAATTATGGGGGTGGGGGAGGCCATTGTAATCCATAAGCTGTACTTTGGAAATTTATATTCCTTAAATAAAAGCTTTATAGTAAAAAAAAATCACAAAAAAGATTTAAAATGACATCATTCTCAACTGATATTAGGATGGTGTAATACAATCAAAAATCAGTAATTGAGTTAAGTAGTGCTGGAATACTAGATTAAATACAAAAAGAGATATTTTTGCTTATCAATTCTGGAAAACAAAGCTCTGAAAGATGAGCACATGTAATTTCTCAAAAGTATGAACTATCCAAAGGTAAGACCACCTAAATTTTGGAAGACATCTGCAAGTTGTGACATCTGACATTGATGGAGCAACATATGGAAAAAGAAGGGGATACTGACAGAGATGGAGAAAAAATTCATGTTCAAGAATAAAAAGGCAGCAAAGTAGAAATACGCCAGTAGGGTTCAAGGTGATCTATAGATGGACTTTGATTACAGGTAGTATCCCAGTGTGTTCCTTGATGGAAATCTGCTCAAGGGTGGCATCTTATCCAGAAGGTATCAAGTGCACAACTCTTCTGTGTTTCTCTAGAGCTTGATCATCTGCTTTCTAATGGTGATCTCTCAATCAGTGCTTGCCCATAGAATGGCTATCCAGATCCTACCTTAGAGAGATGTGGTTTAGTGAGATCGTTGTGTGCTTTCTGTGCTCCCAAAATTCACAGAGTGTACCTGGGGCCAGTGCTGCATCATAGAAGTTGAAGCCTCTGACTAGGATGCCAGCATCCTAATTGGGCAGTGGTTCCAGTCTCAGCTGCTTCGCTTCCAATGCAGCTGTTTGCTAATGCTTAGGAAAGCAGCAGAAGACAGCCCAAGTTTCTGAGTCCACACCATGTAGGAGACCCAGAAGAAGCTCCCATTTATTGCCTTAAGACAGCCTAGTTCTAGTTATTGCCATCATTAGGGGTGTGAATCACTGGTGGAAGATGTCTTTCTCTTTTTCACTCTTTTCCTTCCTCTCTTTTTCGCCCTGCTCTTCTGTCCTTCTCTCTCTCCCTCTTCTTCTCTCTCCCTCATACTTCTCTGCCTCATTCTGAAACTCTGCGTTTCCATTAAATTATAAATAAATAAAAACACTCATTAGAAATAAAGACTGGGACCCTTTGGTCATTGATTAGGCGATGAGAGTACAGAAGGAATAACACCAATAAAACAAGGGCTCACTGCAGGCATGGAAAGCCAAGACTCTGGCAAAAAAAATAGCCTACATGGAGGATCTCTGTGAGACCCTAGTGGAAAAAAATGGTCATCAAAGAAGGATATACTCTTCTCAGAAGGGAGGAGAGAACATCTACTTTGCTTATGGCAGTGTAATGCTGATGGAGCCTATGGTTACAAAGGACTTCCATAGCCTTGGCAGCCCATGACAAGAGTCTTGTGTGATCACTGATATCATACGTAAGAGTGTTAATTGTTAAAGGAACAACAGAAGTCACTGTGCACTTACTCCCCATTTAGGAACTCCATCCATAATGAGTTGAACTATGAGAATCGACTGCAATTTTTTCTCAAACTGTACTCTATATTTAGCGTGGCTGTGTGGATGCAAACTATTAAAAACTATATGTTATATGGAGTTGGTCTTCTCTATATAAAATCGAATAAAAATGAATCATAATGAAGAAGGAGATGGGAGAGGGTGAGGGAGGTGGGATGAGAGTTGGGATGGGAGGGTGGGTTTAGGGGAAAGAAACACAATATTTCTAAAGTTCTATCTATGAAAAAAATGCATTTGTTGAGTAACAACTTAAAAATTTTAAAAAAATATGAAAAAATGCAATCATTACATAAAAACAAGAAAACAAGGACTGCTGCTTGCTCTTGTTGAAAGTGAGGATGCAGCAAGCATGTGCCATATATAAAGGTCAGAGTAGTCTTTATAATACATGGAAACCTCTGGAATCTTGATCATCACTTGCCAGTATGGAGCAACCATGAAGAATGAATTTGTGGTGTTAAAATGACACAGGCATAAAAAAAGGTAGGATTTAAAGCACCATGAGTAGTTTCAGAGAATAGCCTGTAGGACTTTGTTAGGAGGAAAAAAACATGCACGGTAGTTAGGGAGATGAAGTAATAACTCTGGCTAACATGAGGAAGATGGGCATAAATAATGGCCAATAATTTCCTAGATGTTATTTTATGTGCTATTGCAAGATCAAATAAGGGCTATTTTAAACTAGCTATGTCAGTTATTCTAGAAGGTCCTTGTGAATCAGAAGTAACTGAACTAGGGATGATGTTCTTGTATGTTTCTTGCCAGATATGGACCAGTGTATGAGGTGTGCAGATCCTCAGTATGCCAACACAGAGCGAGACCAGTGCTTCTACAAAAAAGTGACCTTTCTGTCTTTTGAAGATCCCCGGGGGATGACCCTGGTCTGCACAGCTCTGTGCTTCTCTGTCCTCACCATTGTGGTTCTTGGGGTCTTTGTGAAGCACCGAGACACTCCCATAGTCAAGGCCAACAATCATTGTCTCAGCTACATCCTGCTCATCACCCTCATCTTCTGCTTCCTCTGCTCCTTACTGTTCATTGGTCGTCCCAACACAACCACCTGTGTCCTCCAGCAGACTACGTTTGGAGTGGTGTTCACCATGGCTGTTTCCACTGTCCTGGCCAAAACTATCACTGTGGTGCTGGCCTTCAAGGTCACTGCCCCAGGGAGAAGGATGAGACAGTGGCTGATATCAGGGGCACCTAACTCCATTATTCCCATCTGCTCCCTCATCCAACTGGCTCTCTGTGCCATCTGGCTTGGGACTTCTCCTCCCTTTGTTGACACAGATGCTCACTCTGAGCATGGCCACATCATCCTCATGTGCAACAAGGGCTCGGTCACTGCCTTCTACTGTGTCCTGGGCTACCTGGGCTCCTTGGCCCTGGCCAGCTTCACTGTGGCGTTCCTAGCCAGGAATCTGCCTGACACCTTCAATGAAGCCAAGTTCCTGACCTTCAGCATGCTGGTGTTCTGCAGTGTCTGGGTGACCTTCCTGCCTGTCTACCACAGCACCAAGGGGAAGGTCATGGTGGCCGTGGAGGTCTTCTCCATCTTGGCCTCCAGTGCAGGGCTCCTGGGCTGCATATTCATCCCCAAGTGCTACATTATTCTCTTCAGACCTGAGCAGAATGCATTGAAAGGATTAAGGAATAGAATAGTGTCCAAGGAAACAGGTATTCTAAAGAGTAGTTCTTAAGGCTCTCAATTTTCCATGGTTAGAAACTAGTATTTACAAAACATATTTTGCATTCTGATGTTAAAAAACAACTTGCAGAATGGAACTGCCTTATGAACAATTTATACTTCTCTTAAAATATTTTTGTTCTGAAGGACCAATTCACAGAAAAGAAAGGGAGAGTGGGGGAAACCCTCCATCTGCAGATAGACGCTGGAGACATCTACATTGGTCCAGCATTGGTTCTCAAGAGAAGCTCTTGAAGCTCTCTCAGTTTCAAGGATTTGAAACTAGTATTTACAAAACTGATTTTGCGTTCTGATGCTATAAAATTACTTGAACATTTTAATCACCTTAGGAACAACTTACATTTCTCTTAAACACTTTAATTCTCAAATACTGATCAACAGAACTGAGAGCTAGAGTGGGAAAAATCATCCATCTGGTGATATACTCTGAAGATATCCACAGTGGTGCAGTGCTGGTTCAGGCAAAAGAAAGGAGCTCAGTTAGGTTTCCATGTGTGTGTCAGGGTTGGCAAGAGGCCATCTTCCACTGCTTTTTCTGGATCATTAGCAGGGACCTGTATTGCAAGTGGACAGCCAGTACACAGCCTGGCACCCACATAGTATGTCAGGGTTACAGGTGTTGGTTATATCCACTACACCCCAACACTGGCTGCAAACATCCTCTCTTCTTCAAAATTATACTGTGTAAAAATTTCTTAGCCTGGGTTTTATGTTCACAAACACAAACCCATTTCAGATAATGGCTCTGCTTGAAACTTTTCATTTCTGCATTTTCATTGTCAACTCTTCAACATATTGTAACATTCATAATTTAATAAAATGAGTTACATGTTTGTTTGCTGTTTTCATTCATTCACTAGAGTCTATATTAATTTTGGCTTTGTGATATAGTTGGAATATTTTCATGCAATCATTGGACATGTTAAAATCATTTTAATATATATATATGCATTATCCAGGAAATCCTTAATTATATATCATTTCATATACATTTGAAAAGAAAGCTAATACTAACAGAACCAAAAAGGGAGAGAATGATCCAACATGGGAAGTGGGAAACACAGCAGACTCATAGAATGGAAGATGTCCTAAATAGCACTCTGGCCTCAGAATCAGCCGTTAAGGCATTCAGATCTTGCTCAAGAGCCCATGAGTGTATTTTAGGCATGGAAAGCCAAGACACTCTGTGAAAAAAAAAAGAAGAAGAAGAAGACATAAATGAAAAATCTCTGTGAGTGAGATCCCAACAGAAGGAACAGGGCCCCCAAAGAAGGAGGTACCTTTCTCTGAAGGGAGGAGAGAACCTCCACTTTGACTATGACCCTGTTGGAATAAGATTGAAGTCGGCGAACCCTAAAGGCTTCCATAGCCTCAGCAACCCATGACTAGAGCCTAGGGAGATTACTGACGCCATAAACAAGAGTGGCAAATTGTTAAATCAACAACAGGAGTCACTGTGTACTTACGTCTCATGTGGGATCTGTCCTTAATGTGTTGTCCAATGTGAAGTAATGCAGTAACTAGTACTGAAACAGTATTTTTACACCTTGTGTCTCTGTGTGGGTGCAAACTGATGAAATCTTTACTTAGTATAAACTGAATCGATCTTCTATATATAAAGATAATTGAAAATGCAAAAAAACACTCAGTGTTAATTTGGAAGTTGCATAAAAAATTAATCAATTTTTTTTTTTGAGAGGCAGAGTGGACAGTGAGAGAGAGAGACAGACAGAAAGGTCTTCCTTTTTGCCGATGGTTCACCCTCCAATGGCCGCCGCGGACGGCGCGCTGCGGCCAGCGCACCGCGATCGTCCGATGGCAGGAGCCAGGAGCCAGGTGCTTTTCCTGGTCTCCCCATGGGGTGCAGGGCCCAAGCACCTGGGCCATCCTCCACTGCACTCCTGGGCCACAGCAGAGGGCTGGCCTGGAAGAGGGGCAACCGGGACAGAATCCGGCACCCCGACCGGGACTAGAACCCGGTGTGCCGGCGCCGCAAGGCGGAGGATTAGCCTGTTGAGCCACGGCGCCGGCCAAAATTAATCAATTTAAAAAAATATATCATGTAGGATCTCTGTCCTTAATGTGCTGTACAATGTGATTTAATGCTATAACTAGTACTCAAAGAGTATATTTCACTTTGTGTTGCTATGTGAGGGCAAATGGTTAAAATCTTTACTTAACACATACTAAACTGAGCTCCTGTATACAAAGAGAATTGAAAAAGAATCTGGATGCAAATGAAAGGGGAGAGGGAGTGGGTAAAGGGGGAGGGGAGCGGGGGGGTGGGAAGGTATGGGAGGGGAAGACATTGTAATCCATAAGTTGTACCTTGGAAATTTATATTCTAAATAAAAATAAAAAAAAAATACTACTCAAAATCTGCTTGGAAAATACTTCAAGGAATTTAAGCAAAAGTAGTTCAAAATATATAACAATATTTGCATTATAAACAATTGCCCAAATATAATTAAAACAGACCTTGTCTTATTAAAAAAAAAGAAAAGATGTGATAATCACACACCAAGTTTTCATTATATGTAGAATTGATTCTGCAAACTTCTCTTCCATCTGCTCATTTCTGTTTATTATCAATTTGGCTTTAGATTTACTTTTGCCAATACCAGACATAAGAAAGTGATTTTTATATCTTCAGCAGAAAATAATTCTACCAAAAGTAACAATTTTAAAGTGAAGTAATGGCATTTGGACCATTCACTCTCTTGTGCAACTATTACGTCTGTCATATTTTAAAATATTTTCATTGCTACAAATCAGGTTCCTTATCCATTAATGGTCACACTCAGTTCCTTCTCTTCCTGATCACACAACCACCAGTCTTTCTGTTTCCATGGATTTAACGGTGCTGTTTTGCATAAACTAAATATTAGACTCTGTGGATTTAGGTGACCTTTCATTGTCCATGGTGTTTTCAAGGGGCATTCACATTATTACAGGAATCTACATTTTTTCATGACAAACTGATAATTCCTTGTAGTAACTCATTGAGCTTTGTGTCTCCAGTTAACCATATACTGATTTCTGTGTTATTTCCCACTTTGGCTGTTTGGAGACACACACGGATGTGCAAGAGATTTTTGCATATTTTATGATTTTGGAGTGTACTATTAGGTGTGTAACATTTTTATCATAAATGAATTTTATGTTGAATTTGCTAAGGAGGTGACAACTGTCTTCCATACTGTATGTGTTGAAACTTTCTAGCATGGTTTGAAGGTTCCAAATTCCCTATGGCATCTCTGACATCTAAAAACTTTGATATTTTTTGTAGCCATTTAGTGTTTGTGAAGAAGAGGCTCCTTCTGGTGTGGAATGGTTTGTCCATACTTATTTCTGATTAGCATTGTTTGTAATGCCCTTTGGTCACATATTTATCTGTGCAGAAATATCCATCATATTATATTCCCATTGTTCATGAATTATATTTTGTTGTTATTTCTGCTTTTTAAAAATATATTTTCTTGTTTGTAAGTTACTCAATGTGTTTATATTTCAAATTTTTGTTGATGCATACAAGTTTCATGAATATCATATATACAGTTTTAGGAACACAAAGATACTTTCCACCTAACCATTCATCCTGTCCACAACCTTAAACTTCTTTTTTTTAAAGACTTATTTATTTTATTTGAAAGTCAGAGTTAACAGAGAGAGGAGAGGCAGAGAGAGAGAGAGAGAGAGAGAGAGAGAGAGAGGTCTTCCATCTGATGATTCACTCTCCAATTGGCCGCAATGGCCAGAGCTGTGCCAATCCAAAATCAAGAGCTCCTTCCAGGTCCCCCATGACGTGGGCCATCCTCCACTGCCTTTCGGGCCACATCAGAGAGACAGACAGGAATTGGAACAGCCGGGTCTCAAACCAGCACCCATATGGGATGCCGGCACGTCAGACCAGGGCATTAACCCACTGCTCCACAGCCGCGGCCCCAATCTTATGCTTCTTCCTCCTCTCTCTCCTATTGCCACTCTTAATTTTTGCAAAGAACTGTTTTCTAGTTTACTTTATACTCAAGAGATTAACCTTACTGTATGTAATGTGTTCTACAAATGGCATAAAGAAACCAACACTATTGTTCAAAATAAAGACAAAGGCTATAAAATAACCATGGAATCTCAAATTGTGAATTTTACTCCAACATTACTTTCAGGCACTTGTTATGATGGACAAAAGAATACATATGGTTTATGTCTGTTTTTGATACTGACTGATTTCTCCTAACTATCATGGTTTCCAGCTCCATCAGTTTTGTTGCAATAGACAAGATTTCTTTTTTTTTTTTTTTTTTTACTGCTGATTACTATTCTTAGAGAATATATACCATGGTTTCTTTAGCCAGTTAGCTATTGATGGATATCTGGGTTGATTACATTTCTTAGCTATTTTGAATTGAGCTGCAATGAACATGGGGGTATACATGACCCATTTTCATGCTGATTTCATTTTGTTTGAGTAGATTCCTAGGAGTCAGTTGGATTGGTCATATGGCAGACCTATTTTCAGCTCTTAGAGATTTTCATACTGTTTTCCACAATGACTGCCTCAGTTTACATTCCCACAACCTGTGGATTAGGGTACACTTTCATTTAAATCCTCTCCAGCACAGGTTGGTTGTTGATTTCTGTAGGAGAACCATTCTGACAGATGAGGTGAAATCAATGGAAGAATGGATGAAGAAACTATGGATATGAACTCTATAGAATACTACACAGTGGTAAAAACAAAAAATGAAATCTGGTTATTTGCAACAAAATGCTGAGTGAAATAAGGCAGTCCCAAAGGGACAAATATTCTATGTTCTCCCTGATCTGTGACAACTAACGGAGCACCTAAAAGGAAACCTGTAGAAGTGAAACTGACACCACGAGAAGCAATCACTTGATCAGTGTTTGTCTTGAACTTTGAGGAACAGTTTACTATTTTATTCTTTTTAGTATTTTCTTTTTCTACTTAATACCATTGGTTGAACTCTTTAATTAACATTGAATTATCCTTAGGTGTTTAAAGTTAACTGAAAACTGATCCCTGTTAAAAATAAGAGTCAGAAGGACCGGCCCTGTGGCGCAGCAGGTTAAAGCCATGGCCTGAAGTGCAGGCATCCCGTATGGGCAGCAGTTCGAGTCCCAGCTGTTCCTCTTTGGATCCAGCTCTATGCTATGGCCCTATTAGCAGTAGAAGATGGCCCAAGTCCTTGGGCCCCTAAACATATATGGGAGACTTAGAAGAAGCTCCTGGCTCCTGGCTTCAGATTGGTGCAGCTCTGGCAATTGCAGTTATCTGGGGAGTGAACCAGTGCATGGAAAGCCTTTCTCTCTGTCTCTACCTCTCTCTGTAACTCTGTCTTTCAAATAAATAAAATAAGTCTTTCAAAAAAAATAAGAATGAGATAACAGAGGGAGGAGATGCAAAGTTCGGCACACACTCTCTCGGACTTATCCCTAAGGGTAAAGCTATAAACATGCCATGGGACTCCAAATCCCATTCAGTTGACAGGTACAAACACCGTCTTACAAGTTAAAGTGATTAGTTTAAGTTCATAATTGATCATAAATATAGGATTAAGTGTCAAAGGGATCACATAAATAAGACCAGTGTATGCTCATAATAATTACAGAATTAAAAAGGAGAGAACAATCCAACATAGGATGCTGGATACACAGCAGACTCATAGAATTACAAATGCCCTAAAAAGCACTTTGGCCTCAGAATCAGCCCTTAAGGCATTTGGATTTGGCTGAAAAGCCCATGAGAGGCATGGAGGCATGGAAAGCCAAGACACTGTGGCAAAAAAAATGCCTGATAGGAAGATCTCTGTGAGTGAGATCTCAGCAGAAAGAATGGGCCATCAAAGAAGGAAGTACCTTTTTCTGAAGTGAGGAGAGATCTTCAACTCTGATTATGGCCTTGTCTAAATAAGGTTGGAGTTTGTGAACTCAAGAGCCTTCCATAGCCTTGGCAGATAATGACAAATGCCTCGGGTGATTACTGACATCATAAATAAGAGTGTCAATTGTTAAATCAACAACAGGAGTCAATGTGCAATTGCTCCCATATAGGACCTCTGTGCTTAATGTGTTGTACTATGAGAATTAACGGTAAAACTAATCTTCAAACAGTACTTTATACTTTGTGTGTCTATGTGGGTGCCAACTGTTGAAATTTTACTTAGTATAGAGTTGATCTTCTGTATATAAAGATAATAAAATGAATCTGAATGAAGAATGAATATATCTGGGTGCCAAACTTTTTGAAATTCATGCATATTGTTTCATAACACACATTTTGGATAAATTTTTGAAGACTTTTCATTGCATGGAGTTCATCATCTCCATTCCCAACCTTTGTTCAGTGATTCTTGTGCATTCAATTGACTCAACTTTTAGTTTTTACACATTAGAGAGAACAGGAGATGTTTGCTCTCTGATTTAGATTTACTTTTCTTGTTTAACTGAATAGACAACGAGTTTCATCATTGTACTGGTAATAAATCTAACTCATCAAGACATTATATTTCACTTATATGCAAGTTAGTGAATTCTGTGTGTTTTGTGCCTATACTTCATCTCAATTAGCACGAGCCTCTATTCAAAATCTCACTAATGGCATCAGAGCAGTGACTAGGCAATGGAAAATGTGTTTTGCTTAAAATGTTAGGCACCTCATTGATAGAGTTTGAGTTTAGGAAACTCCTGAGTGGACTAATAGAGTTCTCTTCCATGCTCTCTTCTTTCCCTTCTCATTAGATTTACCCCATTAGTGATACCTCACACTGATACCCAAGCACAAATGATTAGTCAGTGTTGATCACCATATTGCTTACAAGACACGCTATCCATTTTGTTCAGTCGTGTTGTGCAGTCTGTTGTTTTTGCAAAGTGTTAAAGGTACATAGCTGCTCTGATGGTGTCCTACATGAGTCCTTAAAGTCACTTACATTCAAGAAGTACAAGTGTCTGTATGCATCATCCTGCCCTTGGTGTTTGTCATGGTGGGAATAAAGTGGTGACTTCCAGCTAGTGTTGTCTTCCTTATAGTAAAAAACAAGAGGTACTCAAAAAATCCCTGGTTCTCATGAGAGTATTAACCAAGGTCGTTGGTGTGAAAACAGATTACCATGAGATTACCATGAATAACAGGAGTGTAGAAGGGTTTCACATTTTACAACTGAAGATGTGATGACTTGACATACAGAATGAAACTCCTGAATTCAGGGTGATTACTGGTTCCTCAGTGATTAAGAACCACAAGGCCTATTAGGTATCTCTGTAAACAGGATTTGCTTTGGGTCTGGGTGGCATCAAGGTGATGTGTGGCTCCCCAGAACATGGGGTATGGAGGGTGCCCTGTTGTTCTTTGGGTCTTTGAAATCTGTCACACTGGATTTTTCTGGTCTGAAAACTTTCTTAGAACCTCACCTGGTGCCTCTCTTCATGCCCTCTGATGCAATCCAGGTGCATAATTGCCAAAAGTTCATGGAGAAGTTTATTGACAAAGCCCATGGACCAAAAGTAACTAATAGGAGTTATGCCCTTGAGTCTTTGTATCCATGGACTTGGGGAAATACTTGCACCTGGGGTGAAGAGGATGCTTCACAAACATGTTTTCCTTCTTGTGGTTTTCATCAGAACAGAAGCCCTGAGCTGCAGAGCCTCAGGGCAGAGAGGGTTCCAGATTCCCACATGGACAAATGGACAGCTAGTGGAAAGAAATCAGATTGAGCAGTATTAAATCGGCTTGATTCAAGGAATCATACACACACACATACACACAAACACACACATGCTATTTGTATGCACCTGCATGACCCTTCATGTTCCACTGCGGTTGTGTCCTAGGGTTTTCACAGACTTTGAAGATGTTTCCTTTGATTTTTCTGTTGCTCTTTTTGCAACTGTGTCTCCTTGTAACTTGTCATGATGATCAGAACTGCTTTTTCCAGATGGAACGAAGTTATTACAAGGATGGAGATATTGAGATCGCTGCCTTTTTCCCTATTTACATACACCTCGTTAACAGAAGGAGTAATATTTTCAAAAAAGATCTCATTTTCAAACAGTAAGTTCCCTTTGCCATAATCATTTTTTCCTTGATTTATATAATTGATGCTTATTATTGGGTCTACAGATGGATAAACATATTCATTGTGTGTCCCTGCCCTTTCCATTTCTGTACCACCTAAAAAGTTCTGATAATTAACTTGGGGCATGTGGAAGACATTTCTTTCTGCCTGGCACATTGAATTGTCCAAGGAAATGTTATCTAATCATAGGAGGAAGAAGAGTCTGGTTGGTATCTTCCTGTCCTTCCCTGTCCACATGTGCAGCTCAGGGCCCTATTGTGCTTCAGTAGCAGTTTCTTACAGAACCCATGCACTGTAATGAACAACCCTGAGTTACATGAGCTTCCACATGTGCTCACAAACTTTTCTGCTAAATAATAAATTTGGGGCCGTGAGCACACTTCATTTCTTCTACAGTCAAAAAGGAGAAAAGATATTCAAGAAAGTAAGATTTTGCTAAGTAAAAGTCATCTCAGGCCAAAAGTATAATAATAATTGTATGTTAATAATGAATATACCCATAAGAACTGTAATGGTTGGAATCTACCACGTTCAGGATGCACCCCTGATTCTTTTCCTGGAAAAATACATTTCAGAAGGAGGATTACTCTGCTTCTGCTCATCTTTAAGATTCTTTCTACCTACAGCTAAATATAAATGTTTAATGTATATTTATATATGAAAATTTCGTGCCTATAGAATATAGTATCTTGTAGGACAGTGAAATTGTTTTCCTCACAATTGTTTATTATGGTGCTAATTTCTAATTGGTTTCTACTATAATGCTACAAGATGTAGGTTGATGATACATAGATCTTTGATAGAAGGTAGATATTAGGACATAGATCATTGCAGTATCATTAAAGCCAATGGAATTGAGAACTATAGTTAGTGCCACCAAGGTGAGGCAACTGATCAAGTATTTTAGGCATTTGTCCTAAGTTCTATCCAGGAAAATTCTAATGGATACTAGCTGGCTATAATGATATTATTCACTTCACATGATTTTTATAAGTTTGCCTAATTTGATATGTGCACATGGCATCCCAATCATGAAAAATTTATGTATTATTAGTAGTGGTATGTATGGTTCTTCATGCAGTACATCCTTTAAGTGTACCCTAAATGATGGAGACCAGAAGAGTGTAAATTTCTAGTAGCAGGAATAGATTTTATGAATAGAGCCCAGGTTCCTCCAAGATGTATACTATGTAAACTGGAGATCATAATCAAATCTTAGCAAACCCAGGAGAAAACACCTGTGTTAATGATACTTGGGAATACAAGTAGTATTTAACTATCAATAGATTCAGACACTATACCCTCCAATATAAGTTTCACCAACTTTAGAATATACAATATTTACTGATTAACTGTTCTTAAAGATAAGAAACACAAGATGAAACAGATTGAGAGGACAACTCACAAATGCCCAGTGTGTCATAAAACCTTTTAGTCCTTTTGTTACCAATGGGAGCTGGAGAAAGAAATGAGAGAATGAGGAATTGATGGAAATGTAGAAGAATGAGGAAAGGAACAGAGAAATATGAAATACAAAACAGAATATTATTTGATACTTTTAGCAAGAATTGTTAAATTTCTTCATTCTACATACAAAGTTTAAATGACATTTGGATAACAAATATTGTTAGAAATTAGATACATATAAAACAATATATATCAAGCTACTCTTTACATGCTAATGGAACACCTATATATAAATATATGGAGAGAATATGTATATAATATGCATGCATACATATATATTATGTTGCAATATGGACCAAGGAATGAAAAACTGTCACTTCCTCTGGAGCGCACAGTGACCCTTAGCAAGCAGTGTACATTACCTAGTCTATTTATGGAGACAACACACAGTAGATCTGAAATACATACAATAGGCTCCTCATTTACATTCTTTGTGAAATGTCAGATCCAGAAAGTACAAATGCATCATGTTCTTCGTATGGAAGGCTATTTATGTTTGGTTCTGTAGGGAAAATTGGGTGAATAAGGCCAGTTTGGAGTATATACTTATACCACTGATAATGACTTACTTCAATATATACCTAGTGTTCTAAATAAATGCATGACTGTCTTAATTGTAAAGCCTTCAAATCCACCCAGGGAGTGTTTCAGGCTTCTCTAAAGTGTTCTTCCCTTTCCACTGTTTTCCTTCTTTCAAGCTCTGAATCTGATTTTATTTTCCTGGCTTGTGATGGTGGTTGATGGGTGAGTTTGATGGGGAAGAGATTTTTCTGGATAAAATCAAACTTCCACCTACAACTCTCGATACTCTGACATTCTTCTTCTTTCTGATCACATAGCTTTCAGTTGAGTTACTCTGTTTTCCCATTACAATCTGCAGCCTTATGATCATAGGATTCCTATTTGAAAAAAGCATTTAATTATGTGATAAGATGAAGCATCATTGTAGTTTGTGAATATAGGAAACATTTAGAGGCAGGGCTAAAGATGATGTGCCTTTACTTGTCAAGCTTTCTTTGACAACTTGAATGTTCTTTCTAGGTGTGCATGCACTTTGAAAAGGGCATTCTAGAGCCTATTATAGTATTTACTTTAGATATCAAATATCAAACTTAGAAGAGGTATGTGTTGCCAGAGATGATTTAAATTGATGAGATTTGTATTAAAAAAAAAGATCATATTTTTTGGCTGCATGGACAGCCATGTGATATAATGCCAAAGGCATTATACTGTAAAAGCAAATCTTATTTTTCAGAATCATTTAGGCTGGGAGACCGAGATCAAGGGAGTAGCAGCTATGGTTCTGGTGAGGTCATGTGTCCCGCAAATGCGACACTCTTAACACTTCCTGCAGCAAATGTATGGATAAGGATTATAACATATGAATATTTGGACATGACCAATCCATCTGTCACAGTAAATGCAGTAGAATTGAAGATAATCTGGATTTGAGGCATCTCCCTTAAAGATCCTTGTGCCCTTCATGCAGGTTTCAGTCCAAAAACTTCCAGTATGTTCTGGCCTTGGTTTTTGCTATTGAGGAGATCAACGAGAACCCCCATCTTTTACCCAACATCACCTTGGGATTTGATCTCTACAATGTCGTGCACAGTGACATGAGGGTGATGGAGAATCCCTTCATCTGGCTTGCAGGACTGGAAAAGGATGTTCCTAATTACACGTGTAGGAAACAGAGCAAATCTGCAGCCATAATATCAGGAACAAGCATTGCTGTCCAAGTAGGGACACTGCTGGAACTCTACAAAATTCCACAGGTGAGTGTGTAAGGGAAAGAGAAGGAAAAAGCACATCAACTTAGGTGCCTTATTTTGACCCAAACTTTTAAGCAACAGTGACCTTATACATTTACCACACGGGTAATCTAAAGAGAAGGCATGCAGAGGATTGGTGGATTAGCCACATTTATCCTGAAGCAGAGGTGTGGGTGAGTGAAAATGAGAAGTGTTTCCCTCAAGCTGTGAATCAACTGTCTTAGGAACTAGAAAGTTATCATGCAGGATGGATGAAAAAAATGAAATATTCTAGTCTTCTGACACTCCCATCATCTGCTTAATTTCTTCAGGAATAAGAATGCACACTATGGCAATAATCTTACACAGATTTCTTGTGTTTTCCTTTAGCTGACTCTTGGGACTTTTGAACCTCTTCTGAGTGACAGTAGTCAGTTTCCTTCCCTCTATCAGATGGCACCCAAAGACACTTCTCTGGCCCATGGCATGGTCTCCTTGATGCTTCATTTCAGCTGGACCTGGGTGGGTTTGGCCATCTCAGACCTCCCAAAAGGTATTCAGCTTATGTCCAATTTGAAAGTAGAGTTGCAGAAGAATGGCATCTGTGTGGACTTTGTGGAATTGATCCCAGCCACTGAGAAGTTACATTCTTCAGTCCTCTGGCCGTATCACATCCAGATCCTAAAATCATCAGCAAATGTGGTGATTCTTTTCTGTGACACTGATACACTCCTAGGCATCAGCTTTCAAACATGGGAACGTGTAATGACATGGAAAGTTTGGGTCACCACCTCACAGTGGGATTTTGCCACTTCTGAGGGACATTTCCTGCTCCACTCATTCCATGGGACTCTGATATTTTCACACCACCATAGTGAGATCTCTGGTTTCAAAAGCTTTCTTCAGACAGCTAACCCTTCCAAATACCCAGAAGACATTTACCTCTCTAGATTCTGGGCATTGGCTTTTGATTGCTCAGTCACTGGGCCATCCTGCAACACCTTGCAGAACTGTCCACTGAATGCCTCCTTGGGATCATTGCCTCTTCATCATTTTGATATGATCATGAGTGATGGGAGTTACAACATATACAGTGCTGTGTATGCTGTGGCCCACAGTGTACATGAGATGCTTCTACAAGAGTTAGAAATGCAGCCACTGAACAAGGGGGCAAAGGTGGCATTTTCTCCCTGGCAGGTAATTTTTTTCCATTGCATGACACGTACTCCTGAAGTGATTCCCTTAAGAGCTTCTGCAGGTGTTCAAACCAAGTAGCTTAGGATCCTTTCTCCAGTCACAAGATATATATGAGCCTGTGCCCATTGTATTTCATTAAAGACAGGGTTCCATTGACAAGTGGGAAAGTAAGTTGGCTAAGCATTTACGCTGTGTCTTAAAAAGTACTCACGCATCCTGTCGATTTAATTTTGGCTTTGAAATACATAGACTCTGTCATTCTGTTTTTAATCTCAGCAGTATAATAATTAGATTTTAGTGTGAATTGTTGCTGAGGATGTTCATATACAATGAACAGGTCTCATATAATTTGCACAATATTTTATTCTGCTAACCTTGTTACAGATGGTTGTCCTTGGTACACTGAGAAAATAAGTGAGTGTTGGAAGCTTGGACTCCACAGTTGGAAATGGTCTGACTCTCACAGCTAGATATTTTTGATTGCCCTTGTTTTTGGATGAAAATGAGTGATGTCATACTTACTTTGATGTAGTCCTCATCAGGTTTTTTTAAATTTTATTTGCTTGGGTAGCTCTGAAAAGGTTCCTTTCTTTATTTGTGATAACAGACAAAGAGAGAATTTCTCTAACCTGGGTTTCATATGTTATCACTTGGGCAGTCTTCATGTGAATATGATGCATGTTTTTCAGTTGCACCCGTTTCTGAAGAACCTCCAATTTACCAATCCTGCTGGTGACCTAGTGAATTTGAATCACAAGAGAAATTTGGAAGCTGAATATGACATTCTCAACTTTTGGAATTTTCCATATGGTGTTGGACATAAGGTTAAAGTAGGACAGTTTTCCCCATATGTTCCACAGAGCCAACAGCTGTCGCTCTCTGAGAATTTGATAGAGTGGGCCACAGGAATTACAGAGGTAAGTTGGACTGATCATGTTTCATACTGCACATTGTTAATGCCAAACTGGTTGGAGATTTATGCAGAATGGCTTATTAATAAGACATTTAGAGACATTAATCACTCCTCTTCTGATCTAAATACTTTCTTATGCTTTTAGTGTCTGAGGATGGAAAGTACACACACTTATTCCTCCACATATTTTGATTCCATTTATTTTAGAAAATCAAATTGCATGCTGTCATTGTGTCCGAAACAGATGTTTACAGTTTAAGTGAATAGGTTGTTCAGGACTTGAAAACCCTCTACTTGGAACTTAAGAAACAGTCCCAACTCTGACCAACGCTCATCTGATTTTTTCTCAGACTCCACGCTCCATATGCAGTGTGAGTTGCAGCCCTGGATTCAGGAAATCCCCTCTGGAGGGAAAGCCTACCTGTTGTTTTGATTGCACACCTTGTCTTGAGAATGAGATTTCTAATCAGACAGGTAAGTCAGTGCCAGCCTCATGGAGAACACCTGTTTCTTAGAATTTCCAGTTCTCCATGGAAAGATAAAATGTGGAATATGACTGCTGAGAAAATTCTTCCCTCCCTCAGTAGAAATTAATCCTTATAATCAGTAATAATCCTCAAAAGAATAAAACTTCCCACACTACACTCTACTTCATGTAGTGTTTGTGAAATCATATGAAAGACTAAGTGTCACTGGAAGGCTGACCATGTTGGCGTTCAGGATATGTATAGTAAAAAAATGAATGAAACCAATATTGGAGAATATTCACCCCATAAAGCAGTGTGGGAATTCTCCAATTTGTTCCATGAAGCAGGAATAGGCTAGCATCACATGTATCATGAAGATTTTCAATTTTTTCTTGTGTTGTATGAGTAGTTATTTTCACCATACTTTTAGTATCATTCTAATTTTTTTAAACTTATTGGTGAAAGTGATGGATTCTGTCGACAGAGTATGATCCCTGGCAGCAGTGTGGTGTATGTGCTAATTCAGTATAGGTAAATTCATGTCTGTGTTCCTTGTTCATGTATAGATAAAAGTGCTTTCACCAAACTGAAGTGTAGCATGCTTGGAGTGAGAAAGCACAACTCTAATGCACTATGTGTTACATGAAAAATGATCTTAGAAATCAGACATTATTTCATCAAGGGATAATACTCATAAAATATCATAAATGGGACTAACCTTAGCCTTTGAGAAAATATTGCTGCTCAAAATATTAATCTTCAAGAACATTCATATGGTAACAGACGTATACACATGTATAAAATCTATTTCAAAAGAACACAGGCTGACATCCATGGTAAAAAGTAGGCGTAGAAAGATAGGTCAATGACAGAAAATTCAACACAAGTCCTTGAAGATAGGATGTGGACATTACAGGAAACTGAAGTAAATAAAAATTGGAAGAATTTAAATTTGGTGATCAAAACACAAGCAAATTTTATGAACCTCAGTAATAATGAACAGAGTGAAAAACAAGAATACACTGTGTGTGTGTGTGTGTGTGTGTGTGTGTGTTTTGTTCATATGAACAAAAAGAGCTGAGGAGGTCTCTTCAGATATAAAAAATACTAATACTAGAACCTATTAATTATTTAATGGTGATTCATTGAAGAATATCAAAGGAATTCAGAAATTTCCAGATAGAAATATATTGAGAAATATTTGAAAAATCCAAATATCCTCACAGTTATTAAAATAATTCCCAATACTTTTATTTTGATAAAAAATTTTTGGATGACTTTTACCAAACATTCACATAGGAAAGGAAATCTGGGCTGAATTCCTATAGAGAACAGGTAAGTGCAAAAATTCTGTTTCTTCTAGAGAAACATCTTAACTTGTTTGATCAAATACTGCTAAATAATTCAGCAAAATGAAATTGTAAGACACTATTGTTGAAATAAATTCACACATTTGAAATCTCAAGCATGGTAAATCCAACAGTATTTTTTAAATAGGTTACATCATGCCCCAAGCATTGCATGCAATGTAATTCAGTTTATACTCCCTGAGAAAATAGTAATAAGAATAACCATAACTAGCCAGCACTGCAGCTCAATAGGCTAATTCTCCACCTTGCGGTGCCAGCACACCAGGTTCTAGTCCTGGTCGGGGTACCAGATTCTGTCCCAGTTGCCCTTCTTCCAGTTCAGTTCTCTGCTGTGGCCCGGGAGTGCAGAGGAGGATGGCCCAAGTCCTTGGGCCCTGCACCTGCATGGGAGACCATGAGAAGTACCTGGCTCCTGGCTTCGGATCCACGTGGTGTGCCAGCCACAGCACGCTGGCCACAGTGGCCATCGGAGGGTGAACCAAGGGTAAAGGAGGACCTTTCTCTCTGTCTCTCTCTCTCTCTCTCTCTCTCTCTCACTGTCCACTCTGCCTGTCAAAAAAAAAAGAATTATCATAACTGAAGAAAGACATTTAACAAAATCTAAGTGATCTAAGCTTTGTAAACAAAGAAGAAAAAAAACTCAAAAATGCCAAAAAGAAGGATCAGTTTTCAATCCTAAAGAGTGTTTGCAGAATGCTAAAAAACATGGAAGTTATAGCTGAGGATTGGATGCAAAGTTGAAGAAAGAATGTTACTTCTGCAGGAAATTACCCAGGAGACTGTGCTCTGTGCATATTATTGAAAAAGAAAGGCACGCAGTTTACTAAAAAGGAAGATATACAAGTGCATCATTTTCAGCTGATACTGGGATGCTGTAATGACATTAGTGAATCAGTAATTGAGTTAAGTAGAGCTGGAATACAAGATTAAACACACAGGGCAGTTATGTTTGCTCACCAGTTATGGAAAATGAAGCGATGAAAGACGGCACATGTAATGTCTCAAAAGTATGAAATATCCAAAGGTAAGACTAACTAAATATTGGAAGACATCTGCAAGTTGAGACATCAGACATCAATGGGGTAATATATAGAAAAGAAAAGAATTCTGACAGAGCTGGAGAGAAAAATTCATGTTCAAGGATAAAATGACAAGAAAGTGGAAGGTTCAAGGTGAACTAAACACTGACTTTGATTACAGGGAGCATCCCAGTGTGTTCCTTGATGGAAACATGCTCAAGGGTGGCAACTAATCCAGCTGGTATCAAGTGTACAGCTCTTCTGTGTTTCTCTGGAACTTGAAAACCTGCCTTCTAATGGTGTTCTCTCAATCAGTGCTTGCCCCTGGAATGACTTAATACAGATGCTATCTAGGAGAGATGTGCTTTAGTGAGATGGTTGTGTGCTTTCTGTGCACCCAAAATTCACAAAGTAAATCTCCCAGTCCATGTTACTAAGAGTGGGAACCTGTGTCGTACTGAGGCATAGTAGTTAAGCCTCTGGCTGGGATGCCAGCATCCCAATTGGACACCACTTCCAGTCCCAGCTGCTTCACTTCCAGTCCAGCTCTCTGCTGATGCTTGGGAAAGCAGCAGAAGATGGCCCAAGTTTCTGAGCCCATACCCATGTAGGAGACCCAGAAGAAGTTCCCAGTTTCTGGCTTCAAAGCAGCTCAGTTCCAGCTTTTGCCACAATCTGGGGTGTAAATCACCAGGTAGAAGGTGTCTCCCTTTCTCTTTTTCCATCTCTTCCTTTCTCCCTCTCTATCCCTGTCCTCTTGTCCTTCTCCCTCTCTCTCCCTCCTACTTCTGCTCCTGTTTTGGGACTCAGCCTTTCAAGTAAATTATAAATAAATAAACAAACAAACACTTATTGAAAACAGACTGGAACCCTTGGGTGATTGATGAGGCCATGAGAGTACAGAGTGAGTAACGCCATTAAAACAAGGACTCATTGCAGGTATGGAAAGCTAAGACTCTGTGGCAAAATATATATATATAGCTTATGCCAAGGATCTCTATGAGACCTCAATGGAAAGAAGCAGACATCTAAGAAGGATATATTATTCTCTGAAGGGCGAAGAGAGCATCCACTTTGCTTATGGCCATGTCCAAATATTGACTTAGTCTATGTTCACAAAAGGCTTCCATAGCTTTTGCAATGCATGGCAAGATCCTCGGGTGATCAGTGATGTCATACATAAGAGTGTTAATTGCTAAAGAAACAACAGAAGTCACTGTGCACTTACTCCCCATGTAGGACTCCTATCCCTAATGAGGTATACTATGAGAATCGACTGCAAAATTTGCCCCAAATTGTATATGTTCTTTTTTTATAATGCTTTTGTTTAAAGAATATAAATTTCCAAAATACAGCTCATAGATTACAATGGCTTCCCCCCCCATAACTTCCCTCCCACCCGCAACCCTCCCCTTTCCCACTTCCTCTCCCCTTGCTTCACATCAAGATTCATTTTCAATTCTCTTTATATACAGAAGATCAGTTTTCTATATATTAAGTAAAGATTTCAACAGTTTACCCTCACATAGCAACACAAAGTAAAAAATACTGTTGGAGTACTAGTTATAGTATTAATTCACAGTGTACAGCACATTAAGGACAGAGATCCTACATGATATATTTTTTTAAATTGATTAATTTTCTATGCAATTTCCAATTTAACACCAAGATTTTTTTTTTCATTTTTAATTATCTATATACAGAAGATAGATTCAGTATATACTAAGTAAAGATTTCATCAGTTTGCACCCACACAGAAACACAAAGTGTAAAATACTGTTTCAGTGCTAGTTATAGCATTACTTCACATTGGACAACACATTAAGGACAGATCCCACATGAGACGTTAAGTACACAGTGACTCCTGAAGTTGATTTAACAATTTGACACTCTTGTTTATGGCGTCAGTAATCTCCCTAGGCTCTAGTCATGGGTTGCTGAGGCTATGGAAGCCTTTAGGGTTCGCCGACTTCGATCTTATTCCAACAGGGTCATAGTCAAAGTGGAGGTTCTCTCCTCCCTTCAGAGAAAGGTACCTCCTTCTTTGATGGCCCCATTCGTTCCACTGGGATCTCACTCGCAGAGATCTTTCATTTAGGTCTTCTTTTTTTTCCAGAGTGTCTTGGCTTTCCATGCCTAGAATATTCTCTTGGGCTCTTGAGCCAGATCTGAATGCCTTAAGGGCTGATTCTGAGGCCAGAGTGCTATTTAGGACATCTGCCATTCTATGAGTCTGCTGTGTCTCCCACTTCCCATGTTGGATCATTCTCTCCCCTTTTGATTCTATCAGTTAGTATTAGCAGACACTAGTCTTGTTTGTGTGATCCTTTTGACTCTTAGACCTATCAGTGTGATCAATTGTGAACTGAAATTGATCACTTGGACTAGTGAGATGGCCTTGGTACATGCCACCTTGATGGGATTGTATTGGAATCCCCTGGCACGTTTCAAACTCCATCATTTGGGGCACGACTGATTGAGCATGTCCCAAATTGTACATCTCCTCCCTCTCTTATTCCCACTCTTATATTTCACAGGGATCACTTTTCAGTTAAAATTTAAACACCTAAGAATAACTGTTTGTTAATTACAGAGTTTAACCAATAGTACTAGAATAAAAAAATACTAAAATGGATCAAGTATTACATTGTACAACAACAGTCAGCACAAGAGCTGATCAAGTTACTGTTTCTCATAGTGTCCATTTCACTTCAATAGGTTTCACCTTTGGTGCTCAATTAGTTGTCACCGATCAGGGAGAACATATGATATTTGTCCCTTTGGGACTGGCTTAATTCCCTCAAAATGATGTTTTCCAGATTCCTCCATCTTGTTGCAAATGACCGGATTTCATTGTTTTTGACTGCTGTATAGTATTCTATAGAGTACATGTCCCATAATTTCTTTATCCAAATGTATGCTTTGAATTCCCTGTGATCTTTTGCCGTGAGGTTCCCTTGATTTACTTACTTTCATGTTGATGGCTGTGTTTCTGTGTTTCTGTCTGTAACACATCTTTAAGCATCTTTTGCAGGACTGGACGAGTGGCAACAAATTCTTTCAATTTCTGTTTGCAGTGAAAGGTCTTTATTTTACCTTCATTCACAAATGAGAGCTTTGCAGGATATAATATTCTGGGCTGGCAGTTTTTCTCTCTTAGTACCTGGGCTATGTCTCGCCAATCCCTTCTAGCTTGTAGGGTTTCTGATGAGAAGTCAGCTGTGAGTCTAATTGGAGATCCTCTGAGAGTAATCTGATGTTTCTCTCTTGCACATTTTAGGATCTTTTCTTTCTGTTTCACTGTGGTGAGTTTAATTACAATGTGTCGTGATGAGGATCTCTTTTGGTCATGTTTGCTAGGGGTTCTATGAGCTTCCTGTACTAGGATGTCTCTGTCCTTCTCCAAAACTGGGAAATTTTCTGCTATTATCTCACTAAAAAGGCCTTCTAATCCTTTCTCCCTCTCCATGCCTTCAGGAACTCCTAGAACTCGAATGTTGGATTTTTTAATAGTATCCTGTAGATTCCCAACAATATTTTTTAGATTTCTAATTCCCTCTTCTTGTCTTTGGTTTGACTGTATATTATCCTGTGCTCTGTCTTCTAAGTCCGATATTCTTTCTTCTGCCTCACCCATTCCTTTTGTAAGGCTCTCTAATGTGTTTTTCATTGATATATTGAATTCTTCTTTTCATTATGATTTCTTGTCACTATCACAGTTTCATGTTCTACTAGTTGTTTCATTTCAGCTTGATTCCTCCTTAATAATTCATTTTCCCGAGAGAGATTTTCTACCTTGTCCATTAAGGATTTCTGTAGTTCAAGAATTTGTTTTTGAGTACTTCTTAGTGTGCTTATCAATTTTTTGAGATCTGCTTCTTGCATTTCTTCTATCTCATCATCTTCGTAATCTTGAATTGGGGTGTCTTTTTCATTTGGGGATGCCATAGTGTCTTCCTTGTTCTTATTACCTCGGTAAAGATAATTGAAAATGAATCTTGAAGAAGAATATGATGGGAGAGGCAGTGGGAGATGTGATGGTTGTGTGTGGGAGGCAGGTTATGGGGGAAAAAGCCACTATAATCCAAAAGTTGCACTTTGGAAATTTATATTAAACAAAAGTTGAAAAAGATAAATTGAAATAAAAATAAACTAAAAATTAAAATAAAAATAAACTAGCTAGTTGGGTATTCAAGAAAGACCTTTTAAATTAGAAATAGTTGAACTTTGGATGATGCTTTTGTACATTTTTACCAGATATGGACCAGTGCGTGAAGTGTCTGGATCATGAGTATGCCAGCACAGAGCGTGACCACTGCCTGAACAAAGCTGTGGCCTTCCTGGCTTATGAAGACCACTTAGGAATGACCCTGGTCTGCACAGCTCTGTGCTTCTCTGTCCTCACCATTGTGGTTCTTGGGGTCTTTGTGAAGCACCGAGACACTCCCATAGTCAAGGCCAACAATCGTTGTCTCAGCTACATCCTGCTCATCACCCTCATCTTCTGCTTCCTCTGCTCCTTACTGTTCATTGGTCGTCCCAACACAACCACCTGTGTCCTCCAGCAGACCACATTTGGAGTGGTGTTCACCATGGCTGTTTCCACTGTCCTGGCCAAAACTATCACTGTGGTGCTGGCCTTCAAGGTCACTGCCCCAGGTAGAAGGATGAGACACTGGCTGATATCAGGGGTACCTAACTCCATTATTCCCATCTGCTCCCTCATCCAACTGGCTCTCTGTGCCATCTGGCTTGGGACTTCTCCTCCCTTTATTGACACAGATGCACACTCTGAGCATGGCCACATCATCCTCATGTGCAACAAGGGCTCAGTCACTGCCTTCTACTGTGTCCTGGGCTACCTGGGCTCCTTGGCCCTGGCCAGCTTCACTGTGGCTTTCCTAGCCAGGAATCTGCCTGACACGTTCAATGAAGCCAAGTTCCTGACCTTCAGCATGCTGGTGTTCTGCAGTGTCTGGGTGACCTTCCTGCCTGTCTACCACAGCACCAAGGGGAAGGTCATGGTGGCCGTGGAGGTCTTCTCCATCTTGGCCTCCAGTGCAGGGCTCCTGGGCTGCATCTTTGTCCCCAAGTGCTACATTATTCTCCTAAGACCTGAGAAGAATGCTTTGAAGGGATTAAGGGATAGAATAGTGTCCAAGGAAACAGATGTTCTGAAGAGTATCTTTTAAGGCTTTTTAAGTTTTCAATGGTTAGAAACTAGTATTTACAAAACTGATTTTGTATTCTGATGTTAAAAAATAACTTGCAGAATGGAACTGCCTTATGAACAATTTATTTTTCTCTTAAAATATTTTTGTTCTGAAGGACCAATTCACAGAAAAGAAAGGGAGAGTGGGAGAAACCTTCCATCTGGTGATAGACTCTGAAGATATCTACAGTGTCCTAGTGATGGTTCATGCCAAAGCAAGGAGTTTAATTAAGGTGGCCATGTGCGTGTCATGGATGGAAAGATGTTGGCCATCTTCCACTGCTTTTTCTTGATCATTAACTGGGAGCTTGATTGCAAGTGGAGCAGCCAAGACATCAACTGGCACCCACATGGGATGTCGGGGTTACAGGTGATGGTTATATCCACTACACCCCCATGCTGGCCCGATTCCTCCTCTCTTCTTCAAACTTCTTAGCCTGGGTTTTATGTTCACAAACACAAACCCATCTCAGATATAGGCTCTCCTTGAAACTTTTCATTTCTTTATTTTCATCGTCAGCTAGTCAACACTGTAATATTCTTATTTTAATAAAATGAGTTACATGTTTGTTTACTGTATTCCTTCATTAGAGTTTATATTAAAGTGGGCTTTATAATATAGAGTGAATATTTTCAGTGCAACCATTAGACATGTTAAATCATTTTAATTATATATCATTTCAAATTGATTTGAAATGATGTGATAATCACACAGCAAGTTTTCATTATATGTAGGTAGAAGGATTTTTCAAACTTCTTTTATACCTGTTCATTTGTGTTTATTATTAATTTTGGCTTTAAATTTACTTTTGCCAATAGCAAACATAAGAAAATGGTTATAATCTTGAGCAGAAAATAATTCAACAAAGCAACAGTTTTAAACTGAACTAATTTCATTTAGATGTTTCACTCTTTTGTGTGACAATCATCTATGTCATATTTTAAAATATTTTTGTCACTACAAATCAAATTCTTTATCCATTTATGGTTACTCTCAGTTCCTTCCTTTGCCAGCCACACAACCACCAATCTGTTTCTGTTTCCATGGATTTTATGGTCCTGCCAGTTTTTTATATATTAAGTATTGGACTCTGTGGCTTTAGGTGACCTTTCATTTTGCATGACATTTTCAAGGGGCATCCACATTATTGCAGATATCTACATTTTTCATGGCAAACTGATAATTCCTTGTAGTAATTCATTGAGTTTTGTGTCTCCAATTAACCATATACTCACTTGTGTGTTGTTTCCAACCTTGGCTGTGTGGAAACAAGCACTGATGTACAAAGATTTTTAGGTATTTTACAATTTTTGAATGTACTATTAGGTGTGAAATGTTTTGATCATAAATGAATTTTATGTTGAATCTGCTAAGGAGGTGACAACTGTCTTCCATACTGTTTGTGTTGTAACTTTCTCATTATCATGGTTTGAAGGTTCCAAATTCTCTATGGCTTCTCCATCACTTCGGAAATTTTGAAATTTATTTGAGCCATGGAGTGGATGTGAAGTGGCGGCTCCTTCTGGTGGGGAATAGTTTGTCCATGCTTACTGCTGATTAGCACCCTTTGTAATGCCCTCTGGTCATATATTTATCTGTGCAGAACTGTCCCTCATATCCTATCTGCATTGTTCATGAATTATATATATTTTGTTGGTACCTCTGCATTTTAAAAATATATTTTATTTTTTATAAGTTAATATGTTTATATTTCAAATTTTAGTTGAGGTGTTCAAGTCTCATGAATTACATATATACAGATGTGGGAACATAGTGATGCCTCCCACCTAACACTCCCTTGTGTCCACAATCTCTCGCTTCTTCCTCCCCCTTATCCTATTCCCACTCTTAATTTTTGCAAGGAACTATTTTCTTTTTTTTTATTTGACAGGTAGCATTATAGACAGTGAGAGAGAGAGAGATAAAGAGAGAGAGAGAGATCTTCCTTCTGTTGGCTCACTCCCCAAATAACCTCTATGGCTGTCACTGCACTGATCGAAAGCCAGGAGCCAGCTGCTTCTTCCTGGTCTTCCATGTGGTTGCAGAGGCCCAAGCACTTGGGCCATCCTCCACTGCACTCCTGGGCCCCAGCAGAGAGCTTGACTGGAAGAGGAGCAACTGGGACTAGAACCTGGCACCCATATGGGTTGCTGGCACTGCAGGCAGGAGATTAACCAAGTGAGCCATGGTGCCGGCCCTGAAAGGAACTATTTTCTAGTTTACTTTATACTCACAAGATTAACTCTACCATATGTAACATGTTCTACAAATGGTATGAAGAAACCATCACTATTCCCCAAAAATGGATACAAAGGCTACAAATAAACATGGAATCGCAAATTATCAATTTTACTCCAATTGTTACATTTTAGGCACTTGTTAGGATAGATAAGAGAACACATATGATATATGTCTTTTATGATACTGGACCTTCTCTCTAAGTATCATGGTTTTCGGTTCCATCAATGTTGTTGCAAAACTCGGGATTTCTTTTTTTTTTTTTTTTTTTTACTGCTGATTAATAGAGTATATATACCATGGTTTCTTTATACAGTCATCAGTTGATATCTGGGTTGATTCCATATCTTAGCCATTTTGAATTGAGCTGCAATAAACATGGGGATACAGATGACCCTTCTTCATGCTGATTTCCTTTTGTTTGCGTAAATTCTAAGGAGTCAGTTTGCGGGACATATGGAAGATCTATGTTCAGCTCTAGGTTTCCATACTGTCTTCCACAATGACTACATCAGTTTACATTTCAACCACCTGTGGATTAGGGTACCTTTTTCCCCAAATCCTCTCCAGCACAGGCTGTTAGTTGATTTCTATAAGAGAGCCATTCTGACAAGTGAGGTGAAACCTGATTGTGGTTTTGATTTCATTACCCTGAAGGCTAGTGATCTTGAGCATTTTTCAAGTGCCTTTGGCCATTTCAATTTCTTTTTGAAAAATCATGTTGAAGTCATTTCCCACTTCTTAACTGGATGTTTAGTTTGTTGTTGTTGAGTTCTTTTTGGTCTTAGAGGGAATTGGATCAGATGTGGAGCAGCCAGGGCTCAAGCCATCAACATGTGGGATGCCAACACTCAAGGTGGAAAGTTAACATACACCACATCCCTGCTCCAGTTTCCATTATTCTTATTTGCTGCTTACAAGAAATATATCTCTCCAACAAAATGCATGCAGACTTAAATTGAAAGGTTGGAAAAAGATATTCCATGCCAACAGAAACCAAAAAGAGCTGACATAGTCATCTGAATATCAGAAAAAATAAACTTTAGCACAAAAACTGTGAAGAGAGACAAAGAGGGCATTATAATGATTAAGGGATCAATTCTACAGGAAGATGTAACTATTAGAAATGTACATGCAGGCTGGCGCCATGGCTCAACAGGCTAATCCTCCACCTTGCGGTGCCGGCACACCGGGTTCTAGTCCCAGTCAGGGTGCTGGATTCTGTCCCAGTTGCCCCTCTTCCAGGCCAGATCTCTGCTGTGGCCCGGGAGTGCAGTAGAGGATGGCCCAAGTGCTTGGGCCCTGCACCCCATGGGAGACCAGAAGCACCTGGCTCCTGCCTTCAGATCAGCGTGGCGTGCTGGCCGCAGCGCGCCAGCTGAGGTGGCCACTGGAGGGTGAAACAACAGCAAAGGAAGACCTTTCTCTCTGTCTCTCTCTCTCACTATCCACTCTGCCTGTAAAAAATTAATTAATTAATTAAAAAAAGAAATGTATATGCACCTAATTACAGGACACCGGGTTATTTAAAAGATGTGTTAAAGAACTTAAAGGGAGACTCAGACTTCAATACAATAGTATTGGGGGACTTCAATACTCCACTTTCAGTAACAGATCAACCAGACTGAAGATCAACAAGAAAACAGAAGACTTAATAGACACTATCAACCAAATGGACTTAACAGATATCTACAGAAATTCTCATTCTACAGTTGCAGATACACATTCTTCACAGTAGTGCATGAAACTTACTCTAGCATTGATCACATACTAGGCCATAAAGCAAGTCTCAGAAAATTCTAAAGAATCGAAATCATACCATGCATATTCTCAGACCACAATGGAATGAAGTTGGAGATTAGCAACTCAGGAATCCCTAGAGCATATGCACACACATGGAAGATAAACAACATGCTCTTGAATGAACAGTGGGTCATAGAAGAAGTCAAAAGAGAAATAAAAAAAAATTTCTGGAAGCAAATGATGATAACAACACAACATATCAAATCCTAAGGAGTACAGCAAAATCAGTGTTAAGAGGAAAGTTTATAGCAATAGGTGCCTACATCAAGAAATTGGAAAGGCACCAAATAAATGAGCTATCAATGTATCTCAAGAATCTAGAAAAAATACAGCAAACCAAACCAAAATCTAGTAGGAGAAGAGAAATAATTAATTTCCCAAAGGAAATTAAATTGGAAAATAAAAAAGCTGTCTGCACCTCAATGTTTTTTGCAGCTCAATTCACAGTAGCCAAGACCTGAAATCAACCTAAATGCCCATCAATAGAAGACTGCATAAAGAAATTTTGGGATATGTACTCTATAGAATACTATACAGCAGTAAAAAAAAAAAAGAAATCTGTTCATATGCAACAAAATGGAGGAATCTGGAAAACATCATGCTGAGTGAAATAAGCCAGTCCCAAAGGGACAAATATCATATGTTCTGACTGATCTGTGACAACTAACCAAGCACCTAAAAGGAAACCTGTAGAAGTGAAATGGACACTATGAGAAACAATGACTTGGTCAGCCCTTGTCCTGACTGTCGAGGAACAACTTACTATTTTATTCCTTTAGTATTTTTTTATTCTTTTTTTTTAAACACTTTTTTTTATTTGACAGGTAGAGTTACAGACAGTGAAAGAGAGAGACAGAGAGAAAGGTCTTCTTTCCATTGGTTCACTCTCCAAAAGGCCGCCCTAGCTGGTGATGCGCTGATCCGAATCTAGGAGCTAGGTGCCACCTTCTGGTCTACCATCCGGGTGCAGGGGCCCAAACACTTGGGCCACCCTCCACTGCTCTCCTGGGCCACAGCAGAGAGCTGGACTGAAAGAGGAGCAACCAGGACTAGAACCTGGCGCCCATATGGGATGCCAGAGCTGCAGGCAGATGAATATCCTAGTGAGCCATGGCACCACCCCCATATTTTTTTGGTTCTACTTAATACCATTCACTGAACTCTTTAATTAACACACAATTATTCTTAGGTGTTTAACTGAAAAGTAATCCCTGTTAAATATAAGAGTGGGAATAAGAGAGAAAGGAGATGTACAGTTTGGCACATGCTCACTCATACTTACCCTTAATGATAGAGCTAGAAACAAGCCATAGGATTCCAAACCAATCCCATCAAGGTGCCATGTACCAATGTCATCTTACTAGTCAAAGTGATCAGTTTAAGTTCATAATTGATCATAGAGATAGGATTAAGAGCCAAAGGGATCACACAAAGAAGACCAGTGTCTACTAATAATAACTGCTAGAATTAAAAAGGAGAGAATTATCCAACATGGGAAGCAGGATACAAGGCAGACTCGTAGAATGGCAGATGTCCTAAACAGAACTCTGGCCTCAGAATCAGCCCTTAAGGCATTTTGATCTGGCTAAAAAGACCATGAGAGTTTCTCAGGCATGGACTGCCAAGACACCTAAATGAAAGATCTCTGTAAGTGAGATCCCAGTAGAAAGAACGGGCCATCAAAGAAGGAGGTACCTTTCTCTGAAAGGAGGCGAGAACTTCCACTTTGACTATGGCCTTGTCTAAATAAGTTCAGAGTTTGTGAATTCAGGAGCTTTCCATAGCATTGGCAGCTCATGACAAGAGCCTTGGGTGGTTACTGATGTCATAAATAAGTGTGAATTGTTAAATCAACAACAGGAGTCACTGTGCACTGACTCCTCATGTAGGATCTCTGTCCTTAATGTGTTGTACAATGTGAATTAATGCTATAACTAGTACTAAAACAGTACTTTTCACTTTGTGTGTCTGTGTGGGTGCAAACTGTTGAAATCTTTACTTAATATATACTAAATTGATCATCTGTATATAAAGATAATTGAAAATGAATCTTGATGTGAATGGAGTGGAAGAGGGAGTGGGAGATGGGAGGGTTGCCGGTGGGAGGGAGGTTATGGGCGGGGGGGAAGCCACTTTAATCCAAAAGCTGTACTTTGGAAACTTATACTTATTAAATAAAAGTTTTTAAAAAGATACCAAAAAAATTAAATGCTTCAGACACTAAATCCCCAATTGTTAGATTTCCCAGTGTCAGAATATTTTCTTTTCCACTTATGACCTTTCTGAAGAGATAAAGAGTGGAATGATATATCATATCCACCTGAAAACTCTCAGCAAAAGCTTACTTGGCAGAGATCAGATATAGCTTTATACAGAAGAGGAGGAGGAGGAGATGAAGAGGAGAGTAATTAGAGGAAAACTGAAAGAATGACAAAGAAGAAAAAAGGAAGATTAAATACAGATCAGAAAATATATTTTTGCTTAGAATGGCAATTCTCAACTTGTCTCACCCAGAAAGCAACATAGATAATAAAAAGATACTTGAATGTGAATGCAATGGGAGAGGGAGCAGGAGATGGGAGGGGTGCAAGTGGGAGGGAATTTATTGGGGGGGAAGCCATTATAATCCATAAACTGTACTTTGGAAATTTATATTTACTAAATAAAAAAAAGAAAAGTCAAGTTTACAATTTGTTATGTTGAAAACACATAAAATCCTTTGCCCAACAATTGAAAGATGCCTCTTCCTGTGAGAAGACAGTGAGCATGTATAAGCCGTCAACATGAAATAGACTGTTCATCATGACTGAATACTCAGGACACTTGAAACACAAAGGGCACCTGTGTTCTAACCTTGAGGAAGTTTTGAGTCAGTGCCTGTAGAAATACAAGATGTTTTTTGTTGGCCTGCAAGTCTATGTGCATGAAAGTCTGTAGGAAAGTTTCAGAGAATAAGACCTATTTGGAATTAGAACTGCTACCAGTAGTCATTATTTATATGAACATACTTTTCAGATTTCCATAGAAAACTAGACGGCAGCCATTCTCCTTCACTAGGTGCGGTGCCTTTTGATCTACAGTACTTGAAGTCCCCCCAGTGATTCTGACATCTTCTAAATGTTCTGCATTTAAGATTCACCCTCATTCAGGCTTTGAATTTGAGATATCTCCTGATTTGGGATGGGAGGTGATGTCCAGGTTTGAAAGGGAGGAGGCTAAACAGTTGTAAATGCCAAGCCTTGTACTCCACCATTCTCCACACTTAGATATCCTGCCTCTGCTATCCACATAGCCCTCAGGTGAATTACTCTTTCCCATGACTTTGTGCAGAGTCATAATCATGTTGATGCTGTTCAAGAAGTCATTTAATGATGTGCTAATATAAATAACCATTTTCTGCCAGTGATGGAACATGTCAAAATTCACCACGAGTGACTTTCATTTGATTCATTATGCTTTCCTCTGAAAATCAGTTTCTCTTCCTTGTGTTATATCTAACTTAGACAGAATATCCCAGAGCCTGTTTTGGCACTTGCTACAAATACAAAATCCAAGGACTTGGGAGAGCCAGCTATTGACACAAATGAAATTAACTAGTGTTCATCCCAATTTTATTGTTGTGTTAGTCATCTAGAGTTTCCATATAACAACATACCATGACTTTATGACTTAACAACAAGGATTTATTTTTCAGAATCACTGAGGCTGGGAAGGCCAGGATCAAGATACATGAAGTTGGTGTCTGTCCAAGACACATTTCCTGCCTCAAGGAAAGGTATTTTTCCTTTCCTCTTCTCACAGTCTTCACCTGTTAGAGAGATGTAACAATCTCTCTCCACAGTCTCATACTGAAAACTTCCAAGAAAGCAACTAGGTAAGTCATAAAAATTCTAAATAACCCCAAAGACCCCATCAACTATGATCACACTACAAAGCAGTATTTCAACCTCTACATGTTTGCACGAAACATTCATTCTATAGCAGTTCTAGGATAGGAGTTGATAATAATCATGGTTGGAGTCTTTTCCCTAAGGATCCATGTGCCCTTTTTGGCCAGGGAAAGCAGAAGAAGATGGCCCAAGTTCTCGGTCCTCTGCAGCTATTTGGGAGACCTGAAAGAAGCTCCTGTCTCCTGTCTTTGGATCAGCTCAGCTCAAGCTGTTGTGGCCATTTGAAGAGTAAACCATGGGATGGAAGACACTTTCTCTCGTCATTCTCTCACTCTCTTTCTGACTGTATCACTCACAATCACTCTCTCACTCTTCCTTTCAAACACAATCTTTTTTTTTTACTTTTATTTAGAATATAAATTTCCAAGGTACAACTTGTGGATTACAATGGCTTCCCCACCTATACCTTCCCTCCCCCCTGCTACCCTCCCCCTTACCCACTCCCTCTCTCCTTTCATTCACATCCAGATTCATTTTCAATTCTCTTTGTATACAGGAGCTCAGTTTAGTATGTGTTAAGAAAAGATTTTAAACCATTTGCCCTCACATAGCATCTCAGAGTGAAATATACTCTTTGAGTACTAGTTTTAGCATTAAATCACTTAGTACAGCACATTAAGGACAGAGATCCTACATGATATTATTTTTTTAAATTGATTGATTTTTATGTAACTTCCAATTTTTTTTATCATTTCCAATTATCATTCTATATGGAAGATCGATTCAGTATATACTAAGCAAAGATTTTGTCAGTTTGCATCCGCTTAGAGACATAAAATACAGAAATACTGTTTCAGTCCTAGTTATTGCATTACTTCACCTTGGACAACACATTAAGGACAGATCATACATGGGCCGTAAGTACACAGTGACTACTGTTGTTGATTTAACAATTTGCCACTCTTGTTTATGGCGTCAGCAATCTCCCTAGGCTATAGTCATGAGTTGCTGAGGCTATGGAAGCCTTTAGGGTTCACCGACTTGGATCTTGTTCTGACAGTGTCATAGTCAAAGTGGAAGTTCTCTCCTCCCTTTGGAGAAAGGTACCTCCTTCTCTGGTGGCCCTGTTCCTTCCGTTGGGATCTCACTCGCAGAGATCTTTCATTTTTGTCTTCTTCTTCTTCTATTTTTTTTTCCAGAGTGTCTTGGCTTTCCATGCCTAAAATACACTCATGGGTTCTTTAAGCCAGATCCTAATGCCTTAAGGGCTGATTCTGAGGCCAGAGTGATTTATTAGGATATGTGCCATTCTATGAGTCTGCTGTGTATCCTACTTCCCATGTTGGATCAGTCTCTCCCTTTTTTAGTTCTATCTGTTAGTATTAGCAGTCACTAGTCTTGCTTGTGTAAACACAATCTTTAAAAACAAAAATTATTGTAACTAATCGAACAGATGTGGTGATATCTCAGTGTGATTTTGAATAGTATTCCAAGTTTACTAATGTTTAGCACCCTTGATAAGGCCTTTGGCTCATCTATTTGTGCAGGAATGTCTGTTCAATTCCTCTACCCATTTTGGATATTTTTATTGTTCCTTCATTTTGTAATATGTATGTTGTAAACATGTATCTGGAAGGATATGTAGCCATATTCTCGTTTAACTCTTGTAAGCTCTCCCTCCAATTACATAACCAGTGGCTCAGGCACTGCAGCCTGATCTCCTCTCCCTCTCCAATACTGTTGTTTTCTCTGGCTCTTGGCTGCTGGGATTTTTTGTTGTGTCCTTGAACATACTGCATGTCTGCACATTCCACATTGATCTATGGCATTCTTATTCCTTCCATAGAATTCCCACTGTGGATTTGTCTCTAACTCTCCCATGAGAATGTGTTTCTTCCACATTTACTTTTATATCTCCTAGCCTAAAACAGTATGTCCTTCCCATTCAGCCATCTTGGTCTCTCCCTAGTAATCAGCAATATTAGTCCTAGATTAGATAGATAATGGTAGAAACACATACTTGGTAGATTAACATAAATGGCAACACTAGCAAAGTATCATGTTCTGTTATATTCAGAGGAGCTGCATCAGATTAAGTATGGCTGGAATATGGATAATGTGGGGCTTTTTGGCTGAGACATAATGCAGAATGGTTAAAAAATTCAGTGTTGTAGACTTCATATACCAGCATAGTTAATTTGGAGTTACTGAGAATTGACACAGTGAGTGTTGATGTGCTAGCTCACCTCTGCATTGTGAATTTTCTTAGTTTCCTTTACTGCTTGCTATGACATTAATGTTAGAACGTGCTTATAGTGATTTCTACTTTTGATTTGAAGTGTATTGAGCCTGAGAAGATAGTCCAAGACAGAGTTCATTGGAGACAGTATTCTCAGTGCAAACTGAGTGTAAGTTCTTGTGTGTATTCCCTGTACACACAGAGAACTCTAACAACTCAAATGTCCACATATTTTTATTTTTAGAAATTGCTTTGCAGTAACCTACATGATATTGGACTTCAATAGAAATTATTGGAAGTGTCAAATAGAAAAAATATTACCAACTTTTATGATGTTGCTAAAGTTCAATTTATACAGAAATGTATGATCTCAGATTCCATATATGTTTATGCAATTAGAATATATATTTCCCTGAAATAAGTCTGAAGTTCTAGAACTGAAGCATTCATTACAAGCTATAAAAATATCAAATATCAAATTCAGCATTAAGAATGTACAAGATAAAAATGTTAAATATGAAAGAAACACTTAAGCAAAAATATTTAATATATTTGGGTGCTAATTTTTTTTAAATTCGTGCATAACTATTTCATAACACACATTTGCCACAAATTTTCTGAAGCCTACTCATTGCGTGGAGTTCATCCTCTCCATTCCCAATTTTTTTTTTTAGTAAATCATGTGCATTCACATTAACTCTACTTTTAGTTTCTACACATTAGAGAAAACAGTGGATACTTGCTCTCTGATTTAGGTTTACTTTTCTTGTTTAACTGAATAGCAACAAGTTTCATCATTTTACTGGTAATAAACAACTTATGAAGACATTATATTTTCATTTTTAGTCAAGTCACGGAATTCTGTCGTGTATTTTGTCCCTATACTGCATCTCACTTTGCATGAGCGCCTAATCAAAATCTCACTAATGAAATCAGAGCAGTGGCTAGGCAATGGAAATGAGTTTTGATTAAAATATTAGGGATTGCATTTACAGTAATTTGAGTTTAGAAAACTTTTGAGTGGAAAAATAGAGTTCTCATATATATGCCCTCTCTACCCCACTTATTAGATTTTCTCCATTGGCAATACCTCACACAGGTATGCAAGCACAAATGATTAGTCAGTGTTGATCCTCATTATTGCCTATAGGACATGGTATCCATTGTGTTCACTCTCGTGTTGTGCAGACTGTAGATTGGGATAAGGTTTAATGGTACATAGCTGCCCTGATGGTGTCCTACATAATAGTCCTGAAAGTCACTTGCATTCAAGAAGTACAGGTGTCTGCAGGCATCATCCTGCCCATGATGTTTGTGGATGGTGGGAATAAAGAGGTGACATTCAGCTGGTATTGTCTGCTTTAGAGTAAAAAGTGAAAAGTACTCAAATAAAAAAATAAAAATAAAAAAGTACTCAAATAGTCCCAGGTTCTCATGAGAGCATCAACCAAGGTTGTAGGTGTAAAAACAGATCATCATGGGATTCCATGGTTAATAGCAACATGGAAGGTTTTTATGTTTTACAACTAAACATGAAGTGATTAGACATGCAGAATGAAAACATTTGAATTCAAGGTGATTACTGGTTCCACACTGACTGAAAATCCACATGTCCTTGTGGTTTTCAATATATGTAAACAGAATTGGTTTGGGGTACATGTCCTATAAAAGTGATGTGTGGCTGCCCAGAACACTGGCTGAGGGAGGCTGCCCTGTTGCACTTTGGGTCATTGTAGTGTGTGACACTGCAGTTTTCTGCTCTCAATCCTTACTGAAAGCCTTGACTGATGCATCCCTTCATGCTCTCTGATGTAATCCCAGTACATAATTGGAAAAAGTTCATGGACAGGTTTACTGACAAAGCCCTTGCAACAAATGTAACTAACAGGGGTTTCTTCCTTGAGTCTTTGTCTCCATGGACTTGGAGGAAATCCTGGCACCTGGGTGAAGAGGATGATTCACAAACATGTTTTTCTTCTTGTGTTTTTCACCAGGACAGAACACCTGAACTGCAGAGCCTCAGGGCAGAAAAGTATCAGATTCCTCCATGGACAAGTGGACAGCTCGTGGAAAGAGGTCAGATGGAGCAGTATTAAATTTGCCTGATTCAAGCAATCACACACACACACACACACACACTCTATGTATCCACCTGCGTGACCCTGCATGTTCCACTGCTCTTGTCTCATAGGGTTTTTCACAGATGTTTCCTTTGATTTTTCTGTTGCTCTTTCTGCAGCTGTATCTCCTTGTAACTTGTCAGGATGGTACCGACTGCTATTTCCAGATGGATCAGAGTTTTCACAAGGATGGAGATATTGAGATTGCTGCTTTTTTGCACATTTGCACATATGAGGTTTCCATAATCATGGGGGGGTTCACCAAATATCACAGATTCAGACGGTAAGTTCTCCTTGCCATAAGCATTTTCCATTTATTTACATATTAGTTACTTGTTATTGGGTCTGCAAGTGGATAGGCAAATAGGTTCTGTATCCCTGCCCTGTCCATCTTCTGTCCCTGCTGAAAACTGCTGGGAGTTGATTTGGGGCATGAGGAAGTCACTTCTTTCTGCCTGGCACCGTGGATGGTCCATGGAAATGTTGTCTCATCAGAGGAGGAACTAGAGTCCGGTCGGTATCCTCCTGTCCTTCCCTGCCCACGTTCATCAGCTCAGGGGCCTATTGTACCTCAGTAGCAGATTCTTACAGAACCCATGCACTGAAATGAATGAACTGAGTTACATGAGCTCTTCCACACGTGCTCACACTCTGTTCTGCTACGTACTAGATTTGGGGCCATGAGAACACTTCATTTCTTCTACAGTTGTAAAGGAGAAAAGATTCAAAAGTTTTTTCTATGTAAAAGTAATCTCAGGGCAACACCTTTGCACAAATATAATAATTATATTTGAATGATGAATATACCCATAAGAATTTCAATGGTTGTAATCTACTACATTTACAGTGTTTCCCTGATTCTGCCTCTTCTGGGCAAAATAGATTTCTTAAGGGGGATTATTCTGTTTCTGCCCCTCTTGAAGATACTTTATTTGTAGCTAAACATAAATGTTTCATATACATATATAGCATATGTAAATTTCATGCATGCAGAATATAGTATGTTGTAGGACAGCGGAATTGTTTTCTTCAGACCTGTTTACGAAGGTGCCAATTTTCTATTGGGTTTCTACTGTAAGGCTACAGGAAGTAGGTTGCAGCTGCATAGAACTTTGATAGAAGGTAGGTATGAGGACATAGATCATTTCAGTATCATTAAAGCCAATGGATTTGAGAAGTATAGTTGGTGCCACCAAGGTGATGCAACTGATGAGGTACTGTAGGCATTTGTCCAAAGATCTCTGCAGAAAAAATCTAATGAATACTACCTTGGTATAACAACATTACTCCCTTCACATTGATTTTTATAAATTCACCTAATTTAATATGTGCACATGGCATCCAATTCATGAAATATTTATTCATTACTAGTAGAATTCCCCATGGTTATGCATGCAGCACATCATTTAAGTGTACCCTAAATGACGGAGACCAGGAGATAGTGAGTTTCCAGTAGTAGGAAAAGAGGCTATGAATAGAGCCCAAGTTCCTCCAAGATGTATGCCATGCAAACCGGAGATCATAATCAAATCTTAATAAACCCAGGGAAAATATCTGTGTTGATGATACTTGGAAAAACAAGAAATACTGAACTGTCAATAGATTTAGGTGCTATACCCTCCAATGTTAGATTCACTAACTTTAGAATATAGAACAGTTACTGATAAACTGCTTTTAGAGATAAAGAACACAGCATACAAGAGATAAACTCTTACGAATTCCAGGGTATCAAAGAGCCATCTAGACATTTTGGTACAAGGCAGCAGCTGGAGAAAGAAATGAGAGGATGCGGAATAATGGAAGTGTCATAGCAATGAGGAGAGAAACAGATATATGAAATACAAAACTGAATTTTATTTGATTCATAGCAATGATTTTCAAACTTCCTCATCCTACAAAGTATGAATGACATATTTGGATGACAAATATGTATGGAAACTATATATACATAAAACACTATATATATATATATATAGCTACTGTATGCATGGTTATAGTATACCTATGTATAAATATATAGAGATAATATGTATATAATATGCATACATATATACATATTATGTTGCAGCAAGAACCAAGAACTGAAAAACTTTCACTTCCTCTGGAGCACGCAGTGACCCTTCACAAGCAATAGACCTAGTCTATTCATGAGGAATCAATACACAGCACATCAGAAATAAATACAAAGGGCTCCTCATTTGCATTCTTTGTGACATGTCACATCCTGAAAAGTAGAAATGCATCATTTTCTTTGCATGGGAGGGAAGAAAACTTGAGTGAACAAGGCCCGTTTGGAGTAAATACTGATATCACTCATAATGATTTACTTGAACATATGTTTAGTGTTCTAAATGCATGACTGGCTTAATTGTAAAGCATCAGGTGCCTTGTAGGCCAGTGACTCATGTTCACCCAGGGAGTGTTTCCAACTTGGCTAAAGTGCTCCTCCCTTTTCACTATTTCCCTTCTTTCAAGTTCTGAATCTGATTTTATTTTCATGGCTTGTGATGGAGGTTGATGGATAAGTTTCATGGGGAAGAAAATTTTCAGGATCAATTACAGACTCCCATCTACCATTTTCAGTGCTGTGACATCATCCCTCTTTCCAATCACATAGCCTTCAATTGAGTTACTCTCTTCCCATTACAACCTGCAGCCTTATGATTGTATGACAGCTATTTCAAGAAGCACTTAATGATGTGGTAAGATGAAGGATCATTGTAGTTTGTGAATGTAGGAAACATTTAGAGGCAGTGCTAAAGATGATGTGACTTTCCTTGTCATGCTTCTTTGACAACTGGAGTGTACTCCTAGGTGTGCATGAAGTTTAGAGAGGACATTCCAGAGCCTGTTGTAGTATTTACTTTAGATATCAAATATAAAAACTTAGAAGAGGTAGCTGTTGCCAGAGATGATTAAAATTGATGAGGTATGCATCCAAAAATAAGATCATGTTCTTTGGTTGCATGGACAACCATGTGATAAAATACCCAAGACACTGTGATGTGAAAGCAGATCTTATTTTTCAGAATCATTTAGGTTTGGAAACCAGTAGAAGTTGGTAGCAGCTTTGGCTCTGGTGAGGTCATGTGTCCTGCAAAGACAACAGTTCACACTCTGTACTCATCAAGTCTCCACTACAGATTAGAACATATGAATGTTTGCCCGGAACCAATCCATCTGTCACAGTAATCACAGAATTGATGATAATCTGGATTGGAGGCTTTTCCCTTAAAGATCCTTGTGCATTTCGTGCAGGTTTCAGTCCAAAAACTACCAGTATGCTCTGGCCTTGGTTTTCGCTATTGAGGAGATCAACAATAACCCCCATCTTTTACCCAATGTGACATTGGGATTTGATGTCTATAATGTCATGCACAGTTATATGACTGTGATGGAGAACCCCTTCATCTGGCTTGCGGGACTGGAAAAGGACGTTCCTAATTACACATGTAGGAAACAGAGCAAGTCTGTTGCTGTAATATCAGAAAGCAGCATTGCTGTCCAAATGGGGACACTGCTGGAACTCTACAAAATTCCACAGGTGAGTGTGTAGTGAAAAAGTGGAATAAAGTACATCACCTTAGGTGCCTTACTTAGAACCAAAAATTTAAATGACAGAGAACTTAAACATTTGACACAGTATGTGATCTAAAGAGAATGCATGCAGAGATTTTGTGGATTCACCACATTTGTTCTGAAGGGGAGGTGTGGGTAAGAAAAGGAGAAATGCTTTTCTCAACCTGTGAGTCTAATGATTCATGAACTAGGAAGTTTTTATGTAGTGCGAGATGAGAAAAATGAAATATTCTAAAATCTGGCACTTCCAATATCTGCTTAATTTTTTCAGGAATAATATTTCACACTACGACAATAACCTTACACAGATTTCTTGCATTTTCCCTTAGCTGACTCTTGGGCCTTTTGAACCTCTTCTGAGTGACAGTGGTCAGTTTCCTTCCCTCTATCAGATGGCCCCCAAAGACACTTTGCTGGCCCGTGGCATGGCCTCCTTGATGCTTCATTTTGGGTGGACCTGGGTGGGTTTGGCCATCTCAGACCTCCCAAAAGGTATTCAGTTTATGTCTGATTTGAAAGTAGAGTTGCAGAAGAATGGCATCTGTGTGGACTTTGTGGAATTGATCCCAGCCACTGTAGAGTCACACATTTCATTCCAAAACAGTGTTCAAAATCAGATCCTAAAATCATCAGCGAATGTGGTGATTCTTTTCTGTGTCACTGAGTCACTCATAGGCGCCAGCTTTCGTTCATGGGGGGAGTTAATGACATGGAAAGTCTGGGTCACCACCTCACAATGGGATTTTGCCAGTTCTGAGGAACCTTTCCTGCTCCACTCATTCCATGGGACTCTCATCTTTTCAGACCACCATGCTGAGATCTCTGGTTTCAAAAGCTTTCTTCGGACAGTTAACCCTTCCAAGTACCCAGAAGACCCTTACCTCTCCAAATTCTGGTCGCTGGCTTTTAATTGCTCAGTTACTGGGGCATCCTGCAAAACTTTGCGGAACTGTCCACTGAATGCCTCCTTGGAATCGTTGCCTCCGCATCGTTTTGATATGACCATGAGTGATGGGAGTTACAACATATACAATGCTGTGTATGCTGTGGCCCACAGCGTACACGAGATGCTTCTACGAGAGTTAGAAATGCAGCCAGTGAACAATGAGGCAAAGGAGGCATTTACTCCCTGGCAGGTAACTTGGTTTCCACTGTTTACATGTACTCCTGAAGTGATCCCCTTAAGAGCTTCTGCAGGTGTTCAATCCAAGTAGCTTGGGAACATTTCTCCAAAACACAAGATAAAAATGAGCCTCTGCCTGTAACTTGTCATTAGCAAAAGGGCTCCAATGAAAAGTGGGAAGGCAATTTGGGTAAGCATCAATGCTGTCACTTGAAAATATTCTCCAATTCTGTCCATTTAATTTTGACATGTGAAATACCTAGACTGTGTTATTCCATTTTCAACTTCAGCAGTACAGTAATTATTTTCAGGTTCAAATGTTACTGAGGATGTTCATCTACAATGAACATAAGGGATCTCATATAATTTGTACAGTTCTTTATTCTAGTAACTTTATTACAGATAGTTGTCCTAGGTACACTAGAAAATGAGTGTTGGTAGCTTGGAATGCACTGTTGGAAATGGACTGAATCTCACAGCTAGATAGTTTTGACTCCCCTTGCTTTTGTAGAAAAATGAGTGAAATCACACTTACCTTGATGTAGTTCTCATCAGGTTTTTTTTTTTTTACTTCAATTCATTGGGTGGTCCTTAACAGGTTCTATTGTTTATTTGTGATTACAAAGAGTGGCTTTCTCTAAACTGGGCTTGGTGTGTTATCACTTGGGCAGTCTTCATGAGAATATGATGCATTTTTTCAGTTGCACCCGTTTCTGAAGAACCTACAATTTACCAATCCAGCTGGTGACCTAGTGAATTTGAATCACAAGAGAAATGTGGAAACTGAATATGACATTCTCAACTTTTGGAATTTTCCATATGGTTTTGGACGTAAGGTTAAAGTAGGACGGTTTTCCCCATATGTTTCACAGAGTGAACAGTTGTCTCTCTCTGAGAATTTGATAGAGTGGGCCACAGGAATCACAGAGGTAAGTTGGACTGATCATAAGGTTCACACAACACATTGTTACCCCCCAACTGCTAAGGCAGTATTGCAGTATGGCTTATTAAAAAGACACTTAGACATTAAACCACTTCCCTTCCAATCCAAATACTTTCTTAGGTTTTCCGTGTCTGAGGATGGATATTACACACAAAATTTCTTCATGTATTTTGAATCTATTTAAGAAAATCAAATTGAATGTTGTCATTGTGTCAGAAACAGTTGATTACAGTTTAAGTGAATAGGTTTGCAGGACTTGAAATGCCTCTAGTTGGAACTTAAGTTATAGTCTGAACTATGACCAACACTCCTCTGATTTTCCTCAGACTCCACGCTCAGTATGCAGTATGAGTTGCAGCCCTGGATTCAGGAAATCCCCTCTGGAGGGAAAGCCTACCTGTTGTTTTGATTGCACACCTTGTCCTGATAATGAGATTTCCAATCAGACAGGTAAGTCCGTCCCTGCCTCATGGAGAAGTTACCACCTGTTTCTTAAATTATCAACTTATCCATGGAAAGAAAAAGCTGTGGAATATGACTGCAGAGAAAATTCTTCCCCCCTTCAGGTAGAAATTAATCCCTATAATCAATAGTAATCAACAAAAGGATAAAACTTTCCACAATACACTCTCTGTATTATTTATGAAAGCATATAAAATACTGAATGTCCCTGGAATGCTGACCATGTTGGAGTACAGGCTGATATATATATATATGGTAAAAAATGAATAGAAACCAAGATTGGAGAATATTCACCCCATAAAATAGTGTGGCATTTCTAAAATTGATTCCATGAATCAGAACTATGCTAACACATGTATCATAAAGATTTTCCAGTTTTTGCTTGTGTTGTATGAGTAGTTATTTTTACCATATATTTAGTATCATTCTAATTTTTTGAAACTTATTGTTGATAATGAAAGGTTCTGGCACAGACTACAGTCCATGGGAGTAGTGTGGTGTATGTGCCAATTCAGTATAGGAAAACTCATGTCTGTGTTGCTTATGCTTGTATAGGTAAAAATGCTTTCACCAAATTCAAGTGTACCATGCTTGGAGTGAGAAAGTGCAACTCTAAACAAACTGTGTGTTATATGAAAAACTATCCTAGAAATCACACAGTATATCATCCTGAGGATAATACTCATCAAATATCATAAATGGGGCTAATCTTAGCCTTTGACAAAAGTCATTGCTGCTCAAAATATAAATCTTCAAGAACCTTCTTATGCTTACATATGCACACATTTATAAAATTGATATCAAAAGAACAGAACACAAGCTGACATACATGGTAATAAGTATGCATAGTGGACCTGGCACTGTGGCACAGTGGGTTTAAGCCCTGGCCTGAAGCACCAGCATCCCATATGGGTGCCAGTTCTAGTCCTAGCTGCTCCTCTTCTGATCCAGCTCTCTGCTGTGACCTGGGATAGCAGTAGAAGATGGCCCAAGTCCTTGGGCCCCTGCACACACATGAGAGACTTGGAAGAATCTCCTGTCTTCAGATCAGCACAGCTCTGGCTGCTGCAGCCATCTGGGGAGTGAACCAGCAGATGGAAGACCTCAGTCTGTCTCTACCTCTCTCTGTAACTCTGTCTTTAAAAAAACAATAAGTATGTATACCAAGGTAGGTCAATGACTGCAAATTCAGCACAAGCCCTTAAAGGCAAAATGTGGACATTATAAGGAAACTGAAGTAAATAAAAATTGGAAGAATTTAAAGTTGTTGATCATAAACAAGCAAGATTTATGAACCTCAGCAAGATGGAACAGTGCGAAAAATAGGATTACTGTGTGTATGTGTGCATGTATACATAAAGAGAGCTGTAGAGGTCTGTTTAGGTATAAAAATGCTAATATTAGAGCTTTTAATCATTTAATTCTGATACATTGAAAAATATAGAAGAAATTCAGATATTTCCAGATAGAAATATTATGAAATACGTTGAGAAATATTTGAAAAATCCAAATATCCTCACAGTTATTAAAATAATTCCCAATACTTGAATTGTGATAAACAATTTTCAGATGAACTCCTTTCTCAACGCCCATAGAGAACAAGAAAAATGGAAAAATTCTGTTTCATCTACAGGAACATCTCAAGTTGATGGATCAAATACTGACAGATATTTCAGCAAAATGAACTTGTAAGACACTGTTGTTGAAATAAATTCATACATTTGAAATCTCAAACATGGTATATCCAACAGAATTTGTAAATAGGCTACATCATGCTCAAAGAGTTTCATAAAATCTAATTCAGTTTATAGCACATGAAAAACTGTAACAATATTAGGCATAACTGAAGAAAATAATTAAATAATAAATAAAATAAAAATAATAAAATTAAGTGATCTATGAATTGTAAACAAAGAATAAAACCACTCAAACATGACAAAAAGAAGGATTAGTTTTCAATCCTATAGAGTATTTTAGAATGCTACAAAACACGGAAATTACTCCTGAAGATTGGATACAAAGTTGACGAAAGAATGCAACTTTTACAGAAATTACCCAGGAGGTTCGGCTCCATGCATATTGTCAAAAAAGAATGACATTCAACTTACTAAAAAGGAAGATATAAAAGTGGCATCATTTAAAGTGATATTGGGATGGTGTAATGAAATCAGTGAATCAGTAGTTGAATTAAGTAGTGCTGGTACACAAAATTATTCAAAGCAGTATTTTTCCTTACAAATTCTGGAAAACAAAGCTACGAAAGATGGCACATGTAATGTCTCAAAGGAATGAAATATCCAAAGGTAAGACTAACTAAATATTGGAAGAAATCTGCAAGTTGAAACATTAGTCATCGATGGAGCAATATATTGAAAATAAGAGGGTACAGACAGAGCTGGAGAGAAAATTCATGTTCAAGGATAAAAAGACAGGAAACTGGAAATATGCCAGTAAGTTTCAAGGTGATCTACAGACTGACTTTGATTACAGGGAGCATCCCAGTGTGTTCCTTGATGGAAACATGCTCAAGGGTGGCAACTAATCCAGCTGGTATCAAGTGTACAGCTCATCTGTGTTTCTCTGGAACTTGACCATTTGCCTTCTAGTGGTGGTTTGCCAATCAGTGCTTTCCCCTATCATGACATAATCCAGATTCTACCTTTAGTGAGATGGTTGTGTGCTTTCTGTGCAACCAAAATTCACAAAGTATATCTCCCAGTCCATGATATTAAGAGTGGGAACCTGGGGCCAGTGCTGTGGTATAGTGGGTTAAGCCTCTGGCTGGGATGCTAGCATCCCTGTTGGGCAGCAGTTCCAGTCCCAGATGCTTCACTTCCAATGCAAATCTCTGCTAATGCTTGGGAAAGCAGCAGAAGATGGCCCAAGTTTCAGAGCTCACACCAATACAGGAAGCCCAAAAGAAGCTCCCAGTTACTGGCTTCAAAACAGACGAGGTCCAGCTATTAATGTCTTTTGGGGTGTGAATCACTGGGTGGAAGATCTCTCCCTTTCTCTTTTTCCCTCTTTCCCTTTCTCCCTGTCTCTTTCTCCTTGATCTCCTCTCCTTCTTTCTCTTTCTCTTTCTCTCTCTCTCTCTCTCTCTCTCTCTCTCTCTCTCTCTCTCTCTCTCCATTCTACTTCTCCTCCTCTTTATGAAACTCTGACTTTCATGTAAATTATAAATAAATAAATACTCATCAAAACAAAGACTGCAACCATTGGGTGGTTGAATAGGCCATAAGAGTACAGAAGGAATAGCACCATTAAAAGAAGAGCTCATTTCAGGCATGGAAAGCCACGACTCTGAAGCAAAAAATAGACCACATGGAGGATCTCAGTGAGACCTCTGTTGAAAGAAAGGGTCATCAAAAAGGGATGTACTCTTCTCTGAATAGAGGAGAGAGCAACCACTTTGCGTATGGCCCTGTCCAAATACCAATGGAGCCTCTGGTAACAAAAAGGCTTCCATAGCCTTGGCAGACCATGGCAAGAATCTCAGGTGATCACTGACATCATACATACATAAACATGTTAATTATTAAAGTAACAACAGAGGTCACTGCGTACTTAGTCCCCATGTAGGACCTCTGTCCCTAATGAGTTGTACTATGAGAATCAACTGCAAATTTTGTTCCTAAACTGTGCTCTATATGTTGCCTGTGCATATGGATACAAACTGTTGAAATCCATGCTTAACACAGAGTTGGTCCACTGTATTTAAAATCAAACTAAAAATGAACCACAAGAAGGAGATGGTAGAGGAAGAGGCAGAAGGAGGTGTGATGGGAGTTGAGGTGGGAGGGTGGGTATAGGGAAAAGAACTCCTATATTCCTAAAGGTGAATGTATGAAAAATGCAATCATTAAATAAAAGCTTAAAAATCAAAGGATGCTGCTTATCTTGTTCTTGCAGCAGAATGTGCCCTATATAAGGGCAGAGTAGTCCTCACCACACATGGAACCCTCTGGCATTTAGATCATAAGTTCCCAATCCGAAGAAACAATGAAGAATGAATTTGTGGTGTTAAAATAACAGAGGATTAGGTATGTTTTTAAAGCACCATGAATAGGTTCAGAGAATAATCCCTTAGGGCTTTGTTAGGAGAAAAAGAGAATGTACTCATCATTATGTAAGGTACTTAGAATGATGAAGTATTAACTCTGGCTAACATGAGGAAGATGGACATAAATAATTGCCAAAAATTTTTACATGCCATTGTTATATGCTGTCTTTCACATCAAATAAGGACTGTTTGCCTAAACTAGCTACACTGGGTATTCTAGAAGGTACTTGTGAATCAGAAATAACTGAACTTGGGATGATGTTAATTACATTTCTCACCAGATATGGACCAATGTGTGAACTGTCCAGATCTTCAGTATGCCAACACAAGGCGAGACCAGTGTTTCTACAAAAAAGTGACTTTTCTGTCTTTTGAAGATCCCCTGGGGATGACCCTGGTCTGCACAGCTCTGTGCTTCTCTGTCCTCACCGCTGTGGTTCTTGGGGTCTTTGTGAAGCACCGAGACACTCCCATAGTCAAGGCCAACAATCGTTGTCTCAGCTACATCCTGCTCATTACCCTCATCTTCTGCTTCCTCTGCTCCTTACTGTTCATTGGTCGTCCCAACACAACCACCTGTGTCCTCCAGCAGACCACATTTGGAGTGGTGTTCACCATGGCTGTTTCCACTGTCCTGGCCAAAACTATCACTGTGGTGCTGGCCTTCAAGGTCACTGCCCCAGGGAGAAGGATGAGACACTGGCTGATATCAGGGGTACCTAACTCCATTATTCCCATCTGCTCCCTCATCCAACTGGCTCTCTGTGCCATCTGGCTTGGGACTTCTCCTCCCTTTATTGACACAGATGCATACTCTGAGCATGGCCACATCATCCTCATGTGCAACAAGGGCTCAGTCACTGCCTTCTACTGTGTTCTGGGCTACCTGGGTACCTTGGCCCTGATGAGCTTCACTGTGGCGTTCCTAGCCAGGAATCTGCCTGACAAGTTCAATGAAGCCAAGTTCCTGACGTTCAGCATGTTGGTGTTCTGCAGTGTGTGGGTGACCTTCCTGCCTGTCTACCACAGCACCAAGGGGAAAGTCATGGTGGCTGTGGAGGTCTTCTCCATCTTGGCCTCCAGTGCGGGGCTCCTGGGCTGCATCTTTGTCCCCAAGTGCTACATTATTCTCTTCAGACCTGAGCAGAATGTTTTGAAAGGATTAAGGAATAGAATAGTTTCCAAGGAAACAGATGTTCTGAAGAGTAGCTCTTAAGGCTCTCGCAGTTTTCAGTTGTTAGAGACTAAGATTTATAAAATTGATTTTGCATTGTGATGTTATAAAAAAACTTACACACTGTAACCTTCTTATGAGCAATTTATGCTTCTCTTAAAATATTTTTGTTCTGGAGCACCAATTCATAGAAAAGGAAGGGATAGTCAGAGAAACCTTCCATCTTGTGATAGACTCTGAAGATATCTGCTGTGGCCCAGTGCTGGTTCATGCCAAAGCAAGGAGATCAATTCAGTTGTCCATTTGAGTGTCAGCATCTTAGGCCATCTTCTAGTGCTTTCTTTGGATCATTACCAGGGAGCTGGATTCCAAGTGAAGCAGCCAGGATATGAACTGGCACCCACATGGGATGTCATAGTTACAAGTGGTGGTTATATCTGCTATACCCTGATCTGACCCCAATCCTTCTCTCTTCAAAAATAATGCTGTTTATAAATTTCTTAGCCTGGTTTTGTGTTCACAAGCACAAACTGATCTCAGATAAAGGCTTTCCTTGAAACTGTTCATTTCTGTGTTTTCATTGTCACCTGGTGGACATTGTAATATTCATATTTTAATAAAATGAATTACATGTTTGCTGTTTTCTAAGATTTATTCATTTATTTGAAAGAGTTTACACAGAGAGAGGAGAGGCAGAGGGAGAGAGGTCTTCCATCTGTTCATTCACTTCCCTATTGGCCACATTCAAAAGAGCTACACTGATCTGAAGCCAGGAGCCAGGACTTCCGGGTGTGGGGTCTCAGAGACTTGGGCCATTTTCTGCTGCTTTCCCAGGCCGTAGCAGAGAGCTGGATGAGAAATGGAGCACCGGGTCTTGAACTGGCCCCCATATGGAATGCCAGAGCTTAGGCCAGGGTGCTAACCTGCTGTGCCACAATGTCTTGCCCTGCTTGCTGTTTTTATTCATTCATTAGTGTATTTGTTCATTCATTATTCATTTAATATTAAAGTTGGCTTTATAATATAATTGGAATATTTCAGTGGAAATATTAGACATGTTAAATCATTTTAATGTGTATAATGCATTGTCCTGAAACTTCTTAATTTTATACCATTTCATATAGATTTGAAATGATGTGATAATCATACACCAAGTTTTTATTATACATAGAAGTGATTATGCAGACTTCTTTTCCATCTGCTCATTTCTGTTTATTATCGATTTGGCTTTAGATTTACTTTTACCAAAACCAGACAAAACAAAGTGATTTTACATCTTGACCTGAAAATAATTCAAAAGAAAGTAACAATTTTAAACTGATCTAATGACATTAAGACTTTTCAATCTATTGTGCAACTATTATCTCTGTCATATTTTAAAATATTTTCATCACTACAAATCAGGTTCCTTATCCATTAACGGTCACTCTCAGTTCCTTGTCTTGCCAGTTACACAACCAGCAATCTGCTCCTGCTTCTGTGGATTTAGTGGTCCTGAGTGTTTCACATAAAGGAAATATTGGACTCTGTGGATTTAGGCAACCTTTGATTTTGCATGGTGTTTTCAAGGGGCCTCCACATTATTGCAGGTATTTACATGTTTTATGACAAAATGATAATTCCTTGTAGTAATTCATTGTTACAAAAGACAGGATTTCTTTTTACTGCTAATTAATATTCTTAGGGAATATATACCATGGTTTCTTTATCCAGTCTTCAGTTGATGGATATCTGGGTTGATTCCACACTTAGCTATATTGAATTGAGGTGCAATGAACATGGGGGTACAGATGACCCCTTTTCATGCTGATTTCATTTTGTTTGGATTAATTCCTAGGAGACAGTTGGCTGGGTCATATGGTAGATCTATTTTCTGCTCTCAGAGATTTCCATACTGTCTTCCACCATGTTGCATCGTTTACATTCCCACCACCTGTGGACTAGGGTACCTTTTCACACAACTCTTCTCCAGCATAGGTTGGTTGTTGATTTCTGTATGAAAGCAATTCTGATGGGTGAGGTGAAACCTGATTGTGGTTTTGATTTCATTTCCCTGATGGCTAGTGGTCCCAAGCATTTTTTCAAGTGCTTTTGGCCATTTCAGTTTCTTCTTTTGAAAAATGCATGTTAAGGTCATTTTCCATTTCTTAACTGGACGTTTAGTTTGTTGTTGTTGAGATCCTATTGCTTTTACAGGGAACTGGATCAGATGTGGAGCGGCCAGGACTCAAGTCATTGACATATGGGATGCCAGCATTGCTTGTGGAAGCTTAATATACTACACCACAGCCCACCTCCAGTTTCCATTATTTTTTATTTTTATTTTATTTTATTTTTAAGGTTTTTATTTAATGAATACAAATTTACATGTGTACAGCTTTTAGGGTTATAGTGTTTCTTCCCCCCTTTCCCAACCTCCCACCCACACTCCCATTCGCTCTCCTATTCCATTTTCTTTTTTACTTGTTGTTGCACATGCACACACACTTTTATTTAATAAATACAAATTTCCAAAGTACAGCTTATGGATTACAATGGCTTCCCCCCCCCATAACTTACCTCCCACCTGCAACCCTCCCAACTCCCGCTCCCTCTCACCTTCCATTCACATCAAGATTCATTTTCAATTATCTTTATATACAGAAAATCAATTTAGTATATATTAAGTAAAGGTTTCAACAGTTTGCACCCACACAGAACATAAAGTGTAAAATACTGTTTGAGTACTAGTTATAGCATTAATTCACACTGAACAACACATTAAGGACAGAGATCCTACATGAGGAGTAAGTGCACAGTGATCCTGTTGTTGATTTAACAAGTTGGCACTCTTGTTTATGGTGTCATTAATCTCACTAGGCTCTTGTCACAAGTTGTCAAGGCTATGGAAGCCTTTTGAGTTCACTGACTTTGATCTTATTTAGACAAGGTCATGGTCAAAGCGGAAGTTCTCTCCTGCCTTCAGAGAAAAGTACCTCCTTCCTAGTGGAACCGATCTTTCTACTGGGATCTCACTCATAGAGATCTTTCATTTAGGTCCTCTTTTTTTTTTCCTCCATATGAATTTCAGCATCATTTTTTCCTGATCTGAGAAGAATGCCTTTGGTATCTTAATTGGTATTGCATTGAATCTGTAAATTGCTTTTGGCAAAATGGACATTTTGATGATATTGATTCTTCCAATCCATGAGCATGGAAGATTTCTCCATTTTTTGGTGTCCTCTTCTATTTCTTTCTTTAAGGTTTTGTAATTTTCATCATAGAGATCTTTAACATCCTTGGTTAGGTGTATTCCAAGGTATTTGATTGTTTTTGTAGCTCTTGTGAATGGGATTGATCTTAGCAGTTCTTCCTAAGCCATGGAATTGCCTGTGTATACAAAGGCTGTGGAATTGTGTGCATTGATTTTATATCCTGCTACTTTGCCAAACTCTTCTATGAGTTCCAATAGTCTCTTAGTAGAGTTCTTTGGGTCCCCTAAATAATCATATCATCTGCAAAGGGGGATAGTTTGAGTTCTTCCTGTTGAAGTGAAATAGACACTATGAGAAACAGTGACTTGATCAGCTTTTGGGCTGACTGTTGTTGTACAATGTAATACTTTATCCATTGTAGTATTTTTTTTATTCTAGTACTAGTGGTTGAACTCTGTAATTAACAAACAATTATTCTTAGGTGTTTAAATTTTAACTGAAAAGTGATCCCTGTGAAATATAAGAGTGGGAATAAGAGAAGGAGGAGATGTACAATTTGTGGCATGCTCAATCGGACGTGCCCCAAATGATCGAGTTAGAAACATGCCACGGGATTCCAATACAATCCCACCAAGGTGGCATGTACCAAGGACATCTCACTAGTCCAAGTGATCAATTTCAGCTCACAATTGATCACACTGATAGGTCTAAGAGTCAAAGGGATCACACAAACAAGACTAGTGTCTGCTAATACTAACTGATAGAACCAAAAAGGGAGAGAATGATCCAACATGGGAAGTGGGAGACACAGCTGACTCATAGAATGGAAGATGTCCTAAATAGCACTCTGGCCTCAGAATCAGCCCTTAAGGCATTCAGATCTGGCTCAAGAGCCCATGAGAATATTTTAGGCATGGAAAGCCAAGACACTCTGGAAAGGAAAAAAAAGAAGACCTAAATGAAAGATCTCTATGAGTGAGAGCCCAGTGGAAAAAACGGGGCCATCAAAGAAGGAGGTACCTTTCTCTGAAGGGAGGAGAGAACTTCCACTTTGACTATGACCCTGTCAGAATAAGATCAAAGTCAGCGAACCCTAAAGGCTTCCATAGCCTCGGAAACTCATGACTAGAGCCTAGGGAGATTACTGACGCCATAAACAAGAGTGTCAAATTGTTAAATCAACTTCAGGAGTCACTGTGTACTTATGTCTCATGAGGGATCTGTCCTTAATGTTTTGTCCAATGTGAAGTAATGCTATAACTAGTACTGAAACAGTATTTTACACTTTGTGTGTCTGTGTGGGTGCAAACTGATGAAATCTTTACATAGTATATACTGAATCGATCTTTTATATATAAAGATAATAGAAAATAAAAAAAACTTGGTGTTAAATTGGAAATTGCATAGATAATTAATCAATTTTTTAAAGAAATATATCATGTAGGATTTCAGTCCTTAATGTGCTGTACATTGTGAATTAATACTATAACTAGTACTCCAACAGTATTTTTCACTTTGTGTCTCTATGTGAGGGCAAACTGTTGAAATCTTACGTAATATGTACTAAACTGATCTTCTGTATATAAAGAGAATTGAAAATGAATCTTGATGTGAATGGAAGGTGAGAGGGAGCGGGAAAGGGGAGGGTTGCCGGTGGGAGGGAGGTTATGTGGGGGGAAGCCATTGTAATCCATAAGCTGTGCTTTGGAAATTTATATTCTTTAAATAAAAGCTTTATAAAAAAATAAAATATCTGATACATAAATGTACGTCACTTGAACCAAAAAGGTATCTTTAACTCAGAAATTTGAATTTATAGGCAAAATTTTAACTATAAGCCAATTTAACCAGAGCTCTTAATAAATTTCTCATGTTGACATACAGTATATTTACATGTATAACATACAAGATAGAACAATAGAACAGCTTCAGTAACAGTTTTTTTAAATCGTTAGCTGTTTTTTGTTATTCCCATCAACCAAGTAGAATTGCTCTCTGCTCTTAGTAATCTGAATTAACCATAGTTTTTTGAAGCTGGAACCTGTAGAACATTATTGGCTTTATCTGCTTGCGGTACTGTCCCAGAGTTTTGAACACAACAGAGGTCAGGGAAAAAGAGGTCTGATTTGGAATCTGAAAGGACACATTTAAATACAGAACCAACAACGCTTTAACTTCATGAGCAGTAAATCTGATTTTTAAGTTTTAGACAATATGAAACTGTGGATGACAAAGGATTTAAATAGACGTGTTTATAATTATAAACTCATTAACCCACAAGAATAGGCACTTGCTTATTCCACACAGTATTTTTTAAAGCACCTGTAGAATTTTATCCAACATCTAACCTTCTTAGGTCTCTGGGCATTTTTCATTAAGATAATCATCAAGTCTGATAACATCATTAGATCATTAGAATTTTGGACAATTGTATCAGTACCATTTTAAATGATCATAAATAGGATCCCTTACATCATGACATAAATCTAGACCAAATTTGATCATTTTACAAAAAGAGTACTCAAATTCTTGAAAATAAGCACATATTTAAATAACCCATAGCTCTTAATAAAAAAAACTCAATTATTTTGTTTTTAAACAATTAGTATTTTACACAGAGATTAAGAAAATACAATAGATAACTTAAACAAAACATAAAAATCTGTCTTTGCACTCTGGGAAAAAAAAAAAAAAGAAGAAGACATAAATGAAAGATCTCTGCGAGTAAGATCCCAACGGAAGGAACAGGGCCACCAGAGAAGGAGGTGCCTTGCTCCGAAGGGAGGAGAGAACCTCCACTTTGACTATGACCCTGTCAGAACAAGATCCAAGTCGGCGAACACTAAAGGCTTCCATAGCCTCAGCAACTCATGACTACAGCCTAGGGAGATTGCTGACGCCATAAACAAGAGTGGCAAATTGTTAAATCAACAACAGTAGTCACTGTGTACTTACGGCCCATGTATGATCTGTCCTTAATGTGTTGTCCAATGTGAAGTAATGCAATAACTAGGACTGAAACAGTATTTCTGCATTTTATGTCTCTAAGCGGATGCAAACTGACAAAATCTTTGCTTAATATATACTGAATCGATCTTCCGTATGGAAAGACAATTGGAAATGATAAAAAAAATTGGAAGTTACATAAAAATCAATCAATTTAAAAAAATAATATCATGTAGGATCTCTGACCCTAATGTGCTGTACAACGTGATTTAAAGTTACAACTAGTACTCAAAGAGTATGCTTCAATCTAGGATGCTATGAGAGGGCAAATGGTTTAAAATCTTTTCTTAACACATTCGAAACTGAACTCCTGTATACAAAGAGATTTGAAAATGAATCTGAATGGGAATGAAAGGGGAGAGGGTGTGGGTAAGGGGGGAGGGTAGCGGGGGGGAGGGAAGGTAAAGGTGGGGAAGTCATTGCCGTCCACAAGTTGTACCTTGGAAATTTATATTCTAAATAAGAAAAAATAAATAAATAAATAAAAATATATACTATAAAAAAAATCTGTCTTTGGTCATCCCAAGAATTGTAAATAAAGCTTCAATTAGTTAGCACATGAATTATCCCATAACTTGGAACAATTTTAACAATCAGAAAGAAGAGAAAATTTCTCACTGGAGCTAGTTAAAAGACTGGCATAGAGTCTCCAATTAAAACTATTAAAAGGAGATGCTGTAGTTTAAAAAAAAGATTTATAAACACTGCTGCAGAATATTTTCTAACATATATGAATTGTAAAAACCTCATTGCCTTAACAGAAGATCAGATTCTATGTCAGAGAAATAGATTAGTTTTGTATTAAAAAATTTCTTTCTTTCATAACCTCTGTGACTTCCACATGCTATTCCATCATTTCCATTCCAGTCTAGAGATAACCAGCCATCAGGAAGAAATAATTCTTACAAACCATGTACTTCATTTCAAAAAACACCTTTCCTTCTTAACCTTTCTTTCCAGGTGCACATTTCTTTATATATATATATATATATATATATATATATTTATATATATATATATATTTATATATATATATAAAGCTTTTATTTAAAGAATATAAATTTTCAAAGTACAGCTTATGGATTAAAATGGCTCCCCCACACACAACTTCCCTCCCTCCCGCTACCCTTCCCTTTCCCACTCCCTCTCCCCTTCCATTCACATCAAGATTCATTTTCAATTCTCTTCATACACAGAAGATCAGTTTAGTACATATTATGTAAAGATTTCAACAGTTTGCCCTCACATAGAGACACAAAGTGAAAATACTGTTGGAGTACTAGTTATAGTATTAATTCACAATGTACAGCACATTAAGGACTGAAATCCTACATGATTTTTTTAAAGAATTGATTAATTATCTATGCAATTTCCAATTTAAAACCAAGATTTTTTAATCATTTGCAATTATCTTTATATATAAAAGATCGATTCAGTATATACTATGTAAAGATTTCATCAGTTTGCACCCACACAGACACACAAAGTGTAAAATACTGTTTCAGTACTAGTTATAGCATTATTTCACATTGGACAACACATTAAGGACAGATCCCTCATGAGACGTAAGTACACAGTGACTCCTGAAGTTGATTTAACAATTTGACACTCTTGTTTATGGCGTCAGGAATCTCCCTAGGCTCTAGTCATGAGTTTCCGAGGCTATGGAAGCCTTTAGGGTTCGCTGACTTTGATCTTATTCCGACAGGGTCATAGTCAAAGTGGAAGTTCTCTCCTCCCTTCAGAGAAAGGTACCTCCTTCTTTGATGGCCCCGTTTTTTCCACTGGGATCTCACTCATAGAGATCTTTCATTTAGGTCTTCTTTTTTTTGTTTTTCAGAGTGTCTTAGCTTTCCATGCCTAAAGTATTCTCATGGGCTCTTGAGCCAGATCTGAATGCCTTAAGGGCTGATTCTGAGGCCAGAGTGCTATTTAGGACATCTGCCATTCTATGAGTCTGCTGTGTATCCCGCTTCCCATGTTGGATCATTCTCTCCCTTTTTGGTTCTATCAGTTAGTATTAGCAGACACTAGTCTTGTTTGTGTGATCCCTTTGGCTCTTAGACCTATCAGTGTGATCAATTGTGAGCGGAAATTGATCACTTGGACTAATGAGATGGCCTTGGTACATGCCACCTTGATGGGATTGTATTGGAATCCCCTGACACAATTCTAACTCTATCATTTGGGGCAGTTCCGATTCAGCATGCCACAAATGTACATCTCCTACCTCTCTTATTCCCACTCTTATATTTCACAGGGATCACTTTTCAGTTAAAATTTAAACACCTAAGAATAATTGTGTGTTAATTACAGAGTTCAACCACTAGTACTAGAATAAAAAAAAAATACTACAATGGATAAAGTATTACATTGTACAACAACAGTCAGCACAAGAGCTGATCAAGTCACTGTTTCTCATAGTGTCAATTTCACTTCAACAGGTTTCCCCTTTGGTGCTCAGTTAGTCGTCGCCAATCAAGGGAAACAAATGATATTTGTCTCTTTGGGATTGGCTTAATTCACTCAGCATGATGTTTTCCAGATTCCTCCATTTTGTTGCAAATGACTGGATTTCATTGTTTTTGACTGCTGTATAGTATTCTGTAGAGTACATGTCCCATAATTTCCTAATCCAGTCTACTGTTGATGGGCATTTGGGTTGGTTCCAAGTCTTAGTTATTGTGAACTGAGCCGCAATAAACATTAGTGTGCAGACGGCTTTTTGTTTGCCAATTGAATTTCCTTTGGGTAAATTCCAAGGAGTGGGATGGCTGGGTTGAATGGTAGGGTTATATTCAGGTTTCTGAGGAATCTCCAGACTGACTTCCATAGTGGCTTCACCAGTTTGCATTCCCACCAACAGTGGATTAGTGTCCCTTTTCCCCACATCCTCTCCAGCATCTATTGTTGGTGGATTTCTGAATGTGAGCCATTCTCACCGGGGTGAGGTGAAACCTCATTGTGGTTTTGATTAGCATTTCCTGGATTGCTAGGGATCTTGAACATTTTTTCATGTATCTATTGGCCATTTGGATTTCCTCTTTTGAAAAATGTCTATTGAGGACCTTGGCCCATTGTTGTCCAATGTGAAATAATGCTATTACTAGTACTGAAACAGTATTTTTGCACTTTGTGTTTCTGAGTGGGTGCAAACTGATGAAATCTTTACATAGTATATATTGAATCGATCTTCTTTATATAAAGATAATTGCAAATGAAGAAAAAATCTTGGTGTTAAACTGGAAATTGCATAGACAATTAATCAATTTTTTTAAAAAAAAATCATGTAGGATCTCTGTCCTTAATGTGCTGTACATTGTGAATTAATACTACAACTAGCATTCCAACAGTATTATCATTTTGTGTCTCTATGCAAGGGCAAACCGTTGAAATCTTTACGTAATATGTACTAAATTGATCTTCTGTGTATAAAGAGAATTGAAAATGAATCTTGATGTGAACAGAAGGGGAGAGGGAGCGGGAAAGGGGAGGGTAGGGGGAGGGAGAGAAGTTGTGGGGGGGGGGAGCCATTGTGATCCATAAGCTGTTCTTTGGAAATTTATATTCTTTAAATAAAAGCTTTATATAAAAAAAATCAATTAAAAAAATGTCTATTGAGGTCCTTGGCCCATCTCTTAAGTGGGTTGTTTGTTTTGATGTTGTAGAGTTTCTTAATTTCTTTGTAGATTTTGGTTATAAACCCTTTATCTGTTGCATAGTTTGCAAATATATTTTCCCATTCTGTCGGTTTCCTATTCACTTTCCTGACTGTTTCTTTTGCAGTACAGAAACTTTTCAATTTGATGCAATCCCAGTAGTTAATTTTGGCTTTGAGTGCCTGTGCTTCTGGGGTATTTTCTAAGAAGTCTTTGCCAGTACCTATATCTTGCAGGGTTTCTCCTATGCTCTCCGATAATTTGATGGTGTCGGGTTGTAGGTTTAAGTTTTTAATCCATGTTGAATGAATTTTTGTGTAAGGTGTAAGGTAGGGGTCTTGCTTCATGATTCTGCACGTGGAAATCCAGTTTTCCCAGCACCATTTATTAAACAGACTGTCCTTACTCCAGGGAGTGGTTTTGGATCGTTGATCAAATATAAGTTGGCTGTAGATGTTTGGATTGATTTCTGGTGTTTCTATTCTGTTCCATTGGTCTATCCATCTGTTTCTGTACCAGTACCATGCTGTTTTGATAACAACTGCTCTGTAGTATGTCCTGAAATCTGGTATTGTGATGCCTCCGGCTTTGTTTTTGTTGTACAAGATTGCTTTAGCTATTCGAGGCCTCTTATTCCTCCATATGAATTTCAGCATCATTTTTTCTAGATTTGAGAAGAATCTCCTCAGTATCTTGATTGGTATTGCATTGAATCTGTAAATTGCTTTTGGCAGAATGGACATTTTGATGATATTGATTCTTCCAATCCATGAGCATGGAAGATTTCTCCATTTTTTCGTATCCTCTTCTATTTCTTTCTTTAAGGTTTTGTAATTTTCATCATAGAGATCTTTAATGTCCTTGGTTAAGTTTATTCCAAGGTATTTGATTGTTTTTGTAGCTGTTGTGAATGGGCATGATCTTAGCAGTTCTTCCTCAGCCATGGCATTGCCTGTGTATACAAAGGCTGTGGATTTGTGTGCATTGATTTTATATCCTGCTACTTTGCCAAACTCTTCTATGAGTTCCAATAGTCTCTTAGTAGAGTTCTTTGGGTCCCCTAAATAAAGAATCATATCATCTGCAAAGGGGGATAGTTTGACTTCTTCCTTCCTAATTTGTATCACTTTAATTTCTTTTTCTTGCCTAATAGCTCTGGCTAAGACTTCCAGAACTATATTGAATAGCAGTGGTGAGAGTGGGCATCCCTGTCTGGTACCAGATCTCAGTGGGATTGCTTCCAACTTTTCCCCATTCAATAGGATATTGGCCGTGGGTTTTGCATAAATTGCTTTGATTGTATTGAGGAATGTGCCTTTTATACCCAGTTTGCTTAGGGTTTTCATCATGAAAGGGTGTTGAATTTTATCAAATGCTTTCTCTGTGTCTAGTGAGATAATCATATGGTTTTTCTTCTGCAGTCTGTTAATGTGGTGGATCACGTTGATTGTTTTGCACACATTGAAACATCCCTGCATACCAGGGATGAATCCCACTTGGTCTGGGTGGATGATCTTTCTGATGTGTTGTTGCACATTATTGGCCAGAATTTTATTGAGGATTTTTGCATCTATGTTCATCAGGGATATTGGTCTGTAATTCTCTTTCAATACTGCATCTTTTTCTGGCTTAGGAATTAAGGTGATGCTGGCTTCATAGAAAGAATTTGGGAGAATTTCCTCTTTTTCGATTGTTCTGAATAGTTTGAGAAGAATTGGAGTTATGTCTTCTTTAAATGTCTGGTAGAATTCAGCAGTGAATCCATCTGGTCCTGGGCTTTTCTTTGTTGGGAGGGCCTTTATTACTGATTCAATTTCTGACTCACTTATGGGTCTGTTTAGGTTTTCTATGTCTTCCTGGTTCAATTTAGGAAGGTTGCATGTGTCCAGGAATCTATCCATTTCTGATAGGTTTCCCTGTTTGCTGGCATACAAGTCCTTGTAGTAATTTCTGATGATTCTTTTGATTTCTGTGGTGTCTGTTGTTACATTTACTTTTTCATCTCTGATTTTACTGATTTGGGTCTTTTCTCTTCTTTTTTTAGTTAGTTGGGCCAATGGGGTATCAATTTTGTTTATTTTTTCAAAAAAACAGCTCCTCGTTTGGCTGATTTTTTGTAATTTTTTTTATTAAATCCTGTTGATTTCTTCTCTGATTTTGATTATTTCTCTGTTTCTAGATCCTTGAGATGCATTGAAAGCTCATCTATTTGGTGCCTTTCCAATTTCTTGATGTAGGCACCTATTGATATAAACTTTCCTCTTAACACTGCTTTTGCTGTATCCCATAGGTTTTGGTATGATGTGCTGTTATCCTCATTTACTTCCAGAAAATTTTTGATTTCTCTTTTGATTTCTTCTGTGACCCACTGTTCATTCAGGAGCATGTTGTTCAATCTCCATGTGTTTGCATATGCTCTAGGGATTCCTGAGTTGCTAATTTCCAACTTCATTCCCTTATGGTCTGAGAAGCTGCATGGTATGATTCTAATTCTTTTGAATTTGCTGAGACTTGCTTTATGGCCTAATATGTGGTCAATCCTAGAGCAGGTTCCATGTACTGCTGAGAAGAATGTAAATGCTTTCTGTGTAGGATGAAAAGTTCTGTAGATATCTGTTAGATCCATTTGGGCTATAGTGTTGTTTAAATCTACTGTCTCCTTGTTGATCTTCTGTCCTGTCGATCTGTCAATATCTTGAGTGGAGTATTGAAGTCCCCCAGTACTATTGTGTTGGGGTCTAAGTCTCCCTTTAAGTTTCTTAACAAATTTTTTAAATAAACCGGTGGCCTGTAATTAGGTGCATATACATTGAGAATTGTTATATCTTCCTGTAGTATTGATCCTTTAATAATTATATAGTGCCCCTCTTTGTCTCTCTTAACAGTTTTTGTGTTAAAGTTTATGTAGTCCGATATTAAGATGGCTACACCCGCTCTTTTTTCATTTCTGTTGGCATGGTATATCTTGTTCCATCCTTTCATTTTCAGTCTGTATGGATCTTCGTTGGAAAGATGTGTTTCTTGTAAGCAGCAAATAGATGGTTTTTGTTCTTTAACCCAATCAGCCAATCTCTGTCTTTTAACAGGACAGTTTAGACCTTTAACGTTCAATGTGACTATTGGTAAGTGGTAGCTTTGCCCTGCCATTTGCCAAAGATATTTTCTAATGTATGCTTTGAATTCCCTGTGATCTTTTGCCGTGAGGTTCCCTTCGTTTACCTTCTTTCATGTTGATGGCCGTGTTTCTGTGTGTAACACATCTTTAAGTATCTTTTGCAGGGCTGGACGAGTGGCAACAAATTCTTTCAATTTTTGTTTGCAATGAAAGGTCTTTATTTCACCTTCATTCACAAATGAGAGCTTTGCAGGGTATAATATTCTGGGCTGGCAGTTTTCCTCTCTAAGTACCTGGGCTTTCTCGCCATTCCCTTCTAGCTTGTAGGGTTTCTGATGAGAAGTCTGCCGTGAGTCTAATTGGAGATCCTCTGAGTGTAATTTGACGTTTCTCTCTTGCACATTTTAGGCTCTTTTCTTTCTGTTTCACTGTGGTGAGTTTAATTACAACGTGTCGTGATGAGGATCTCTTTTGGTCATGTTTCCTAGGGGTTCTATGAGCTTCCTGTACTAGGATGTCTCTGTCCTTCTCCAAAACTGGGAAATTTTCTGCTATTATCTCACCAAAAAGGCCTTCTAATCCTTTCTCTCTCTCCATGCCTTCAGGAACTCCTAGAACTCGAATGTTGGGTTTTTTAATAGTATCCTGTAGATTCCCAACAATATTTTTTAATTTCTAATTTCCTCTTCTTTTCTTTGGTTTGACTGTATATTATCCTGCGTTGTGTCTTCTAAGTCCGATATTCTCTCTTCTGCCTCACCCATTCTGTTTGTAAGGCTCTCTAATGTGTTTTTCATTTGATCTATTGAATTCTTCACTTCATTATGATTTCTCGTCACTATCACAGTTTCATGTTCTACTAGTTGTTTCATTTCAGCTTGATTCCTCCTTAATATTTCATTTTCCCAAGAGAGATTTTCTACCTTGTCCATTAAGGATTTCTGTAGTTCAAGAATTTGTTTTTGAGTACTTCTTAGTGTTCTTATCAATTTTTTGAGATCTGCTTCTTGCATTTCTTCTATCTCATCATCTTCGTAATCTTGAATTGGGGTGTCTTTTTCATTTGGGGATGCCATAGTGTCTTCCTTGTTCTTATTACCTCGGTTTTTGCGTTTGTTGTTTGGCATATTGGTTTCTTCACTGCGGTGTTTTTTTCTAGGTATGCTATGACTCTAGATTAAGTGGACTGTCTGCTTTAATGGAGCCTTAGAGGCTTGAGATGGGTGTGGCCTGAGAGCTCTGTTTGGTTCCTCAGGGTTGAGGGTGTGTCAAAGGAGACACTCCCAGGTTAGGCATGGTAAATCTCTCTCTGTTACTTTTTTTTGGGGGGGTTCAAAAGGGAAGTAATTCCACACAGCTGAATGGAATTGGGGGTGGTTAGCAGGCGAATGATATACCCACAGGAGCCAGAGATCAGAAGCTCTTTCCCAAGGACCAGAGAGGGAATCTTTGCAGCCCTTAGTGTGGGCTCAGATTCTCCTGTAGTCTCCCACTGGGCTGCCAAGGCTACTGAACTGTAGCGTCTCTGGAGAGTACTCACATGAATTCGTGATTTCCGTGAGTTCTCTCCCCCACCGTCTCTTTTTTCACAGTCTCAGTTCATTAGCACCACACATTCATTAGGTTCTAATCTCCTGTTATTTCACCCCTCCCACCCAGAGTCAGGTTTTTCTGCTAGGCTCGGGGCCGGTGCCGACCCAAGGTCGCCCTGCTTATGACGGATTCCAAAATGGCGCCTGCTCTTTGTCTTGCTCACCTTTGAGAGGTGAGCAGAGAGAGAGAAACTCGTGTCCGTATGGGTCACTTTTTTTTTCCCTCTCTCTCTCTCTCTCTTCTACTTAGCCTGGTGAACTTTTTCCTGTCAGGGTTTCAAGCCTTGTTCGCTCTAGTCTCCTCTTTCTGCTTCCCTTCTGGTATCTCGGGCTATTGAGGTTCAGCTCATCTCGCATTCCAGCGCTGGTGTGTTGAATCTGCTGCTGGTGTCCCAAACTGCGGGCTCCCACGCTCTCCACGCAGGTCCACTGTGAATCTCCAGTTCCGGAAGGGTTTCCTCTGCTGTTTCTTCCCCTACTCTTCCTTGAACCTGCAGTATCTCCACTTTTATTAAACTGTCTCTCCCCAGACTATCGATGTGCTCCCTTCCTATTCTGTCATCTTGCCCTCTCCCAGGTGCACATTTCTATATTTGTGATGTTTCCATCTCCAATTTCCTTGGTTTACATTTTGAAATAACCTGTTAAAATCTCTAAGTTAACATTTTTAAATAAGGTAACACATCAAACATCAGCCTGAGTTACTTTAAGCAGTGTTAACTATGTTTCATAAACAGTTTATGAAAATATTTGTTAAACAAACCCAAAATATTTTTCTAGAGAATATAACATGCTGAAAGTACCAAAGTTTGCATTTAGACACATTTATCTCATTTGCTTTACCTAATGTTCAATTGCAATTCAATCAAATTCTATTTACCAAAGACATAATTTTAGATTCTAGTTGAAATTGAGTCCAGTTTTCCTTCTACTCAGAGAAAAAATATCTTAGGCCATTGATGCCTAGTCAGCAGCAGCTATTTGGGACTGCCTCTGTAGGCAGTCCCTGGTGTGCCAGGGACAAGAAGTCTACTGGAGATTGCTCACCGTTGTTAGATTTTAGTGGGAATGGACATCCACCAGAGCACGTAGGCACCCCTCCAGAGACTCCTAAGGAGAATCTGATAGGTGATAGAAGAAGGTAACTACTACAGGGAAGCTCCTGTAAGAACCTGTAAAGGAGCACCGGTAGAGAAAAACTGCAAAGAGACAACACCCTTATACTCTAAAACCAAAAGCCAATATTGCACATGCCCAATAGTGAGGCCGTCTCTCAAACCAGTCTCAGGGATGAGGAGTTAGATTGGTAGGTATCTCAAGAGGTCATCCTGTGGATTAATCCATATGCATTCAATAGCATCTGAAGTTATTGGGACTAGATTCTTGCCTAGAACACCCAGACAAAATTAAAACAATGGGGGTGACTGTCACCTGATTTAAAAAAAAAATCTCCACTGGGATTAAAATCAGCAGTCACAAGCAATATCAGAAGAATTGTGGTGGTTCACTCAACAGCCCCAAGGACCTTGTGATACTCTGGAAAGAATTGAATGCATATTGAAGTACGTGCAGGGAACTAGAGGCAAGTGGTCTGTTAGGAGATAGAGTTCTGAGAAAGAGCTAGTGTAGCAGGGCTGGCACTTTTTACAGCTCACTTAAGCTAACTTTTACATCCTCTAGCTTGTACACAAGCCTTGCAATGATGTAGAAATGATGAGGCATTTTTCTATTAGCTCACAAAGAAATAAAAGTAGATAGTTTGCCTCCCGGCTGGAATAGGCATAGAAATAGAAGATACTTCAGGGTTGGCGCCACGGTTCAATAGGCTAATCCTCCACCTTGAGGCGCCGGCACACCAGGTTCTAGTCCCAGTCGGGGCACCAGAATCTGTCCCAGTTGCCCCTCTTCCAGGCCACCTCTCTGCTGTGGCCAGGGAGTGCAGAGGAGAATGGCCCAAGTGCTTGGGCCCTGCACCCCATGAGAGACCAGGATAAGCACCTGGCTCCTGCCATCGGATCAGCACAGTGCGCCGGCGGCAGTGTGCCAGCCATGGCAGCCATTGGAGGGTGAACCAATGGCAAAAGGAAGACCTTTCTCTCTGTCTCTCTCTCTCACTGTCCACTCTGCCTGTCAAAAAAAAAGCAGCAGCAGCAGCATACTTCAGGCCCTAGGTCTCCTGAGTTTGAGCTATCTCAAAACTCCTGCTGCCTGTAGCATCTAGATGTGCACTGAAGCCTACAGGGAAGAGAGGAAGGTGAGGGTGGGATTAGCATGTGTCACCCACTCTCGCTCAGCCTTCCACGCCTGTAGACTAGGATATAAACTTGTCAGAACAGCTCACACAGGGAGATTTCAATTCCCTTACTGGCAGTGTGCTAGACTAGGCCTTTGCCTGATCAAATATATACTGTAGCTTTGTTCTTATACATAAGGAAAAACAGTAGTTCTATGCCTCTCCCTGAGTCTAGTCTAATAGCACTGATTTTGACAATGAGATTTCAATGTGAAAGCCTTAGCAGAGGTGTTTGTACATTACAGTGCCAGCCCTAGCTACTGCCTACATTCGTGACTACATGGGCGAAGTCACAAAAAGAAGCAGAGCGTGGGAATGTAATTCTTCCCAGTAAAACTCTTAGGTATCTGACAGTGAGGACCCTAAAGAGCAGACTGGAGAAGGAAGAAGAGGGATACCAGAGACATGCTGTGACTTGTCTATGCCACGTGGGGACTGCATCTAATGGGAATCTGGATGGAAAGACTGCCTGTCTGCAAATGAGATAGTTAGACTTTAACCCAGATCTAAAAACTAATTATCTAGGAATTAGCCATTAATGAGACTAAGAAATCGAGTTTGTAGAAATTGTGGAGACTTGAGGCTGGCGCCATGGCTCACTTGGTTAATCCTCTGCCTGTGGCACCAGCATCCAATATGGGCACTGGGTTCTAGTCCTGGTTGCTCCTCTTCCAGTTCAGCTCTCTGCTTTGGCCTGGTAGGGTAGTGGAGGATGGCCCAGTTGTTTGGGCTCATGCACCCACATGGGAGACCAGGAAGAAGCACCTGGCTCCTGGCTTCAGATTATTGCAGCGCTGGCCATAGCAGCCATTTGGGGGATTTACCAATGAAACAAAGACCTTTCTCTCTGTCTCTCCCTCTCAATGTCTCTAGTTCTACCTGTCAAATAAAAATATTAAAAAAAAGAAATTGTGGAGACTTAACAAGGTATGGAAAGCATTTAGAGAAGCAGAGAGAGAGAGAAAGAGAGAGACAGACATCTGTTGAATTCGGGGGTAAATGGCCTCACTCCAGGCTGCACCCAGTCTCAATGACAGATAATCTCCAGGAAGGAAGAACAGAATGCAATTTTCAGCCAACATCTGAATGGGCCATTGGATCTGGTGTCCAGTCAAGGAATCCTTGAAAAACCAGAAAGTGACCCTAGCCTGAATTTCAAAGTTACTCCAAAGCTTTCTCCCTGTCCCATGTGTTGGGCCAGTCCCCATGAAAAGAAAATGTGTTGGGCCAGACCAGCATTCTCAGAGTTGAGACAAGAAGCAAGAAGAGTGGAGTCTTTGCATTTCTAGTTTGTGAAGAGTCCAAAAGGGCAGGAGACTGACTCCCGGCTGGAAACTGCATTTCTTGTCAAACACCATTCCAGCATTCAGAGCCTGGTACCTAACCAGGAGACCTTCTGAAAACACTGGTGGGAACCCCAGCCAGAATCCATCAGTCATCTCTAGCCCTTCTTCCAGTCCCACACAAAGGGCTGATGCACAGAAGAAGGAAGGGAGCTGATAGGATGGAATCCCAGCTCCAGGGGATTGATCTGGTCTTAGCAAGCACTCGCTCCTGAGTCTTAAGACTTGTAGCTGCACTCATCACTTTTAAATGGCTAACAGGGACCCGGTATTTTAGGGAAAATGCAAGTGACTATGAAGGAGACACTTTGAAAAAAAAAGTGACAGCAGTCTGCGTGCTCACCAGTCCAGTGAGATTATCAAACGTTGGATGCATATCACGTAGAAGTTGCAATCTGAGTCACGTTGGAGTTGCTATCCAAATAACTGCACCAAAAATGTTATGGAAAATGGCAGCACAGAATTATTATTACCTTGGTTCTTTGCCTCACATGGAAGAAGAATTTCCAATAGGACGGCAAAGAAATTTGAAAGTATTTATTAGAGGTTTTGGTGGAGCCAAGATGGCGGAATAGTGAGGGCGCACACAAAAAGTCCGGGAAAAGAGAGTTTAATAAAAGTGGAGTTACGGTAGCCCCAGGTAAAGACTTAGAAAAATAATGCGGGGGAAACTCTCCCTGATCCAGTGGACGTGACGCAGAGGTGAACGGATTCACCGTGCCGCGGAAAAGGAGACGCAGCCACGGAATCTGCGTGCCAGCGCTGGAGGAGGAGGTGAGGCGGAGATCCCTGGGTAACCCGAGACATTGGCGGGAAGAGGAAGACCCCACTGGGGAAAGTGCACCAAAAAAATAAATAAATAAGAATAAATAGGGGGAACCAACACGGTCACTAGCCTCCCTCTTCACTCACCTTACAAAGTCCAGCTGGACAAGGAGGGGTGAAACGGAGCCCGCCCGCCTCTAAAGCAGGCGCCCGCCCCCCTCTAAAGCAGGCGGAACTAACAAGCTGAAGCTGCGTAAATCTGAGGGGGTGCCGGAGTGGGGAACTCAACGTGTACACAACTCCATTACCCTGACAACCCGGTGAGACAGAGTGGAGAAATGCGAAACAAAAGCAGACACCGACCTAACAAGAGCAAGGAAGACACTATGGCATCCCCAAATGAAAAAGACACCCCAATTCATGATTATGAAGATGATGAGATAGAAGAGATGCAAGAAGCAGATCTCAAAAAATTGGTAAGAACATTAAGAAGTTCATAAAAACAAATTCTTGAACTACAGAAATCTTTAATGGATAAGATAGAAAATCTCTCGCGTGAAAATGAATATTAAGGAAGAATCAGAATGAAATGAAGCAACTAGTAGAACAAGAAACAGTGATAGTGAATAGAAATCATAATGAAGTGAAGAATTCAATTGATCACATGACAAGCACACTAGAGAGCCTTAAAAACAGGATGGGTGAAGCAGAAGAGAGAATATCGGACTTAGAAGACAGAGAACACGAAAGGAAACAGTCAAACCAAAGACAAGAAGAGGAAATTAGAAATCTAAAAAATATGGTTGGGAATCTACAGGATACTATTTAAAAACCTAACATTCGGATTCTAGGAGTTCCTGAAGGCATGGAGAGAGAGAAAGGATTAGTAGGCCTTTTTGGTGAGATACTAGCAGAACATTTCCCAGTTTTGGAGAAGGACAGAGACATCCTAGTACAGGAAGCTCATAGAACCCCTAGTAAACATGACCAAAAGAGATCCTCACCACGACACATTGTAATTAAACTCACCACAGTGAAACAGAAAGAAAAGATCCTAAAACGTGCCAGAGAGAAACATCAGATTACTCTCAGAGGAGCTCCAATTAGACTCACAGCAGATTTCTCATCAGAAACCCTAAAAGCCAGGAGGGAATGGTGAGATATAGCCCAGGTACTAAGAGAGAAAAACTGCCAGCCCAGAATATTATACCCTGCAAAGCTCTCATTTGTGAATGAAGGTAAAATAAAGACCTTTCATAACAAACAGAAATTGAAAGAATTTGTTGCCACTCGTCAAGCCCTGCAAAAGATACTTAAAGATGTGTTACACACAGAAACACAGAAACACGGTCATCAATATGAAAGAAGCTAAAGGAAGGAAACCTCACAGCAAAAGATCATAGGAATATCAAAGCATATATTAGAAAATATCTTTGGCAAATGGTAGGGCAAAGTTACTACTTATCGATAGTCACATTGAACGTGAATGCTTTGAACTGTGCTGTTAAAAGGCACAGATTTACTGACTGGATAAGGGAACAAAACACAGCTATTTGCTGCCTACAAGAAACACATCTTTCTAACAAAGATCCATACGGACTCAAAGTGAAAGGTTGGAAAAATATATACCATGCCAACAGAATGAAAAAAGAGTGGGCGTAGCCATCTTAATATCAGATAACATAAATTTTATCACAAAAACTATTAGGAGAGACAACGAGGGGCACTATGTAATGCTTAAGGGATCCATTCAACAGGAAGATATAACAATTATCAATGTATATGCACCTAATTACAGGCCACCGGTTTATTTAAAAGACCTGTTAGGGGACATAAAGGGAGATTTAGACCCCAAAAAAATAGTACTGGGAGATTTCAACACTCCACTCTCAGAGATAGACAGATCACCAAGACAGAGGATCAACAAGGAGACAGTAGATTTAAATGACACTATAGCCCAAATGGATCTAACAGATATCTACAGAACTTTTCATCCCACAGATAAAGAATTTACATTCTTATCAGCAGTACATGGAACCTTCTCCAGGATTGACCATATACTCGGCATAAAGCAAGCCTAAGCAAATTCAAAAGAATTAGAATCATACCATGCAGCTTCTCAGACCATGAGGGAGTGAAGTTGGAAATTAGCAACTCAGGAATCTCTAGAGCATATGCAAACACAGGGAGAATGAACAACATGCTTCTGAATGAACAATGGGTCACAGAAGAAATCAAAAGAGAAATCAAAAATTTCCTGGAAGTAAATGAGGATAACAGCACATCATACCAAAACCTATGGGATACAGCAAAATCAGTGTTAAGAGGAAAGGTTATATCAATAGGTGCCTACATCAAGAAACTGGAAAGGCACCAAATAGATGAGCTTTCAATGCATCTTAAGGATCTAGAAATTTGCAGCAAACTAGACCCAAATCTAGTAGAAAAAGAGAAATAATCAAAATCAGAGAAGAAATCAACAGGATTGAATCCAAAAAAATTACAAAAAAATCAGCAAACGAGAAGCTGGTTTTTCAAAAAATAAACAAAATTGACACCGCATTTGCCCAAGTAACTAAAAAAAGAAAAGACCCAAATCAGTAAAATCAGAGATGAAAAAGGAAACGTAACAACAGACACCACAGAAATCAAAAGAATCATCAGAAATTACTACAAGGACTTGTATGCCAGCAAACAGGGAAACCTATCAGAAATGGATAGATTCCTGGACAAACACAACCTACCTAAACTGAACCAGGAAGACATAGAAAACCTAAACAGACCCGTAAGTGAGTCAGAAATTGAATCAGTAATAAAGGCCCTCCCAACAAAGAAAAGCCCAGGACCAGATGGATTCACTGCTGAATTCTACCAGACATTTAAAGAAGACATAACTCCAATCCTTCTCAAACTATTCAGAACAATCGAAAAAGAGGGAATCCTCCCAAATTCTTTCTATGAAGCCAACATCACCTTAATTCCTAAACCGGAAAAAGATGCAGTATTGAAAGAGAATTACAGACCAATATCCCTGATGAACATAGATGCAAAAATCCTCAATAAAATTCTGGCCAATAGACTGCAACAACACATCAGAAAGATCATCCAACCAGACCAAGTGGGATTCATCCCTGGTATGCAGGGATGGTTCAATGTTTGCAAAACAATCAACATGATACACCACACTAACAGACTGCAGAAGAAAAACCATATGATTATCTCACTAGACGCAGAGAAAGCATTCGATAAAATTCAACACCCTTTCATGATGAAAACCCTAAGCAAACTGGGTATAAAAGGCACATTCCTCAATACAATCAAAGCAATTTATGCAAAACCCACGGCCAATATCCTATTGAATGGGGAAAAGTTGGAAGCAATCCCACTGAGATCTGGTACCAGACAGGGATGCCCACTCTCACCACTGCTATTCAACATAGTGCTGGAATCTCAGCCAGAGCTGTTAGGCAAGAAAAAGAAATTAAAGGGATACAAGTTGGGAAGGAAGAAGTCAAACTATCCCTCTTTGCAGATGATATGATTCTTTATTTAGAGGATCCAAAGAACTCTACTAAGATACTATTGGAACTCATAGAGGAGTTTGGCAAAGTAGCAAGATATAAAATCAATGCACAAAAATCCACAGCCTTTGTATACACAAGCAATGCCATGGCTGAGGAAGAACTGCTAAGATCAATCCCATTCACAATAGTTACAAAAACAATCAAATACCCTGGAATAAACTTAACCAAGGATGTTAAAGATCTCTATGATGAAAATTACAAAAACCTTAAAGAAATAAATAGAAGAGGACACCAAAAAAATGGAGGCATCTTCCATGCTCATGGATTGGAAGAATCAATATCATCAAAATGTCCATTCTCCCAAAAGCAATTTACAGATTCAATGCAATACCAATTAAGATACCAAAGACATTCTTCTCAGATCAGGAAAAAATGATGCTGAAATTCATATGGAAGAATAAGTGGCCTTGAATAGCTAAAGCAATCTTGTACAACAAAAACAAAGCCAAAGGCATCACAATACCAGATTTCAGGACATACTACAGGGCAGTTGTTATCAAAACAGCATGGTGCATGGTACTGGTACAGAAACAGATCGATAGACCAATGGAACAGAATAGAAACACCTGAAATCAATCCAAACATCTACAGCCAAATTATATTTGATCAAGGATCCAAAACTAACCCCTGGTGTAAAGACAGTCTATTTAATAAATGGTGCTGGGAAAACTGGATTTCCACGTGCAGAATCATGAAGCAAGAACCCTACCTTACACCTTACACAAAAATTCATTCAACATGGATTAAAAACTTAAACCTATGACCCGACACCATCAAATTATCGGAGAGCATAGGAGAAACCCTGCAAGATATAGGTACTGGCAAAGACTTCTTAGAAAATACCCCAGAAGCACAGGCACTCAAAGCCTAAATTAACTATTGGGATCACATCAAATTGAGAAGTTTCTGTACTTCAAAAGACACAGTCAGGAAAGTGAACAGGCAACCGACAGAATGGGAAAATATATTTGCAAACTATGCAACAGATAAAGGGTTGATAACCAGAATCTACAACAAAATCATGAAACGACACAACATTAAAACAAACAACCCACTTAAGAGATGGGCTAAGGACCTCAATAGACATTTTTCCAGAGAGGAAATCCAAATGGCCAACAGACACATGATAAAATGTTCAAGATCACTCGCAATCAGGGAAATGCTAATCAAGACCACAATGAGTTTTCACCTCCCCCCTGTCATAATGGCTCACATTCAGAAATCTACCAACAATAGATGCTGGAGAGGATGTGGGGAAAAAGGGATACTCACCCACTGTTGGTGGGAATTCAAACTGGTTAAACCACTATGGAAGTCAGTCTGGAGATTCCTCAGAAACCCGAATATAACCCTACCATACAACCCAGCCATCCCACTCCTTGGAATTTACCCAAAGGAAATTAAATTGGCAAACAAAAAAGCCGTCTGCACACTAATGTTTATTGTGGCTCAGTTCACAATAACTAAGACTTGGAACCAACCCAAATGCCCATCAACAGTAGACTGGATTAGGAAATTATGGGACATGTACTCTACAGAATACTATACAGCAGTCAAAAACAATGAAATCCGGTCATTTGCAACAAAATGGAGGAATCTGGAAAACATCATGCTGAGTGAATTAAGCCAGTCCCAAAGAGACAAATATCATTTGTTTTCCCTGATTGGCGACAATTAACTGAGCACCAAAGGGGAAACCTGTTGAAATAAAATGAACACTATGAGAAAATAAGACCTGATCAGCTTTGTCTGGACTGTTGATGTACAATGTAATTCTTTACCCATTTTAGTATCTCCCTTTGTTGTTTGTTTTTGTTCTAGTACTATGGGTTGAACTTGGCAACTAACACACAATTATTCTTAGGTGTTTAAATTTTAACTGAAAAGTGATCCCGGTTAACTATGATAGAGGGAAAAAGAAAGGGAGGATATGTACAATTTGGGAGAAGCTCAATCGGACGTGCCCCAAATGAAGGAATTAGAAACATGCCAGGGGATCCCAATACAACCCCATCAAGGTGGCATGTACCAATGCCATCCCAATGGTCCAAGTGATCAATTTCAGTTCACAATTGATCACACTGATAGGTCTAAGAGTCAAAGGGAACACACAAACAAGACTAGTGTCTGCTAATACTAACTGATAGAACCAAAAAAGGAAAGAATGATCCAACATGGGAAGCGAGATACACATCAGACTCATAGAATGACAGATGTCCTAAATAACACTCTGGCCTCAGAATCAGCCCTTAAGACATTCAGATCTGGCTCAAGAGCCCATGAGAGTATTTTAGGCATGGAAAGCCAAGATACTCTGGAAAGGAAAAAAAAAAGAAGACATAAATGAAAGATCTCTGTGAGTGAGATCCCAGTGGAAGGAAAGGGGCCACCAAAGAAGGAGGTACCTTTCTCCGAAGGGAGGAGAGGACCTCCACTTTGACTATGACCCTGTTGGAATTAGATCGAAGTCAGCAAACCCTAAAGGCTTCCATAGCCTCGGCAACTCATGACTAGAGCCTAGGGAGATTACTGACACCATAAACAAGAGTGTCAAATTGTTAAATCAACAACAGGAGTCACTGTGTACTTATGTCCCATGTGGGATCTGTCCTTAATGTGTTGTCCAATGTGAAGTAATGCTATAACTAGTACTAAAACAGAATTTTTACACTTTGTGTTTCTGTGTGGGTCCAAACTGATGAAATCGTTACTTAATACATACTAAATCGATCTTCTGTATATAAAGATAATCGAAAATGAAAAAAAACTCAGTGTTAAATTGGAAATTGCATAAAAAATTAATCAAATTCAAAAAAATAATATCGTGTAGGATCTCTGTCCTTAATTTGCTGTACAATGTAATTCAATGCTATAACATGTACTCAAATAGTATATTTCACTTCGTGTTGCTATATGAGGGCAAATGGTCAAAATCTTTACTTAACACATACTGAACTGATCTCCTGTATACAAAGAGAATTGAAAAAGGAATCTGGATGTGAATGAAAAAGGGGAGAGGGAGTGGATAAGGGGGGAGGGTTGCGGGGGGAGAGGGAAAGTGTGTGGGGGAAGCCATTGTAATCCATAAGTTGTACCTTGGAAATTTATATTCTAAATAAAAGTTTAAAAAAAGTATTTATTAGAATCAAGAATCTCAAGCCAGAGTGGCATGGAGGGGGAATTCCAAGAGATGAAAACTGCGAAAACCCACATTCATTTGGGTGAACTTCTCAGGTGCACAAAAGCTGAAAAATGGAGATTTTCTTTGTTCATAGGTATAATTTAAAGAGGAAGTATTCAGAGATTTGAGTAGCCATATTTGTGCTGTTTGAAGTAGAGAAGAGGAAATGGAAAAGGAGAAAGGGACTTTCCTGAATGTCTGTGCCAGAGTTGTGATCTACAAAGCTCTCAAACCATGGGAGATTATTAGGAAAATTAGAGTATTCTAGTCTTCCACCACTTTCAAGCATTGTTGACAAATTTCAGGGTTGAAATTGTATATTATGGCTGTCCTCTTATGTTGCATGCTATTTTTCTCCCCCTGTAGCTACCTTTTGCTCTTTTGAGCCTCTGTGATCATGGTCATGTCTCATTCTCTCTTGCAGATGGCATTGAAGAACACATCTCAGACCCTTGCATGGTCACCTAGATGCTTCATTTCAGTCCAGCCCATGTGGGACTGGACATTTATGATCACCTGAAAGGTATTCAATTTATGTGAGTTTTGAGAGTTAGATACAGACAGGAATAGCATCTGTGAAGTGCTGTGGGATTGATCTCAGTCACTGAGAAGACTCATTAAGCAACGGCCTGGCCATATCAAATACTACTCAGGACATCGTCAGCAAACGTGGTTATTCTTTTCTTTGCCAACAAGTCGCTGATAGATGTGAGCTTTCAAACATAAGAACACATAATGACATGGAAAATCTGGGTCCCCGTCTTCCAGTAGGATTTTAAAACCAGTGAAACACATTTCCCACTCCACACATTCTCTGGTTTTGAAAACTTGATAGCTAACCCTTCCAGATATCCCACATATGCTTACCTCACTAGATTCTGGCTGATGTCTTTTCATTGCTCAGTTTTTGGGGGCATCCTGCAGTATCTTGCACTAGTGTCCACTGAATGCCTCCTTGGAATGGATGCTTCGGCATGACTTTGACATGACCATGAGTGATGAGGTTTACAGAATAGACAATGTTGTGTATGTCTTGGCCCACACCATACCTGAGATGCTTCTACAAGAGTTAGACCCGCAGCCAACGGGCAGTGGGGCAAAGGTGGCATTTTCAGCCTGGCAGGTAACTGTTTCCATTGCATGAGAGGTATCCTTGATCTTTTAAAAACTCCTTTTTCTTTTTTTCTTTTTTCTGTTATTTATCTTTTTGTTTAAGGTGTACAAATTTCTTGCAAAAACTATTATTGTGGCTGCACTGTGGTATATCTGGTAAAGCCACTGCCTCTAGTGCCAGCCTCCCATATACACCAGTTCCAGTACTGGCTGCTCCATTTCTGATCCAGCTCTACCATGATCTTAGAAAGCAGTGGAACCTGACTGAAGTGCTTGGTCCCCTGTACCCGGCTGGGAGATCCAGAAGCAGCTCTGGCTTCCCACTTTGAATTGACTCAGCTCTAGCCATTGTGGCCATTTGGAGAGTGAACTGGGAGATGGAAGACTTTCTCTCTCTCTCTCTCTCTCTCTCTCTCTCTCTCTCTCTCTCTGTCTCACTCACATTTACCCTCTCCCTCTGCCTTTCAAATGAAATCCTTGAAAACAAAAGCTGTTGTAGCCAATGGAACAGATGTGAGGTGGTCACTCATTGTGGTTTTGAATAGTTTTCTAAGTTTACTGATGATTAGCACCTTTGATAAGGCCTTTTGCTCATTTATCTCTGCGGAATGTCTGTTCAATTGCTATACCCATTATTGATGATATTATTATTGTTCCTTCTGCTATTTAAAATATAAGTTGTAAAAATGTTTCTGAAAGAATGTGTGGCTATATTCTCCCAATTTCTATCAGGTGTTTGATTCTTGAAAGCTCTCCCTCCAGTTATGTAAACATGGCCCAGTCCACTGACTGCAGTCCAATCTCCCCACCTTCCCCAAGCTGTTGCTTTCCCCGGCTCTGGACTGCTGGGAATATGTGTGTCCTTGATTGTACTGCACATCTGCACCTTCCACACTGATCCACAACATTCTTCTTCCTTCCATAGAATTCCAACTGCACTTTTCTAACTCTCCCCTGAGAATGTATTTCTTCCACTTTGACTTTGACTTTCTATCCCTATCATAAAATAGTACGCCCCTTCCCTCTTCAGCCATCTTGGACTCCCCCCAGTAATCAACAGTGTTAATCCTAGGTAAGGTAGATAATGGTGCAGGATCTTAGTCCACCCGAACAAGGATGGACTGGGCCCAAGGAAAAGTAAGTGCGCCATTCGCCCATTTCCCAGCCTCACGATCCCGGAAACAATCAGAAGCAGCGGGGAGCCAAGTCAAGCAAGAACTCGTTTATTGTGCACATACAAAGCCTTTTAAAGCACAAAACTGCAGAGTCATTGGGGCAGGGCATAAGGACTAACCAATCACTTAAAGGTCATTTTACAGGGCGATTTTTATAGGACTAGCCATATGTCTGTACACTCATCATCAGTTGTTGTCACTTCCCCTGATGTTGTGTGGCCAATTAGCTTAGGTGGTAAACAACTTTGGGTGCCATCTTTGAATTGCCTCATGTGTCTAATTTCCCCACATAATGGTAGAAACAGATTCTTGGTAGAGTACCATATGTGACAAAATTAGCAAAGTACTATGTATTGTTATATTCAGAGGAGCTGCATCAGATTAAGTATGGCTGGAAGATGCATGATGTGGGACTTCTTGGGTGGGACATAATGCAGAACAGTTAACAAAAATCCATGATTTTAGGCCTTACATACCAGCATAACTAATTTGGAGCTACTGAGAATTGACACAGTGAGTGCTGATGTGCTAGAGCACCTCTGCATTGTGGATTTGCTTTATTTCCTTTCTGCTTGCTATGACATTATTCTTGCAGTGCGCTTATAGTAATTTCTACTTTTGATTTGAAGTGTGTTGAGCCTGAGAAGATAGTCCAGGAGAGAGTACATTGGAGACAGTGCTCCCGATGCAGACTGAGCGTAAGTTCATGTGTGCGTTCCCTTTACACACAGAGAACTCTGTACCTACCAACTCAAATGTCCACTTCATTTCATTTTTGGAAATTGCTGTATAGTGAGCAAGATGTTATTAGACTTCAATAGAAATTATAAAAAATCTCAAATAGAAAAAATATTATCAACATTTAAGGTAGTGTTGCTAAAATTAAATTTAGACAGAAATGTATAACCTCAGATTTTTATACTTTTATGCAATTAGCATATATATTTCCATATAAGACTGAAATTCTGCGTTTGAAGCATTCATCCCAAACTATAAAAAACATCAAATTCAGCATTAAGAAGGCAGAATATAGGCCTGCACTGTCGTTCATTAGGCTAAGCCTCCACCTGCAGCACTGACACTCCAGGTTCTAGTACCAATTGGGGCACCGGTTCTCTCAGGGTTGCTTTTCTTCCAGTCCAGCTCTCTGTTGTGGCCTGGGAAGGCAGTGGAGGATGGCCCAAGTGCTGAGGCACCTGCACCCGCATGGGAGACCAGGAGGAAGCACCTGGCTCCTAGCTTCAAATCCACACAGCGCACTGACCATAACAGCCAAAGGTGGAGTGAACCAATGGAAGGAAGACCTTTCTCTCTGTCTTTTTCTCTCACTGTCTTACTCTGCCTGTCAAAAAAAAGAATGCAGAAGATAAAAAGTGATGAATATGAGGGAAATAGTTAAGCAAAAAATTAATGAATATATATTGATAAAATTCATGCATGTTTGGTTAATAACACACATTGTCCATGAAAATACTGAAGTCTACATTCTGGCTGGTATTATCAGAATTATATTAAAAGTGAGAAGTACTCAAAAAGTCTCGAGTTCTCATGAATGCATCAACCAAGGTTGTAGGTGCAAAAACAGATCAGCATGGGATTACCGTGGCTAACAGCACCGTGGAAGGGTTTCATGTTTTACAACTAAAGATGAAGTGATTTGACATCCTGAACGTGAACTTCTGCATTCAGAGTGATTACTGGTTCCACAGTGATTGAAAACCACATGTCCTAGTGGGTATCTCTGTAAACACGATTGGTTTGGGGTCTGTGTGGCATCAAGAAAATGTGTGGTTGCCCGTTGCTATTTGGGTCTTTAAATTCTTTGACACTAGAGATTTCTGGTCTGAAACCCGACTGAGAACCTCACATGATGCCTCCCTTCATGCCCTCTGATGCAATCCAGGAACATAATTGCGAAATGTTCATGGAGTGGTTTATTGACAACGGCCCTTGGAACAAATGTATCTAACAGGTGTTATGCCCTTGAGTCTTTGTATCCATGGACTTAGAGGAACTCCTGGCACCTGGGTGAAGAGGATGATTCACAAACATGTTTTTATTCTTGTGTTTTTCACCAGGACAGAAGCCCTGAGCTGCAGAGCCTTGGGGCAGAAAGGGTTTCAGATTCCCCCATGGATGAGTGGACAGCTGGTGGAAAGAAGTCAGATGGAGCAGTATTAAAGTTGCCTGATTCAAGCAATCACACACACCCAGACACACACACACACACACACACACACACACGCTCTATATATGCACCTGCATATCCCTACATGTTCCACTGCAGTGTGTCCTAGGGTTTTTCAGACTTCAAAGATGTTTCCTTTGATTTTTCTGTTGCTCTTTCTGCAGCTGTATCTACTTGTGACTTGTCATGATGATCGCAACTGCTTTTACCAGATGAAACGGAGCTTTTACAAGGATGGAGATGTTGAGATTGTTGCCTTTTTCCCGATTTACAACTACCTTATTGATAGAATCATGAATAATTTCAAAAATAATAGAATATTCAGAGGGTAAGTTCTCTTTGTCATAATCATTTTCCCTTGATTTGCATAATAGCTCCTTGTTATTTGGTCTGCTAATGATTGATAAATGCATTCTGTGTTCCTGCCCTGTCCATCCTCTCTCCCTCCTAAAAATTGCTGATAGTTAGTTTGGGGTCAAGAGAAAGACATTTCTTCTTGCCTGGCACCTTGAATGGTTTAGGAAATGTTACCTCATGAGAGGAAGGAGAGTCTGGTTGCTATCTTCTTGTCATTCCCTACCCATGTTCATCAGCTCAGGGGCCTATTGTGCCTCAGTAGCAGATTGTTAGAGAACCCATGCATTGAAATGAACAAACCTGAGTTAGATGAGCTCCTCCACATGTGCTCACAATGTTTTCTAATATGTGCTAGATTTGGGGTCATAAGAACACTTCATTTCTTCTATAGTCATACAAGAGAAAAGATATTCAAGACAGTAATTTTTTATTAGGTAAAAGTAATCTCAAGGCAACACCTTTGCACAAATAAAATAATTAAATTTTAATGATGAATATACCCACAAACATTTTAATGGTTGTAATCAACAACATAGATGATGTGTCCCTGATTCTATCATTTTCTCAGCAAAATACATTTCAGATGGGGTTTTATCTGCTTCTGCCCCCTTTCAGATATTTTTTGTAGCTAAATATAAATGTGTCATACATATATATATATATATATATATATTCAAATTTAATGCCTACACAATATACTATCTTTTAGGACAGCATACTTGTTTTCTTCACAACTATTTATGAAGGTGCCAATTTTCTGATTGGTTCTACCTTAATGCTACAGGAATTAGGTTGACACTGCATCGATCATTGATAGAAAATAGATATCAGGACAGAAATCACTGCAGTATCATTAAAGCCAATGGATTTGAGAAGTATAGTTGATGCCACCAAAGTGATGCAACTGATTAAGTATTTTAGGCATTTGTCCAAAGACCTCTCCTGAAAATATTTAATGGATACTAGCTTGTTATAATGACATGATTCACTTCACATTAATATTTATAAATTCACCTAATATTTTACGTCCACATGACATCTCATTTATGAAATATTTATTCATTAGTAGTAATATTCTCCATGTTTTTGCATACAGCACATCATTTAAATGTTCTCTGAAATGATAGAGACCAGGAGGTAGTGAATTTCCAGTAGCAGAAAAAGAAGCTATGAATAGAGCCCATGTTCCTCCAATATGTATGCCATGCAAATGGGAGATCAAAATTAAATCTTAGCAAACCCAGGAGAAAGTACCTGTATTGATGATACTTGGGAAAAAGCAATACTGAACTATCAATAGACACTATACACTGCAATGTTAGATTCATGAACTTTAGAACATAAAATAACTACTGATAAACTGTTCTTAGAGACAAGAAACCGAGCATTAAACAGATCAAAAGGGAAACACTCAGAAAGCCCAGTGTGTCAAAGACACTTCTAGATATTTTGGTGCTGCCAGGTTCTGGTGAATGAAATGAGAGGATGAGGAATTGATGGAACTGTAGAAGAATGAGGAGAGGAGCAGAGATATATGAAATACAAAACTGAGTATTATTTGATTCATTTAGCAAGGTCTCTCAAATTTCCTCATTCAACATACAAAGTATGAATGAAATATTTGATAGCACATATTTATAGGAACTATATATATATCAAACAATATATATATAAATCAATTGTATACATGATTATAGAACACCTATATATAAATATATGGAGAGAATATGTGTATAATATACATATATACATATTATGTTTCACCATGAACCAAGAAATAAAAATATGTCACTTCCTCTGGAGCACAGAGTGACCATTAACAAGCATTGTACGTGACCTAGTCTATTCATCAAGACTCAACACAAAGGGCATCTGAAATAAATACAAGGGACTCCACATTTACATTCTTTGTCAAATGTCAGAGCCCAGAAAGGAGAATTGCATCATGTTCATTGAATGGAAGGCTATTTATATTCAATTCAGTAGGAAAAATTGAGTGCAAAAGGCCTGTTTGGAGTAAACACTGATACCACTGGTCATGATTTACTTTAACATATGCTTAGTGTTCTAAATAAATTAATGACTGTCTTAGTTGTAAAGTGTCATGGGTCTCACAGCCCAGTGTTTCAATTCCAACCACTTAGTGTTTACGGCTTCTCTAAAGGGCTTCTCCCTTTTCACTTTTTCCATCTTTCAAGCTCTGAATCTGATTTCATTTTCCTGGCTTGCGGTGGTGGTTGATGGGTAAGTTTGATGGGGAAGTGATTTTTCAGGATTAATTCCAGACTTCCATCTACCATCCAGTGCTCTGATATCATCCCTCTTGCTGATCACATAGCCTTCAGTTGAGTTACTCTCTTTGCCCATTACAACCTGCAGCCTTATTGTCATATGACTTCCATTTCAAGAAGTGTTTAATGATTTGATAAGATGAAGAATCATTGCAGTTTGTGATTAAGGAAACATTTATAGAAGCAATGCTCAAGATGATGTGCCTTTCCTTATCCATGTTTTTGACAATTGCAATTTTCTTCCTAGGTGTCCATGAACTTTATAGAATGCATTCCAGAACCTATTTAGCATTTACTTTAGATATCAAATAAAAAACTTAAAACAGGTAGGTATTGCTTGAGATGATTTAAATCCAAATGCGTGGACAGCCATGTGATAAAATGCACAAGACATTATGGTGTAAAAGCAGATCTTATGTTTCAGAATCATTTAATCTGGGAGACCAGGATCTAGGTAGAAGCAGCTTTGGTTCTGGTGAGGATATGTGTCCTCCAAATATGGCAGTCTTCACACTATGTCCTTAGCAAATGTACAGAGAAGGATTAGAACATATAAAATTTTGGCCAAGACCATGCATCTGTCACAGTAATTACAGAATTGATGATAATCTGGATTGGAGGCTTTTCCCTTAAAGATCCTTGTGCCTTTCATACAGGTTTCAGTCCAAAAACTACCAGTATGTTCTGGCCTTGGTTTTTGCTATTGAAGAGATCAACGAGAATCCTCATCTTTTACCCAATGTGACCTTGGGATTTGATCTCTACAATGTCATGCACAGTGACATGATGGTGATGGAAAATCCCTTCATCTGGCTTGCGGGACTGGAAAAAGACGTTCCTAATTACACGTGTAGGAAACAGAGCAAGTCTGTAGCTGTCATATCTGGAACAAGCATTGCTGTCCAAATGGGGACACTGCTGGAACTCTACAAAATTCCACAGGTGAGTGTGTAAGGGAAAGAGAGGGAAAAAGAATATCACCTTAGGTGGCTTACTTAAACCCAAAAATTTAAGCGACAATGACCCTATACATTTGCCACAGGGGTGATCTAAAGAGAAGGCATGCAAAGATTTGGTAGATTAGCCACATTTATACTGAAGCAGAGGTGTGGGTGAGTGAAAAGGAGAAATGTTTTCATCAACTTGTGAGGCTAATGACTCAAAACTAGGAAGATCTTATGTAGTAGATGAGAAAAATGAAACATTCTAAAATCTTCTGACACTTCAATCATCTGCTTAATTCTTCAGAAATAAGATTGTACACTATGGCAATAATCTTACACAGACTTCTTGCATTTTCCCTTAGCTGACTCTTGGGACTTTTGAACCACTTCTGAGTGACAGTGGTCAGTTTCTTTCCCTCTATCAGATGGCACCCAAAGACACTTTTCTGACCCGTGGCATGGTCTCCTTGATGCTTCATTTCAGCTGGACCTGGGTGGGTTTGGCCATCTCAGACCTCCCAAAAGGTATTCAGTTTATGTCTGATTTGAAAGTCGAGATGCAGAAAAATGGCATCTGTGTGGACTTTGTGGAATTGATCCCAACCACTCAGGAGTCACGTATTTCACTCCAGAATAGGTTTCATATCCAGATCCTAAAATCAACAGCAAATGTGGTGATTCTCTTCTGTGCCACTGATTCACTCATAGGTGACAGCTTTCCAACATGGGAACGTGTAATGACATGGAAAGTCTGGGTCACCACCTCACAATGGGATTTTGCCAGTGGTGAGAAACATATCCTGCTCCACTCATTCCATGGGACTCTCATTTTTTCACACCACCGTAGTGAGATCTCTGGTTTCAAAAAATTCCTTCGCACAGCTAACCCTTCCAAATACCCAGAAGACTTCTACCTCTCTACATTCTGGTCACAGTCTTTTCATTGCTCTTCTTCTGGGGAATCTTGCAAAACTATGCACAACTGTCCACTGAATGCTTCCTTGGAATCGTTGCCTATGCATCTTTTCGATATGAGCATGAGTGATGGGAGTTACAACATCTACAATGCTGTGTATGCTGTGGCCCATAGCGTACATGAGATGCTTCTACAAGAGTTAGAAATGCAGCCAGTGAGCAAAGGGGCAAAGGTGCCATTTTCTCCCTGGCAGGTAAGTTGGTTTCCATTGCTTGACATGTACTCCTGAAGTGAAACCCTTAAGAACTGCTGCAGGTGTTCAAACCAAGTAGCTTGGGATCTTTTCTCCAAAACACCAGAAATCATGCAGTTGTTTCAGTTTCTAGGATACAAATGTGCCCCCTTCCTTTAAATTCTCGTCAGCAACATGGTTCCATGACTACTTGGATTTAATTGTGAATAAAGATCATTGCTGTTTGTTAAAAAGAATGCAACATCCTCTCCATTTAATGTTTATATGCGAAATATGTAGACACTGTCTCTATTTTCAAACTCAGCAATAGGAGAATTCCTCTTTCAGTGTCAGATAGTGCTGAGTAGTTTCTGGATCCTGGAGATCTTGATCTCAGGTAATTTTCACACATTTGTATGTGGGTAACTTCATTTTGTTGTTTGTTGCCATACATACATGGAGAAAATAATAGAGTGTGTGTAGTTTTGGTTTGAAACTCAAACCTAGTGAATTTTGGTTGTCCTTGTTTTTCAATGAAAATGACTGAAATCCTACTTACTGTGGTAGAGTTCTCTATCAGGTTTCCTTTCTTTGGCTTCATTGGGTCGCTACAATAATGCTCCTATGTGTAGCTGTGATTACAAAGATACTTTCTCTAACTTGAGGTTGTTGTACAAATTCTTAGGCAGTCTCATGAGAGGATGACACATTTCTTTTAGCTGCACCTCTTTCTCAAGCACCTCCAATTTGCCAATCCTGCTGGTGACCTAGTGAATTTGAATCCAAAGAGAAAATTGGATGCTGAGTATGACATTCTCAACTTCTGGAACTTTCCAAAAGGTATTGGACGTAAGGTGAAAATAGGACAGTTTTCTCCACATGAGCAACTGTTGTCTCTCTCTGAGGATGTAATAGAGTGGGCCACAGGAATTACAGAGGTAAGTTGGTCCTAATGTTAAGGTTCACGCTACACATTGTTACCCACAATTGCTTGGCGTTTTGTGTCATATGGCTTAATAAAAAGACCTTTACTGACATTAATCCACTCCCTTTCCCACCTATGTATGTTTCTTTTGTTCATGGTGTCTGAGGAAGGATAATAAACACATTTGTTCATCCACATGTGTTGAGTCTATTTCATGGCACAGAGTCAATATGGCATGCAACCAGTGTATTAGAAACAGGTACTTACAATTTCAGTGCATAGATTGTCCAGGACTAAATACCCTACTTGGAGCTTAGGTGACAGTACCAACTCTGACCCACACTCATTTGATTTTTCTTAGATGCCACGCTCGGTCTGCAGTGAGAGTTGTAGCCCTGGATTCAGGAAAACCCATTTGGAGGGAAAGCCTAGCTGCTGTTTTGATTGCACACCTTGTTCAGACAATGAGATTTCCAATCAGACAAGTAAGTCAGTGCCTGTTTCATGGTGAAGTTAACACCTGTCTCATAAATCTTCATCTTTGACAAAATAACAAAAAGAAGTGGTATGTGACTATGGAGAAAATTGTTCCTACCTTCGGGTAGTGATTAATCCTTTTCAGCCATAATAATCTCCAGAAGTATATAGTTCTCTTTCTCTGTCATGTCTTTTTATGAATTAGGACTTAATGTGAAGCAGCCTTCATAAAGGGTTCTGGGAGTATTCCCTCCTTTTTGATTGTTTTGAGTAGTTTGAAAAGAATTGGGATTTGTTCTTCTTTAAATGCCTGGTAGAATTCATCAGTGAAGCCACCGGGACATGGGCTTTTCTTTTTTGGGAGTGTCTTTACTACTGCTTCCATCTCCGTCTTGGTTATTTGTCTGTTTAGGTGTTCTCTGTCCTCATGATTCAATTTAGGTAGGTTTTATGCGTCCGGGAACCTATCCATTTCTTCTAGGATTCCTGATGTGTGGGCATACAGTCCTTTCTAGTAATTCTGGATGACTTTTTTTCTCAGTGGTGTCTCTTGTTACATTGCCTTTTTCATCTCTGACTTTGTTGATTTGTTTTTGTTAGTGTTTTTTAAAGAGGCTCCATTATGCTCAAATTGGTGCACACAATATACTTCAGTTTATTAATCCATGAAATACTAGTGATAGTAATTAGCATAACTGCAGAAAAAATAAATCAACAGAGATCTGCAAATTGTAAACAAGGAGCTAAAACAACCCATGAAATGCAAAAAAAGAGCACTTTTAAACCCTAAAGGTTATTTTCAGATTACTTAAGAATTGTGGAAATTGTGAGTGAAGGTTGGAAACAAAGTTGAGGTAAGAATGATGTTTACTACAACTTGTGTTGGAAATTACACAGGAGGCACTGCTCCATGCATACTATTTTCTTAAAAGATTTCTTAGTTTATTTGAAAGCCAGAGTTACAGAGAAGCAGAGAAAGAGAGAGTGGAGTCTCCATATGCTGATTCACTCCCCAGATGGCCACAATGCCTGGAGCTCTGCCAATCCGAACCCAGGAGCCAAGAGCTCTTCCAGGTCTCCCATGCAGGTGCAAAGCCCCAAGTGCTTGGGTCCTCTTCCACTGTTTTCCGAGGCTATAGCTGAGAGCTGGACTGGAAGAGGAGCATTTTTCTTAGAGCATCATGAATATGTTCAGAGCACAAACCTTAAGGCATCATTAGGAGAAAAAAGCAATGTACCCAGGTACTAGAATCAGCACCCATTGTTGATGCCAGGGCCACAGAGTGGATTAACCTACTGCACCACAGCCTGGCCATTGCTCCTTTTCTGATCTACCTCTCTGCTGATGGCCTGGAAAACCAGTGGAGGAGAAGCCAAGAGATTGAGCCCCTGTACCCATTTGGGAGATTGGGAAGAAGCCCCTGACTCCTGGCCATAGATCGGCTCACCTCTGGCTGTTGTGGCCATGTAGGCTGTGAACCAGCATGTGGAAGAGTTCCCATTTTCTCCATGTCACTCTTCCTCAATCTGTAACACAGCATTCCAAACAAATTAAATCAATCAAACAATAAAAGTATCTTGCATTACCAATTTTGTGAACTGGGTGGTTTTTAGGCCATGAGTATAGGAAATGAATTGCATCATTAAAGTAATGATTGAGGGAGGGCGCTTGCTCTTCTTCAAAGTGAGAATGCAGCAGGAATGTGCCATGTAGAAAGGCAGATTAGCCCTCAAAACACATGGATTCCTCTGAATTATCACTTCCCAATCTAAAGAAACCGTGGACAGTGAATTCATGAAGTTACAAATGACACAGATTAAGGTTTTTCTTAGAGCATCATGAATATGTTCAGAGCACAAACCTTAAGGCATCGTTAGGAGAAAAAAGCAATGTACCCAAGAGTATGTAAGATAAAATAAGGAGATGAAGTAATAGCACTCTGGCTAATATGGGGAAGATGGGCATAATTAATTGCAAGTGATTTCTGTTTCCTCTCTTCAAAAACAATAAGGAGATGTTGGTTAAATCAACTTGGCTATTCTAGAAGGACCTTGTGAATCAGAAATAACGGAACTTGGGATGATGTTATTGTACATTTCTCACCAGATATGGACCAGTGTATGAAGTGTCTGGATCATGAGTATGCCAACACAGAGCGAGACCAGTGTTTCTACAAAACAGTGACCTTTCTGTCTTTTGAAGATCCCCTGGGGATGACACTGGTCTGCACAGCTCTGTGCTTCTTTGTCCTCACTGCTTTGGTTCTTGGGGTCTTTGTGAGGCACCGAGACACTCCCATAGTCAAGGCCAACAATCGTTGTCTCAGCTACATCCTGCTCATCGCCCTCATCTTCTGCTTCCTCTGCTCCTTACTGTTCATTGGTCGTCCCAACACAACCACCTGTGTCCTCCAGCAGACCACGTTTGTAGTGGTGTTCACTGTGGCTGTTTCCACTGTCCTGGCCAAAACTATCACTGTGCTTCTGGCCTTCAAGGTCACTGCCCCAGGGAGAAGGATGAGACAGTGGCTGATACCAGGGGCACCTAACTCCATTATTCCCATCTGCTCCCTCATCCAACTGGCTCTCTGTGCCATCTGGCTTGGGACCTCTCCTCCCTTTGTTGACATAGATGCACAGTCTGAGCATGGCCACATCATCCTGGTGTGCAACAAGGGCTCAGTCACTGCCTTCTATTGTGTCCTGGGCTACCTGGGCTCCTTGGCCCTGGCCAGCTTCACTGTGGCTTTCCTAGCCAGGAATCTGCCTGACACGTTCAATGAAGCCAAGTTCATGATGTTCAGCATGCTGGTGTTCTGCAGTGTCTGGGTGACCTTCCTGCCTGTCTACCACAGCACCAAGGGGAAGGTCATGGTGGCTGTGGAGGTCTTCTCCATCTTAGCCTCTAGTGCAGGGCTCCTGGGCTGCATCTTTGTCCTCAAGTGCTACATTAATCTTCAGACTTGAGAAGAATGCTTTGAAAGGATTAAAGGATGGTATAATTTCCAAGGAAACAGATGTTCTGAAGAGTAGATCTTAAGGCTCTGTCAGTTTTCAGTACGGAGTAACTAATATTTGAAAAACCAAATTTGCATTCTGATGTTACAAAATAACTTGCAGAATGTAACCTCCTTATGAACAATTTATACTTTTCTTAAATGATTTTTGTTCTGAAGGACTGTTTCACAGAAAAGAAAGGTAGAGTGGGTGAAACCTTCCATCTGGTGATAGACTCTGAAGATATCTACAGTGGCCTAGTGATGGTTCATGCCAAAGCAAGAAGAGAGGATTCACAGAAAAGAAAGGGAGAGTTGGGGACACCCTCCATCTGCTGATAGACGGTGAAGATATCTAAGTGGCCCATCATTGGTTATTAAGAGAAGCTCTTGAAGCTCTCTCAGTTTCAAGGATTTGAAACTTGTATTTACAAAACTGATTTTGCGTTCTGATGCTATAAAATTACTTGAACATTTTAATCACGTTATGAACAACTTACATTTCTCTTAGAAACTTTTAATTCTCAAATACCGAATAACAAAACAGAGCTAGAGTGGGAAAAACCATCTAGTGATATACTGTGAAGGTATCCATAGTGGTGCAGTGCTGGTTCAGGCCAAAGAAAGGAGCTCAATTGGGTTTCCATGTGGGTGTCAGCACTACAAGAGGGCATCTTCCACTGCTTTTTCTGGAACATTAACAAGGAGCTGGATTGCAAGTGGACAGCTGGTACATGGCCTGGCACCCACATAGGATGTTGGGGTTACAGGTGTTGGTTATATCCACTACACCCCAACACTGGCTGCAATCATCCTCTCTTCAAAATAATACTGTGTACAAGGTTCTTAGCCTGGGTTTTATGTTCACAAACAAAACCCATCTCAGATAAAGGCTCTCCTTGAAACTTTTCATTTCTGCATTTTCATTGCCAACTCTTCAACATATTGTAATATTCATATTTTAATAAAATGAGTTACATGTTTGTTTGCTGTTTTCATTCATTCACTAGAGTCTATATTAATTTCAGCTTTTTAATGTAGTTGGAATGTTTTCATGCAATCATTGGACATGTTAAATCATTTTAATATGTATATGCATTCTCCAGGAAATCCTTAATTATATATCATTTCATATAGATTTGAAAAGATGTGATAATCACACACCAAGTTTTCATTATATGTAGAACTGATTCTGCAAACTTCTTTTCCATCTGCTCACTTCTGTTAATTATCAATTTGGCTTTAGATTTACTTTTGCCAATACCAGACATAAGAAAGTGATTCTTTTATCTTCAGCAGAAAATAATTCAACCAAAAGTAACAATTTTAAAGTTAAGTAATGACATTTGGACCATTCACTCCCTTGTGCAACTGTTATGTCTGTCATATTTTAAACTATTTTCATTGCTACAAATCAGGTTCCTTATCCATTAATGGTCACACTCAGTTCCTTCTCTTCCTGATCACACAACCACCAGTCTTTCTGTTTCCATGGATTTAATGGTCCTGAGTGTTTTCTATAAATTAAATATTAGACTCTGTGGATTTAGGTGACCTTTCATTGTCCATGGTGTTTTCAAGGGGCATTCACATTATTACAGGAATCTACATTTTCATGACAAACTGATAATTCCTTGTAGTAATTCATTGAGTTTTGTGTCTCCATTAACCATATACTGATTTCTGTGTTATTTTTCTCTTTGGCTGTTTGGAGACACACACTGATGTACAAGAGATTTTTGCATTATTTATCATTTTGGAGCGTACCATTAGGTGTGGGATGTTTTGGTCATAAATGAATTTTATGTTGAATTTGCTAAGGAGGTGACAACTGTCTTCCATACTGTATGTGTTGTAACTTTCTAGCATGGTTTGAAGGTTCCAAATTCCCTCTGACACCTAAAAACTTTGAAATTTTTTGTAGCTGGGTAGTGTTTGTGAAGTAGAGGCTCCTTCTGGTGTGGAATGGTTTGTCCATACTTATTTCTGATTAGCATCATTTGTAATGTCCTTTGGTCATCTGCATTTATCTGTGCAGAAATATCCATCATATTATATTCCCATTGTTCATGAATTACATTTTGTTGTTACTTCTGCTTTTTAAAAAAATATATTTTCTTGTTTGTAAGTTACTTAATGTGTTTATATTTCAAATTTTAGTTGATGCATACAAGTTTCAAAAATATCATATATACAGTTTTAGAACACAGAGATTCTTCCCACCTATCCATTCATCCTGTCCACAATCTGAAGCTTCTTTTTTAAAAAGACTTATTTATTTTATTTGAAAGTCAGAGTTAAACAGAGAGAGGAGAGGCAGTGAGAAAGAGAGAGAGAGAGGTCTTCCATCTGATGATTCACTCTCCAATTGGCCGCAATGGCCAGAGCTGTGCCAATCCAAAGCCAAGAGCTCCTTCCAGGTCTCCCATGACTTGGGCCATCCTCCACTGCCTTCCCAGGCCACAGCAGAGAGTCAGACAGGAATTGGAACAGCTGGGTCTCAAACCAGCACCCATATGGGATGCCGGCACTTCAGAACAGGGCATTAACCCACTGCTCCACAGCCACGGCCCCAATTTTATGCTTCTTCCTCCTCCCTCTCCTATTGCCACTCTTAATTTTTGCAAAGAACTATTTTCTAGATAACTTTATACTCAAGAGATTAACCTTACCATATGTAATGTGTTCTACAAGTGGTATGAAGAAACCAACACTATTCCTCAAAATAAAGACAAAGACTATTAAAAAACCATGGAATCTCAAATTGTGAATAGTACTCCAACGTTACATTTAGGCACTTATTGTGACGGATAAGAGAATACATATGGTTTGTGTCTGTTTTTCACACTTGCTGATTGCTCCTAACTATCATGGTTTCCAGCTGCATCAATTTTGTTGCAATAGACAGGATTTCTTTTCTTTTTTTCCTGCTGATTAATATTCTTAGAGTATGTGTACCATGGTTTCTTTATCCAGTCAGCTATTGATGGATATCTGGGTGGATTCCATTTCTTAGCTATTTTGAATTGAGCTGCAATGAACATGGGGATATAGATGACCCTTTTTCGTGCTGATTTTACTTTGTTTGGGTAGATTCCTAGGAGTCAGTTGGATGGGTCATATGGTAGATCTATTTCAGTTCTCATAGATGTCTATACTGTCTTCCACAATGACTGCATCAGTTTACATTCCCACAACCTGTGGATTAGGGTACATTTTCCTTCAAATCCTCTCTAGCACAGGTTGTTGATTTCTTTAGGAGAGCCATTCTGACAGGAGAAGTGAAATCAACCTAAATGCCCATCAATGGAAGAATGGATGAAGAAACTATGGATATGAACTCTATAGAATACTACACAGTGGTAAAAACAAAAAATGAAATCTGGTTATTTGCAACAAAATGGAGGAATCTGGAAAACATGCTGAGTGAAATAAGGCAGTCCTAAAGGGACAAATATCTTATGTTCTCCCTGATCTGTGACAACTAACGGAGCACCTAAAAGGAAACCTGTAGAAGTGAAACTGACACTACGAGAAGCAATGACTTGATCAGTGCTTGTCCTGACCTTTGAGGAGCAGTTTACTATTTTATTCTTTTTAGTATTTTCTTTTTCTACTTAATACCACTGGTTGAACTTTTGAATTAACATTGAATTATCCATAGGTGTTTAAAGTTAACTGAAAATTGATCCCTGTTAAAAATAAGAGTCAGAAGGACCGGCCCTGTGGCGCAGCAGGTTAAAGCCGTGACCTAAAGTGTCGGTATCCCACATGGGTACTGGTTCAAGTCTCAGCTGCTCTTCTTTGGATCCATCTCTATTCTATGGCCTGGGATAGCAGTAGAAGATGGCCCAATTTGTTGGGCCCCTTCACACACATGGGAGACCTGGAAGAAGCTCCTGTCTCTTGGCTTCAGATTGGTGCAGCTCCGGCCATTACAGCCATCTGGGAAGTGAGCCAGTGGATGGAAAACCTTTCTATCTGTCTCTACCTCTCTCTGTAACTCTGTCTTTCAAATAAATAAAATAAGTCTTTCAAAAAAATAAGAGTGAGAATAAGAGATGGAGAAGATATACAGTTTGGCACACCCTCCCTCAGACTTATCCCTAAGAGTAAAGCTAAAAATGTGCCATGGGACTCCAAATCCCATTCAGTTGGCAGATACAAACACCGTCTTACTAGTTAATCCTCCGCTGTGGCACTGAGATCAAATATGGGCACCAGGTTCTAATCCCGGTTGCTCCTCTTCCAGTCTAGCTCTCTGCTCTGGCCCGGGAAGGCAGTGGAGGATGACCAAAAGTGCTTGGGTGGCTGCACCCGCATGGGAGACCAGGAAGAAGCACCTGGCTCCTGCCTTCAGATGGGCATAGTTCTGGCCGCAGCAGCAATTTGGGGGGTGAACAAACAGAAGGAAGACGTTTCTCTCTGCCTCTCTCTATCTCTCACTGTCTAACTCTACTTGTAAAAACAAAAAATAGGCTTCCATATCCTTGGCAGCTCATGATGAAAGCCTCAGGTGATTACTGTGTAAGACTCCTGCAAAAGGTAATAATATTAAAAGTGTACACTTAGGAACAAGTTCAAGTAAAATATTAATATTAACTTTAGTAAACAACTGGTGTTACTCTGATAGTTAAGTATTACAAGCAGTTAGTAAAATAGATGCTAAGCAGTTATGTTAAATCAAGTAATTCAGTAGGCTTGTTAAGTTAGTTATGTTAAGCCCTCACCACCCCCATGCAAGCAACAGTTATTTCTTAAAAATGTATAAGATCCCTATATTGTAAGGCTATGTTCTAAAAACCCCTATGCAAAAACAGGAAACCAGGCCTTGGAGAACAGGAACACAGGCTGGATCTCAGAACAACCCCACCCAAGAGCGGGCACCAGATGCCCCCTAAGATTAATAGACAGTACATTCCCTGGTTTTTCTGAGAAGTGATAGTACCCCTCCCCTCATACTCTTGCTAAACTGGCGCATAATTATGGTAATTGAGTGGCTGTTACTTTTAAAATAACCAACCACCTAATGCACACATATGTTAATGTATATGTTAATCTTGAGGTTTTAGCCTTTAAAAACTATGTGTAACTGCTATTAGGGGCTTCTCACCACCTGCAGAGGTGGAGAGCCCATTGGCCCAAACACCCAATAAACTGCCTCCTGCTTTTTGCATCTCTGGTCTGGAGTCTGTGTTTCTGGGGTTGCTCGCCAAAAGACCACATTTTGGGGTCTTTCAACTGACATCATAAATAAGAGTGTCAATTGTTAAATCAATAACAAGAGTTACTGTACACTTGCTCCTATATAGGACCTCTGTCCTTAATGTGTTGTACTATGAGAATTAACAGTAAAACTAATCTTCAAACAGGACTTTATACTTTGTGTGTCTGTATGGGTGCAAACTGTTGTAATTTTACTTAGTATAGAGTTGATCTTTTGTATATAAAGATAATATAATGAATATGAGTGAAGAATAGGATGGGAGAGGGATTAAGAGATGGATGGTATGCCGGTACGAGGGTTGTTATGGGAGGAAGAACCACTGTAATCCAAAAGCTGTACTTTCAAAATTTACATTTGTTAAATAAAAGTTTTCTATGAAAAAAAGAATGTGGAAGATATGTGATAAATATTAAACAAAGAGTTAAGCAAAAGATGATGAATAGATCTGGGTGCCAAATTTTTTGAAATTCATGCATAATGTTTCATAACACACATTTTGGATAAATTTTTGAAGCCTTCTCATTGCATGGAATTCATCCTTTCCGTTATGCATTCAGATTTACTCGACTTTTAGTTTCTACACATTAGAGAGAACAGGAGATGTTTGCTCTCTGATTTAGATTTACTTTCCTTGTTTAACTGAATAGACAACAAGTTTTGTCATTGTACTGGTAATAAATCTAACTCATCAAGACAATATATTTCATTTTTATGCAAGTCAGTGAATTCTGTGGGTTTTGTGCCTATACTTCATCTCAATTAGCACGAGCCTCTATTCAAAATCTCACTAATGCCATCAGAGCAGTGACTAGGCAATGGAGAATGTGTTTTGCTTAAAATGTTAGGCATCTCATTGATAGAGTTTGAGTTTAGGAAACTCCTGAGTGGACTAATAGAGTCCTCTTCCATGCTCTCTTCTTTCCCTCCTCATTAGATTTACCCCATTAGTGATACCTCACACTGATACCCAAGCACAAATGATTAGTCAGTGTTGATCACCATATTGCTTACAAGACACGCTATCCATTTTGTTCAGTCGTGTTGTGCAGTCTGTTGTTTTTGCAAAGTGTTAAAGGTACATAGCTGCTCTGATGTGTCCTACATGAGTCCTTAATGTCACTTGTGTTCAAGAAGTACAAGTGTCTGTATGCATCATCCTGCCCTTGGTGTTTGTCATGGTGGGAATAAAGTGGTGACTTCCAGCTAGTGTTGTCTTCCTTATAGTAAAAAACAAGAGGTACTCAAAAAATCCCTGGTTCTCATGAGAGTATTAACCAAGGTCGTTGGTGTGAAAACAGATTACCATGAGATTACCATGAATAACAGGAGTGTAGAAGGGTTTCACATTTTACAACTGAAGATGTGATGACTTGACATACAGAATGAAACTCCTGAATTCAGGGTGATTACTGGTTCCTCAGTGATTAAGAACCACAAGGCCTATTAGGTATCTCTGTAAACAGGATTTGCTTTGGGTCTGGGTGGCATCAAGGTGATGTGTGGCTCCCCAGAACACGGGGTATGGAGGGTGCCCTGTTGTTCTTTGGGTCTTTGAAATCTGTCACACTGGATTTTTCTGGTCTGCAAACTTTCTTAGAACCTCACCTGATGCCTCTCTTCATGACCTCTGATGCAATCCAGGTGCATAATTGCCAAAAGTTCATGGAGAAGTTTATTGACAAAGCCCTTGGACCAAAAGTAACTAATAGGAGTTATGCCCTTGAGTCTTTGTATCCATGGACTTGGGGAAATACTTGCACCTGGGGTGAAGAGGATGCTTCACAAACATGTTTTCCTTCTTGTGTTTTTCATCAGGACAGAAGCCCTGAGCTGCAGAGCCTCAGGGCAGAGAGGGTTCCAGATTCCCACATGGACGAATGGACAGCTGGTGGAAAGAAATCAGATTGAGCAGTATTAAATTGGCTTGATTCAAGGAATCATACACACACACATACACACACACACACACACACATGCTATTTGTATGCACCTGCATGACCCTTCATGTTCCACTGCGGTTGTGTCCTAGGGTTTTCACAGACTTTGAAGATGTTTCCTTTGATTTTTCTGTTGCTCTTTTTGCAACTATGTCTCCTTGTGACTTGTCATGATGATCGGAAATGCTTTTTCCAGATGGAACGAAGTTATTACAAGGATGGAGATATTGAGATCGCTGCTTTTTTCCCCATTTACATATACCTTGTTGACAGAAGGATTAATATTTTCAAAAAAGATCTCACATTCAAAGGGTAAGTTCTCTTTTCAATAATCATTTTTCCTTGATTTATATAATGGATGCTTGTTATTGGGTCTGCAGATGAATAGACATATGTATTGTGTGTCCCTGCACTTTCCATTACTGACCTACCTAAAAAGTTCTGATAATTAACTTGGGGCATGTGGAAGACATTTCTTTCTGCCTGGCACATTGAATTGTTCAAGGAAATGTTATCTAATCATAGGAGAAAGTAGAGTCTGGTTGGTATCCTCCTGTCCTTCCCTGTCCACGTTCATCAGCTCAGGGCCCTATTGTGCTTCGGTAGCAGATGCTTACAGAACACATGCACTGTAATGAACAACCCTGAGTTACATGAGCTTCCACATGTGCTCACAAACTTTTCTGCTACATACTAGATTTGGGGCCATGAGCACAATTCATTTCTTCTACAGTCAAAAAGGAAAAAAAGATATTTAAGAAAGTAAGATTTTACTAGCTAATAGTAACCTCAGGCCACAAGTATAATAATAATTGTATGTTAATGATGAATATACCCATAAGAACTGTAATGGTTGGAATCTACAACATTCAGGATCCACCTCTGATTCTTTTTCTGGAAAAATACATTTCAGAAGAGGGATTATTCTACTTCTCCCCATCTTTAAGATACTGTCTACCTGTAGTTAAATATAAATGTTTCATATATATTTCTTTATGAATATTTCGTGCCTTCAGAATATAGTATCTTGTAGAACAGTGAAATTGTTTTCCACACAATTGTTTATTATGGTGCTAATTTCTAATTGGTTTCTACTATAATGCTACAAGATGTAGGTTGATGATACATAGATCTTTGATAGAAGGTAGATATTAGGACATAGATCACTGCAGTATCATTAAAGCCAATGGAATTGAGAACTATAGTTAGTGCCACCAAGGTGAGGCAACTGATCAAGTATTTTAGGCATTTGTCCTAAGTTCTATCCAGGAAAATTCTAATGGATACTAGCTGGCTATAATGATATTATTCACTTCACATGATTTTTATAAGTTTGCCTAATTTGATATGTGCACATGGCATCCCAATCATGAAAAATTTATGTATTATTAGTAGTGGTATGTATGGTTCTTCATGCAGTACATCCTTTAAGTGTACCCTAAATGATGGAGACCGGAAGAGTGTAAATTTCTAGTAGCAGGAATAGATTTTATGAATAGAGCCCAGGTTCCTCCAAGATGTATACCTTGCCAACTGGAGATCATAACCAAATCTTAGCAAACCCAGGAGAAAATACCTGTGTTAATGATACTCAGGTATACCATATAAGATTCAACAACTTTAGAATACCCAATAATTACTGACAAACTGTTCTTAGAGATAAGAATCACAAGATAAAACAGATTGATAGGACAACTCACAAATACCCAGTGTGTCCAAAAACGTTTTAGACCTTTTTTTACCAATGGCAGCTGGAATAAGAAATGAGATGTTAAGGAATTGATGGAAATGTAAAGAATGAGGAGAGGAACAGAGAAATATGAACTACAAAATGGAATATTATTTGATACTCTTAGCAAGGATTTTTTTAATTGCTTCATTCTGTACACAAAGTAGGAATGAAATATTTGGATAACAAATATTTATAGAAATTAGATTTATATAAAACAATAGATACTGAGCAACTCTTTACATGGTAATGGATATCTATATATAAATATATGGAGAGAATATGTATATAATATGCATGCATACATACATATTATGTTGCAACATGAACAAGAAAAGGAAAATGGTCTCCTCCGCTGGAGCACACACTGACCCTTAATATCAGTATACATGACCTCGTCTATTCATAATGACTCAACACACAGTAAATCTGAAATAAACACAAGGGGCTCCTCATTTACACACTTTGTGAAATATCAGAACCTGGAAAGTAGAAATGCATCATGTTCTTTACATGGAAGGATATTTATGTGGTTCTGTAGGGAAAATTGTGTGAATAAGGCCCGTTCAGAGTATATACTTATACCACTGATAATGATTTACTTTAATATATACCTAGTGTTCAAAATAAATGCATGACTGTCTTAATTGTAAAGCCTTCCAAATCCAATGAGGGAGTGTGTCAGGCTTCTCTAAAGTGTTCCTCCCTTTTCACTGATTTCCTTCTTTCAAGATCTGAATCTGATTTCATTTTCCTGGATTGTGATGGTGGTTGATGGGTGAGTTTGTTGGGGAAGAGATTTTTCAGGATAATTCCAGACTTCCATCTACCATTCTCAGTGCTTTGTCATCCTTCTATGTGATCACGTAGCCTTCAGATGAGTTACTCTCTTTTCCCATTACAACCTGCAGCCTTATGATCATAGGGCTCCTATTTCAAGAAGCATATAATGATGTGATAAGATGAAGCATCATTGTAGTTTCCAAATATAGGAATATTTGTAGAGGCAGTGCTAAAGATGCACCTTTCCTTGTCAAGTTTTCTATGAAACTTGAATGTTCTTTCTAGGTGTGCATAAGCATTCAAAAGGGCATTCCAGAGCATATTATAGTATGTAGATATCAAATATTAAAACTTAGAAGATGTAGTTGTTGCCAGAGATGATTTAAATTGATAGGTTTATATTAAAAAATAAGATCATGGCCGGCACCGTGGCTCAACAGGCTAATCCTCTGCCTTGCGGCGCCGGCACACCGGGTTCTAGTCCCAGTCGGGGCGCCGGATTCTGTCCCGGTTGCCCCTCTTCCAGGCCAGCCCTCTGCTGTGGCCCGGGAGTGCAGTGGAGGATGGCCCAAGTGCTTGGGCCCTGCACCCCATGGGAGACCAGGAGAAGCACCTAGCACCTGGCTCCTGCCATCGGATGAGCGCGGTGCGCCAGCCACAGCGCACTGTCCGCGGCAGCCATTGGAGGGTGAACCAACGGCAAAAGAAGACCTTTCTCTCTGTCTCTCTCTCTCACTGTCCACTCTGCCTGTCAAAAAAAATAAAAATAAAAATAAAAAATAAGATCATTTTCTTTGGCTGCATGGACAGCCATGAGATAACATGCCCAAGACATTATAATGTAAAAGCAGATCTTATTTTCAGAATCATTTAGGCTGGGAGACTGAGATCATTGGAGTAGCAGCTATGGTTCTGGTCATGTCATGTGTCCTGCAAATGCGACACTCTTAACACGCTGTCCTCAGCAAATGTGCAGATAATCATTAGAACATATGAATCTTTGGCCAAGACCAATCCATCTGTTACAGTTATTACAGTAGAATTGATGAAAATCTGAACTTAAGGCTTCTCCCTTAAAGATCCTTGTGCCTTTCATGCAGGTTTCAGTCCAAAAACTACCAGTATGTTCTGGCCTTGGTTTTTGCTATTGAGGAGATCAACAAGAACCCCCATCTTTTACCCAACGTGACCTTGGGATTTGATCTCTATAATGTCATGCACAGTGACATGTTGGTGATGCAGAATCCCTTCATCTGGCTTGCGGGACTGGAAGAGGATGTTCCTAATTACATGTGTAGGAAACAGAGCAAGTCTGTAGCTGTAATATCAGGAACAAGTATTGCTGTCCAAGTAGGGACACTGCTGGAACTCTACAAAATTCCACAGGTGAGTGTGTAAGTCAAAGAGAGGGATAAAAGCACATCACCTGAGGTGCCTGACATAGACCCAAAAATTTCAGTGACAGAACCAAATACACTTGCGTCAGTGTGTGATCAAAAGAGAATGTGTATAAAGATTTCGTGGATTAGCCACATATTATCAGAAGCAGAGGTGTTGGTAGGTGAAAAGGAGAAATGTTTTCCTTATTCTGTGAATGTAATGTCTCAGGAACTAGGATTTTCATGCAGGGGGGATGAGAAAAATGAAATATTCTGAAGTCTTCTGACATTCCCATCATCTGCTTAATTTCTTCAGGAATAAGATAGTACACTATAGCAATAACCTTACACAAATTTCTTGCATTTTCCCTTAGCTGACTCTTGGGTCTTTTGAACCTCTTCTGAGTGACAGTGGTCAGTTTCCTTCCCTCTACCAGATGGCACCCAAAGACACTTCACTGGCCCATGGCATGGTCTCCTTGATGCTTCATTTCAACTGGACCTGGGTGGGTTTGGCCATCTCAGACCTCCCAAAAGGTATTCAGCTTATGTCCAATTTGAAAGTAGAGTTGCAGAAGAATGGCATCTGTGTGGACTTTGTGGAATTGATCCCAGCCACTGAGGAGTCACGTATTTCACTCCAGAAAAGGTTTCATATCCAGATTCTAAAATCATCAGCAAATGTGGTGATTCTCTTCTGTGATACTGATTCACTCATAGGCATCAGCTTTCAAACATGGCAACGGATAATGACATGGAAAGTCTGGGTCACGACCTCACAATGGGATTTTGCCAGCAATGAGCAGCATATCCTGCTCCACTCATTCCATGGGACTCTCATTTTTTCACACCACCGTAGTGAGATCTCTGGTTTCAAAAACTTTCTTCGGACAGCTAACCCTTCCAAATACCCAGGAGACTTTTACCTCTCTAGATTCTGGTCATTGGCTTTTGATTGCTCATTTACTGGGGCGTCCTGCAAAACCTTGAAAAACTGTCCACTGAATGCCTCCTTGGAATCGTTGCCTATGCATCTTTTCGATATGAGCATGAGTGATGGGAGTCACAACATCTACCATGCTGTGTATGCTGTGGCCCACAGTGTACATGAGATGCTTCTACAAGAGGTAGAAATGCAGCCAGTGAACAATGGGGCAAAGGTGGCATTTTCTCCCTGGCAGGTAATTTGGTTTCCATTGCATGACACGTACTCCTGAAATGATCCCCTTAAAAGCCTCTGCCGGTGTTCATACCAAGTAACTTAGGATCTTTACTCCAGTCACAAGATATTTATGAGTCTCTGCTTGTAATTTCTCATAAGAAACAGGGTTCCATTGACAGGTGGGAAGGTAACTTGGATAAGCTTCAGTGAATGTCTTAAAAAGTACTCTCCCATCCTGTCAACTTAATTATGACTTATCAATACCTCGACTGTGTCATTCCATTTTCAATCTCTACGGTAAAAAATTATTACTTTTTAGTGTCAAATGTAGTTGAGTATGTTCAGCCACAATGTACATAACACATCTCATTAAATTGCATATTTTTATCCTGGTAACTGCACTACAGATGGTTGTCCTAGGTACACTGAGAAAATAAATGAGTGTTGGTAGCTTGGACTCCACAGTTGGAAATGATCAGAATCTCACAGTTAGGTATTTTTGATTGCCCTAGTTTTTGGATATAAATGAGTGAAGTCATACTTACTTTGATGTAGTTCTCATCATGTTTTTAGTTTTAACTCATTGGGTGGCTATAAAAGTTCCCTTTGTTTGTTTGTGATTACAGACAAAAGGCTTTCTCTAACCTGGGTTTGATGAGTTATTGCTTGGGCAGTCTTCATGTGAATATGATGTATTTTTTCAGTTGCATCCGTTTCTCAAGAACCTCCAATTTACCAATCCTGTGGGTGACCTAGTGAATTTGAATCACAAGAACAATTTGGAAGCTGAATACGACATTCTCAACTTCTGGAATTTTCCATATGGTGTTGGACGTAAGGTTAAAGTAGGACAGTTTTCCCCTTATGCCTCACAGAGCCAAAAGTTGTCTCTCTCTGAGAATTTGATAGAGTGGGCCACAGGAATCACAGAGGTAAGTTGCTCCTGATCATAAGGTTCACACTGCACGTTGTTACCCACAATTCATATTGGGATTTGTGCAACTTAGCTTATTAAAAACACACTTAGAGACATTAAACTACATCCCTTTCAATCTAAATACTTTCTTATGTTTTTAGTTTCTGAGGTTGGACAGTACACACACTTGTTCCTCCACATGTTTTGAATCTATTTATTTAGAAAATCAAATTGCATGCTGTCACTTTGTCAGAAATAGGTATTTACAGTTTAAGTGAATAGGTTTGCAGGACTTGAAAACCCTCTACATGGAACATAAGCAATAGTCCCAACTCTGACCAACACTCATCTGATTTTTCTCAGACTCCACGCTCGGTATGCAGTGTGAGTTGCAGCCCTGGATTCAGGAAAACCCCTCTGGAGGGAAAGGCTGCCTGTTGTTTTGATTGCACACCTTGTCCTGAGAATGAGATTTCCAATCAGACAGGTAAGTCAGTGCCAGCCTCATGGAGAAGTTAACATCTGTTTCTTAGAATATTCCTCTTCTCCATAAAAAGAAAAGGATGTAGATTATGACTGCTGAGAAGATTCTTTTCACCTTCTGGTAGAAGTTAAACCTTGTATTCAGTAATAACCATTAAAATGATAAAAGTTTACACATTATACTTTCCTGCATGTAGTACTTGCAAAATCATTTAGGTAAATTCACATCTGTGTTCCTTCTACATGAACAGATAAAATGCTTTCACCAAATTCAAGTAAAGCATGCTTGGAGTGAGAAAGCACAACTCTCATCAAACTGTGTGTAATTTGAAAAACTGCATTAGAAATTATACAGTATATCTCCTCCCTCTCTTATTCCCACTCTTATATTTCACAGGGATCACTTTTCAGTTAAAATTTAAACACCTAAGAATAATTGTGTGTTAATTACAGAGTTCAACCACTAGTACTAGGATAGAATGAAAAAGGGAGAGAATGAGCCAACATGGGAAGTGGGAGACACAGTAGACTCATAGAATGGAAGATTCCTAAATAGCACTCTGGCCTCAGAATCAGCCCTTAAGGCATTCGGATCTGGCTCAAGAGCCCATGAGAATGTTTTAGACATGGAAAGCCAAGACACTCTGGGAAAAAAAAGAAGACATAAGTGAAAAGATCTCTGCGAGTGTTATCCCATTGGAAAGAATGGGACCATCAAAGAAGGAGGTACCTTTCTCTGAAGGGAGGAGAGAACCTCCACTTTGACTATGACCCTGTTGGAATAAGATCGAAGTCGGCGAACCCTAAAGGCTTCCATAGCCTCGGCAACTCATGATTAGAGCCTAGGGAGATTACTGACGCCATAAACAAGAGTGGCAAATTGTTAAATCATCATCAGGAATCACTGTGTGCTTACGTCTCATGTGGGATCTGTCCTTAATGTATTGTCCAATGTGAAGTAATGCTATAACTAGTACTGAAACAGAATTTTACACTTTGTGTTTCTGTGTGGGTGTAAACTGATGAAATCTTTACTTAATACATACTAAATTGATCTTCTGTATATAAAGATAATTGAAAAGGAAAAAAATTGGTGTTAAATTGGAAATTGCATAGAAAATAATCAATTTTTTAAAAAATGTATCATGTAGGATCTCTGTCCTTAATGTGCTATACATTGTGAATTAATTCTATAACTAGTACTCCAACAGTATTTTTCACTTTGTGTTGCTATGTGAGGGCAAACTGTTGAAATCTTTACATAATATGTACTAAACTGATCTTCTGTATATAAAGAGAATTGAAAATGAGTAGATGTGAATGGAAGTGGAACGGAAGCAGGAAAGGGGAGGGTTGTGGGTGGAAGGAAATTATGGGGGTGGGGGGAGGCCATTGTAATCCATAAGCCGTACTTTGGAAATTTATATTCCTTAAATAAAAGCTTTATAGTAAAAAAAAATCACAAAAAAGATTTAAAATGACATCATTCTCAACTGATATTAGGATGGTGTAATACAATCAAAAATCAGTAATTGAGTTAAGTAGTGCTGGAATACTAGATTAAATACAAAAAGAGATATTTTTGCTTATCAATTCTGGAAAACAAAGCTCTGAAAGATGAGCACATGTAATTTCTCAAAAGTATGAACTATCCAAAGGTAAGACCACCTAAATTTTGGAAGACATCTGCAAGTTGTGACATCTGACATTGATGGAGCAACATATGGAAAAAGAAGGGGATACTGACAGAGATGGAGAAAAAATTCATGTTCAAGAATAAAAAGGCAGCAAAGTAGAAATATGCCAGTAGGGTTCAAGGTGATCTATAGATGGACTTTGATTACAGGTAGTATCCCAGTGTGTTCTTTGATGGAAATCTGCTCAAGGGTGGCATCTTATCCAGAAGGTATCAAGTGCACAACTCTTCTGTGTTTCTCTAGAGCTTGATCATCTGCTTTCTAATGGTGATCTCTCAATCAGTGCTTGCCCATAGAATGGCTATCCAGATCCTACCTTAGAGAGATGTGGTTTAGTGAGATCGTTGTGTGCTTTCTGTGCTCCCAAAATTCACAGAGTGAACCTGGGGCCAGTGCTGCATCATAGAAGTTGAAGCCTCTGACTAGGATGCCAACATCCTAATTGGGCAGTGGTTCCAGTCTCAGCTGCTTCGCTTCCAGTGCAGCTGTTTGCTAATGCTTAGGAAAGCAGCAGAAGACAGCCCAAGTTTCTGAGTCCACACCATGTAGGAGACCCAGAAGAAGCTCCCATTTATTGCCTTAAGACAGCCTAGTTCTAGTTATTGCCATCATTAGGGGTGTGAATCACTGGTGGAAGATGTCTTTCTCTTTTTCACTCTTTTCCTTCCTCTCTTTTTCGCCCTGCTCTTCTGTCCTTCTCTCTCTCCCTCTTCTTCTCTCTCCCTCATACTTCTCTGCCTCATTCTGAAACTCTGCGTTTCCATTAAATTATAAATAAATAAAAACACTCATTAGAAATAAAGACTGGGACCCTTTGGTCATTGATTAGGCGATGAGAGTACAGAAGGAATAACACCAATAAAACAAGGGCTCACTGCAGGCATGGAAAGCCAAGACTCTGGCAAAAAAAATAGCCTACATGGAGGATCTCTGTGAGACCCTAGTGGAAAAAAATGGTTATCAAAGAAGGATATACTCTTCTCAGAAGGGAGGAGAGAACATCTACTTTGCTTATGGCAGTGTAACGCTGATGGAGCCTATGGTTACAAATGACTTCCATAGCCTTGGCAGCCCATGACAAGAGTCTTGGGTGATCACTGATATCATACGTAAGAGTGTTAATTGTTAAAGGAACAACAGAAGTCACTGTGCACTTACTCCCCATTTAGGAACTCCATCCATAATGAGTTGAACTATGAGAATCGACTGCAATTTTTTCTCAAACTGTACTCTATATTTAGCGTGGCTGTGTGGATGCAAACTATTAAAAACTATATGTTATATGGAGTTGGTCTTCTCTATATAAAATCAAATAAAAATGAATCATAATGAAGAAGGAGATGGGAGAGGGTGAGGGAGGTGGGATGAGAGTTGGGATGGGAGGGTGGGTTTAGGGGAAAGAAACACAATATTTCTAAAGTTCTATCTATGAAAAAAATGCATTTGTTGAGTAACAACTTAAAAATTTTAAAAAAATACGAAAAAATGCAATCATTACATAAAAACAAGAAAACAAGGACTGCTGCTTGCTCTTGTTGAAAGTGAGGATGCAGCAAGCATGTGCCATATATAAAGGTCAGAGTAGTCTTTATAATACATGGAAACCTCTGGAATCTTGATCATCACTTGCCAGTATGGAGCAACCATGAAGAATGAATTTGTGGTGTTAAAATGACACAGGCATAAAAAAAGGTAGGATTTAAAGCACCATGAGTAGTTTCAGAGAATAGCCTGTAGGACTTTGTTAGGAGGAAAAAAACATGCACAGTAGTTAGGGAGATGAAGTAATAACTCTGGCTAACATGAGGAAGATGGGCATAAATAATGGCCAATAATTTCCTAGATGTTATTTTATGTGCTATTGCAAGATCAAATAAGGGCTATTTTAAACTAGCTATGTCAGTTATTCTAGAAGGTCCTTGTGAATCAGAAGTAACTGAACTTGGGATGATGTTCTTGTATGTTTCTTGCCAGATATGGACCAGTGTATGAAGTGTGCAGATCCTCAGTATGCCAACACAGAGCGAGACCAGTGCTTCTACAAAACAGTGACCTTTCTGTCTTTTGAAGATCCCCTGGGGATGACCCTGGTCTGCACAGCTCTGTGCTTCTCTGTCCTCACCGCTGTGGTTCTTGGGGTCTTTGTGAAGCACCGAGACACTCCCATAGTCAAGGCCAACAATCATTGTCTCAGCTACATCCTGCTCATCACACTCATCTTCTGCTTCCTCTGCTCCTTACTGTTAATTGGTCGTCCCAACACAATCACCTGTGTCCTCCAGCAGACTACGTTTGGAGTGGTGTTCACCATGGCTGTTTCCACTGTCCTGGCCAAAACTATCACTGTGGTGCTGGCCTTCAAGGTCACTGCCCCAGGGAGAAGGATGAGACACTGGCTGATATCAGGGGCACCTAACTCCATTATTCCCATCTGCTCCCTCATCCAACTGGCTCTCTGTGCCATCTGGCTTGGGACTTCTCCTCCTTTTGTTGACACAGATGCTCACTCTGAGCATGGCCACATCATCCTCATGTGCAACAAGGGCTCAGTCACTGCCTTCTACTGTGTCCTGGGCTACCTGAGCTCCTTGGCCCTGGCCAGCTTCACTGTGGCTTTCCTAGCCAGGAATCTGCCTGACACGTTCAATGAAGCCAAGTTCCTGACGTTCAGCATGCTGGTGTTCTGCAGTGTCTGGGTGACCTTCCTGCCTGTCTACCACAGCACCAAGGGGAAGGTCATGGTGGCTGTGGAGGTCTTCTCCATCTTGGCCTCCAGTGCGGGGCTCCTGGGCTGCATCTTTGTCCCCAAGTGCTACATTATTCTCTTCAGACCTGAGCAGAATGCTTTGAAAGGATTAAGGAATAGAATAGTATCCAAGGAAACAGATATTCTAAAGAGTAGCTCTTAAGGCTCTCAATTTTCCATGGTTAGAAACTAGTATTTACAAAACATATTTTGCATTCTGATGTTAAAAAATAACTTGCAGAATGGAACTGCCTTATGAACAATTTATACTTCTCTTAAAATATTTTTGTTCTGAAGGACCAATTCACAGAAAAGAAAGGGAGAGTGGGGGAAACCCTCCATCTGCTGATAGACGCTGGAGACATCTACGTTGGTCCAGCATTGGTTCTCAAGAGAAGCTCTTGATGCTCTCTCAGTTTCAAGGATTTGAAACTAGTATTTACAAAACTGATTTTGCGTTCTGATGCTATAAAATTACTTGAACATTTTAATCACCTTAGGAACAAGTTACATTTCTCTTAAACACTTTAATTCTCAAATACTGATCAACAGAACTGAGAGCTAGAGTGGGAAAAATCATCCATCTGGTGATATACTCTGAAGATATCCACAGTGGTGCAGTGCTGGTTCAGGCAAAAGAAAGGAGCTCAGTTAGGTTTCCATGTGTGTGTCAGGGTTGGCAAGAGGCCATCTTCCAAAGCTTTTTCTGGATCATTAGCAGGGACCTGTATTGCAAGTGGACAGCCAGTACACAGCCTGGCACCCATATAGGATGTTGGGGTTACAGGTGTTGGTTATATCCACTACACCCCAACACTGGCTGCAATCATCCTCTCTTCTTCAAAATTATACTGTGTACAAATTTCTTAGCCTGGGTTTTATGTTCACAAACACAAACCCATTTCAGATAATGGCTCTGCTTGAAACTTTTCATTTCTGCATTTTCATTGTCAACTCTTCAACATATTGTAACATTCATAATTTAATAAAATGAGTTACATGTTTGTTTGCTGTTTTCATTCATTCACTAGAGTCTATATTAATTTTGGCTTTGTGATATAGTTGGAATATTTTCATGCAATCATTGGACATGTTAAAATCATTTTAATATATATATATATATGCATTATCCAGGAAATCTTTAATTATATATCATTTCATATACATTTGAAAAGAAAGCTAATACTAACAGAACCAAAAAGGGAGAGAATGATCCAACATGGGAAGTGGGAAACACAGCAGACTCATAGAATGGAAGATGTCCTAAATAGCACTCTGGCCTCAGAATCAGCCGTTAAGGCATTCAGATCTTGCTCAAGAGCCCATGAGTGTATTTTAGGCATGGAAAGCCAAGACACTCTGTGAAAAAAAAAAGAAGAAGAAGAAGACATAAATGAAAAATCTCTGTGAGTGAGATCCCAACAGAAGGAACAGGGCCCCCAAAGAAGGAGGTACCTTTCTCTGAAGGGAGGAGAGAACCTCCACTTTGACTATGACCCTGTTGGAATAAGATTGAAGTCGGCGAACCCTAAAGGCTTCCATAGCCTCAGCAACCCAAGACTAGAGCCTAGGGAGATTACTGACGCCATAAACAAGAGTGGCAAATTGTTAAATCAACAACAGGAGTCACTGTGTACTTACGTCTCATGTGGGATCTGTCCTTAATGTGTTGTCCAATGTGAAGTAATGCAATAACTAGTACTGAAACAGTATTTTTACACCTTGTGTCTCTGCGCGGGTGCAAACTGACAAAATCTTTACTTAGTATAAACTGAATCGATCTTCTATATATAAAGATAATTGAAAATGCAAAAAAACACTCAGTGTTAATTTGGAAGTTGCATAAAAAAATAATCAATTTTTTTTTTTTGAGAGGCAGAGTGGACAGTGAGAGAGAGAGACAGACAGAAAGGTCTTCCTTTTTGCCGATGGTTCACCCTCCAATGGCCGCCGCGGACGGCGCGCTGCGGCCAGCGCACCGCGATCGTCCGATGGCAGGAGCCAGGAGCCAGGTGCTTTTCCTGGTCTCCCCATGGGGTGCAGGGCCCAAGCACCTGGGCCATCCTCCACTGCACTCCTGGGCCACAGCAGAGGGCTGGCCTGGAAGAGGGGCAACCGGGACAGAATCCGGCACCCCGACCGGGACTAGAACCCGGTGTGCCGGCGCCGCAAGGCGGAGGATTAGCCTGTTGAGCCACGGCGCCGGCCAAAATTAATCAATTTAAAAAAATATATCATGTAGGATCTCTGTCCTTAATGTGCTGTACAATGTGATTTAATGCTATAACTAGTACTCAAAGAGTATATTTCACTTTGTGTTGCTATGTGAGGGCAAATGGTTAAAATCTTTACTTAACACATACTAAACTGAGCTCCTGTATACAAAGAGAATTGAAAAAGAATCTGGATGCAAATGAAAGGGGAGAGGGAGTGGGTAAAGGGGGAGGGGAGCGGGGGGGTGGGAAGGTATGGGAGGGGAAGACATTGTAATCCATAAGTTGTACCTTGGAAATTTATATTCTAAATAAAAATAAAAAAAAATACTACTCAAAATCTGCTTGGAAAATACTTCAAGGAATTTAAGCAAAAGTAGTTCAAAATATATAACAATATTTGCATTATAAACAATTGCCCAAATATAATTAAAACAGACCTTGTCTTATTAAAAAAAAAGAAAAGATGTGATAATCACACACCAAGTTTTCATTATATGTAGAATTGATTCTGCAAACTTCTCTTCCATCTGCTCATTTCTGTTTATTATCAATTTGGCTTTAGATTTACTTTTGCCAATACCAGACATAAGAAAGTGATTTTTATATCTTCAGCAGAAAATAATTCTACCAAAAGTAACAATTTTAAAGTGAAGTAATGGCATTTGGACCATTCACTCTCTTGTGCAACTATTACGTCTGTCATATTTTAAAATATTTTCATTGCTACAAATCAGGTTCCTTATCCATTAATGGTCACACTCAGTTCCTTCTCTTCCTGATCACACAACCACCAGTCTTTCTGTTTACATGGATTTAACGGTGCTGTTTTGCATAAACTAAATATTAGACTCTGTGGATTTAGGTGACCTTTCATTGTCCATGGTGTTTTCAAGGGGCATTCACATTATTACAGGAATCTACATTTTTTCATGACAAACTGATAATTCCTTGTAGTAACTCATTGAGCTTTGTGTCTCCAGTTAACCATATACTGATTTCTGTGTTATTTCCCACTTTGGCTGTTTGGAGACACACACGGATGTGCAAGAGATTTTTGCATATTTTATGATTTTGGAGTGTACTATTAGGTGTGTAACATTTTTATCATAAATGAATTTTATGTTGAATTTGCTAAGGAGGTGACAACTGTCTTCCATACTGTATGTGTTGAAACTTTCTAGCATGGTTTGAAGGTTCCAAATTCCCTATGGCATCTCTGACATCTAAAAACTTTGATATTTTTTGTAGCCATTTAGTGTTTGTGAAGAAGAGGCTCCTTCTGGTGTGGAATGGTTTGTCCATACTTATTTCTGATTAGCATTGTTTGTAATGCCCTTTGGTCACATATTTATCTGTGCAGAAATATCCATCATATTATATTCCCATTGTTCATGAATTATATTTTGTTGTTATTTCTGCTTTTTAAAAATATATTTTCTTGTTTGTAAGTTACTCAATGTGTTTATATTTCAAATTTTTGTTGATGCATACAAGTTTCATGAATATCATATATACAGTTTTAGGAACACAAAGATACTTTCCACCTAACCATTCATCCTGTCCACAACCTTAAACTTCTTTTTTTTAAAGACTTATTTATTTTATTTGAAAGTCAGAGTTAACAGAGAGAGGAGAGGCAGAGAGAGAGAGAGAGAGAGAGAGAGAGAGAGAGAGAGGTCTTCCATCTGATGATTCACTCTCCAATTGGCCGCAATGGCCAGAGCTGTGCCAATCCAAAATCAAGAGCTCCTTCCAGGTCCCCCATGACGTGGGCCATCCTCCACTGCCTTTCGGGCCACATCAGAGAGACAGACAGGAATTGGAACAGCCGGGTCTCAAACCAGCACCCATATGGGATGCCGGCACGTCAGACCAGGGCATTAACCCACTGCTCCACAGCCGCGGCCCCAATCTTATGCTTCTTCCTCCTCTCTCTCCTATTGCCACTCTTAATTTTTGCAAAGAACTGTTTTCTAGTTTACTTTATACTCAAGAGATTAACCTTACTGTATGTAATGTGTTCTACAAATGGCATAAAGAAACCAACACTATTGTTCAAAATAAAGACAAAGGCTATAAAATAACCATGGAATCTCAAATTGTGAATTTTACTCCAACATTACTTTCAGGCACTTGTTATGATGGACAAAAGAATACATATGGTTTATGTCTGTTTTTGATACTGACTGATTTCTCCTAACTATCATGGTTTCCAGCTCCATCAGTTTTGTTGCAATAGACAAGATTTCTTTTTTTTTTTTTTTTTTTTTACTGCTGATTACTATTCTTAGAGAATATATACCATGGTTTCTTTAGCCAGTTAGCTATTGATGGATATCTGGGTTGATTACATTTCTTAGCTATTTTGAATTGAGCTGCAATGAACATGGGGGTATACATGACCCATTTTCATGCTGATTTCATTTTGTTTGAGTAGATTCCTAGGAGTCAGTTGGATTGGTCATATGGCAGACCTATTTTCAGCTCTTAGAGATTTTCATACTGTTTTCCACAATGACTGCCTCAGTTTACATTCCCACAACCTGTGGATTAGGGTACACTTTCATTTAAATCCTCTCCAGCACAGGTTGGTTGTTGATTTCTGTAGGAGAACCATTCTGACAGATGAGGTGAAATCAATGGAAGAATGGATGAAGAAACTATGGATATGAACTCTATAGAATACTACACAGTGGTAAAAACAAAAAATGAAATCTGGTTATTTGCAACAAAATGCTGAGTGAAATAAGGCAGTCCCAAAGGGACAAATATTCTATGTTCTCCCTGATCTGTGACAACTAACGGAGCACCTAAAAGGAAACCTGTAGAAGTGAAACTGACACCACGAGAAGCAATCACTTGATCAGTGTTTGTCTTGAACTTTGAGGAACAGTTTACTATTTTATTCTTTTTAGTATTTTCTTTTTCTACTTAATACCATTGGTTGAACTCTTTAATTAACATTGAATTATCCTTAGGTGTTTAAAGTTAACTGAAAACTGATCCCTGTTAAAAATAAGAGTCAGAAGGACCGGCCCTGTGGCGCAGCAGGTTAAAGCCATGGCCTGAAGTGCAGGCATCCCGTATGGGCAGCAGTTCGAGTCCCAGCTGTTCCTCTTTGGATCCAGCTCTATGCTATGGCCCTATTAGCAGTAGAAGATGGCCCAAGTCCTTGGGCCCCTAAACATATATGGGAGACTTAGAAGAAGCTCCTGGCTCCTGGCTTCAGATTGGTGCAGCTCTGGCAATTGCAGTTATCTGGGGAGTGAACCAGTGCATGGAAAGCCTTTCTCTCTGTCTCTACCTCTCTCTGTAACTCTGTCTTTCAAATAAATAAAATAAGTCTTTCAAAAAAAATAAGAATGAGATAACAGAGGGAGGAGATGCAAAGTTCGGCACACACTCTCTCGGACTTATCCCTAAGGGTAAAGCTATAAACATGCCATGGGACTCCAAATCCCATTCAGTTGACAGGTACAAACACCGTCTTACAAGTTAAAGTGATTAGTTTAAGTTCATAATTGATCATAAATATAGGATTAAGTGTCAAAGGGATCACATAAATAAGACCAGTGTATGCTCATAATAATTACAGAATTAAAAAGGAGAGAACAATCCAACATAGGATGCTGGATACACAGCAGACTCATAGAATTACAAATGCCCTAAAAAGCACTTTGGCCTCAGAATCAGCCCTTAAGGCATTTGGATTTGGCTGAAAAGCCCATGAGAGGCATGGAGGCATGGAAAGCCAAGACACTGTGGCAAAAAAAATGCCTGATAGGAAGATCTCTGTGAGTGAGATCTCAGCAGAAAGAATGGGCCATCAAAGAAGGAAGTACCTTTTTCTGAAGTGAGGAGAGATCTTCAACTCTGATTATGGCCTTGTCTAAATAAGGTTGGAGTTTGTGAACTCAAGAGCCTTCCATAGCCTTGGCAGATAATGACAAATGCCTCGGGTGATTACTGACATCATAAATAAGAGTGTCAATTGTTAAATCAACAACAGGAGTCAATGTGCAATTGCTCCCATATAGGACCTCTGTGCTTAATGTGTTGTACTATGAGAATTAACGGTAAAACTAATCTTCAAACAGTACTTTATACTTTGTGTGTCTATGTGGGTGCCAACTGTTGAAATTTTACTTAGTATAGAGTTGATCTTCTGTATATAAAGATAATAAAATGAATCTGAATGAAGAATGAATATATCTGGGTGCCAAACTTTTTGAAATTCATGCATATTGTTTCATAACACACATTTTGGATAAATTTTTGAAGACTTTTCATTGCATGGAGTTCATCATCTCCATTCCCAACCTTTGTTCAGTGATTCTTGTGCATTCAATTGACTCAACTTTTAGTTTTTACACATTAGAGAGAACAGGAGATGTTTGCTCTCTGATTTAGATTTACTTTTCTTGTTTAACTGAATAGACAACGAGTTTCATCATTGTACTGGTAATAAATCTAACTCATCAAGACATTATATTTCACTTATATGCAAGTTAGTGAATTCTGTGTGTTTTGTGCCTATACTTCATCTCAATTAGCACGAGCCTCTATTCAAAATCTCACTAATGGCATCAGAGCAGTGACTAGGCAATGGAAAATGTGTTTTGCTTAAAATGTTAGGCACCTCATTGATAGAGTTTGAGTTTAGGAAACTCCTGAGTGGACTAATAGAGTTCTCTTCCATGCTCTCTTCTTTCCCTTCTCATTAGATTTACCCCATTAGTGATACCTCACACTGATACCCAAGCACAAATGATTAGTCAGTGTTGATCACCATATTGCTTACAAGACACGCTATCCATTTTGTTCAGTCGTGTTGTGCAGTCTGTTGTTTTTGCAAAGTGTTAAAGGTACATAGCTGCTCTGATGGTGTCCTACATGAGTCCTTAAAGTCACTTACATTCAAGAAGTACAAGTGTCTGTATGCATCATCCTGCCCTTGGTGTTTGTCATGGTGGGAATAAAGTGGTGACTTCCAGCTAGTGTTGTCTTCCTTATAGTAAAAAACAAGAGGTACTCAAAAAATCCCTGGTTCTCATGAGAGTATTAACCAAGGTCGTTGGTGTGAAAACAGATTACCATGAGATTACCATGAATAACAGGAGTGTAGAAGGGTTTCACATTTTACAACTGAAGATGTGATGACTTGACATACAGAATGAAACTCCTGAATTCAGGGTGATTACTGGTTCCTCAGTGATTAAGAACCACAAGGCCTATTAGGTATCTCTGTAAACAGGATTTGCTTTGGGTCTGGGTGGCATCAAGGTGATGTGTGGCTCCCCAGAACATGGGGTATGGAGGGTGCCCTGTTGTTCTTTGGGTCTTTGAAATCTGTCACACTGGATTTTTCTGGTCTGAAAACTTTCTTAGAACCTCACCTGGTGCCTCTCTTCATGCCCTCTGATGCAATCCAGGTGCATAATTGCCAAAAGTTCATGGAGAAGTTTATTGACAAAGCCCATGGACCAAAAGTAACTAATAGGAGTTATGCCCTTGAGTCTTTGTATCCATGGACTTGGGGAAATACTTGCACCTGGGGTGAAGAGGATGCTTCACAAACATGTTTTCCTTCTTGTGGTTTTCATCAGAACAGAAGCCCTGAGCTGCAGAGCCTCAGGGCAGAGAGGGTTCCAGATTCCCACATGGACAAATGGACAGCTAGTGGAAAGAAATCAGATTGAGCAGTATTAAATCGGCTTGATTCAAGGAATCATACACACACACATACACACAAACACACACATGCTATTTGTATGCACCTGCATGACCCTTCATGTTCCACTGCGGTTGTGTCCTAGGGTTTTCACAGACTTTGAAGATGTTTCCTTTGATTTTTCTGTTGCTCTTTTTGCAACTGTGTCTCCTTGTAACTTGTCATGATGATCAGAACTGCTTTTTCCAGATGGAACGAAGTTATTACAAGGATGGAGATATTGAGATCGCTGCCTTTTTCCCTATTTACATACACCTCGTTAACAGAAGGAGTAATATTTTCAAAAAAGATCTCATTTTCAAACAGTAAGTTCCCTTTGCCATAATCATTTTTTCCTTGATTTATATAATTGATGCTTATTATTGGGTCTACAGATGGATAAACATATTCATTGTGTGTCCCTGCCCTTTCCATTTCTGTACCACCTAAAAAGTTCTGATAATTAACTTGGGGCATGTGGAAGACATTTCTTTCTGCCTGGCACATTGAATTGTCCAAGGAAATGTTATCTAATCATAGGAGGAAGAAGAGTCTGGTTGGTATCTTCCTGTCCTTCCCTGTCCACATGTGCAGCTCAGGGCCCTATTGTGCTTCAGTAGCAGTTTCTTACAGAACCCATGCACTGTAATGAACAACCCTGAGTTACATGAGCTTCCACATGTGCTCACAAACTTTTCTGCTAAATAATAAATTTGGGGCCGTGAGCACACTTCATTTCTTCTACAGTCAAAAAGGAGAAAAGATATTCAAGAAAGTAAGATTTTGCTAAGTAAAAGTCATCTCAGGCCAAAAGTATAATAATAATTGTATGTTAATAATGAATATACCCATAAGAACTGTAATGGTTGGAATCTACCACGTTCAGGATGCACCCCTGATTCTTTTCCTGGAAAAATACATTTCAGAAGGAGGATTACTCTGCTTCTGCTCATCTTTAAGATTCTTTCTACCTACAGCTAAATATAAATGTTTAATGTATATTTATATATGAAAATTTCGTGCCTATAGAATATAGTATCTTGTAGGACAGTGAAATTGTTTTCCTCACAATTGTTTATTATGGTGCTAATTTCTAATTGGTTTCTACTATAATGCTACAAGATGTAGGTTGATGATACATAGATCTTTGATAGAAGGTAGATATTAGGACATAGATCATTGCAGTATCATTAAAGCCAATGGAATTGAGAACTATAGTTAGTGCCACCAAGGTGAGGCAACTGATCAAGTATTTTAGGCATTTGTCCTAAGTTCTATCCAGGAAAATTCTAATGGATACTAGCTGGCTATAATGATATTATTCACTTCACATGATTTTTATAAGTTTGCCTAATTTGATATGTGCACATGGCATCCCAATCATGAAAAATTTATGTATTATTAGTAGTGGTATGTATGGTTCTTCATGCAGTACATCCTTTAAGTGTACCCTAAATGATGGAGACCAGAAGAGTGTAAATTTCTAGTAGCAGGAATAGATTTTATGAATAGAGCCCAGGTTCCTCCAAGATGTATACTATGTAAACTGGAGATCATAATCAAATCTTAGCAAACCCAGGAGAAAACACCTGTGTTAATGATACTTGGGAATACAAGTAGTATTTAACTATCAATAGATTCAGACACTATACCCTCCAATATAAGTTTCACCAACTTTAGAATATACAATATTTACTGATTAACTGTTCTTAAAGATAAGAAACACAAGATGAAACAGATTGAGAGGACAACTCACAAATGCCCAGTGTGTCATAAAACCTTTTAGTCCTTTTGTTACCAATGGGAGCTGGAGAAAGAAATGAGAGAATGAGGAATTGATGGAAATGTAGAAGAATGAGGAAAGGAACAGAGAAATATGAAATACAAAACAGAATATTATTTGATACTTTTAGCAAGAATTGTTAAATTTCTTCATTCTACATACAAAGTTTAAATGACATTTGGATAACAAATATTGTTAGAAATTAGATACATATAAAACAATATATATCAAGCTACTCTTTACATGCTAATGGAACACCTATATATAAATATATGGAGAGAATATGTATATAATATGCATGCATACATATATATTATGTTGCAATATGGACCAAGGAATGAAAAACTGTCACTTCCTCTGGAGCGCACAGTGACCCTTAGCAAGCAGTGTACATTACCTAGTCTATTTATGGAGACAACACACAGTAGATCTGAAATACATACAATAGGCTCCTCATTTACATTCTTTGTGAAATGTCAGATCCAGAAAGTACAAATGCATCATGTTCTTCGTATGGAAGGCTATTTATGTTTGGTTCTGTAGGGAAAATTGGGTGAATAAGGCCAGTTTGGAGTATATACTTATACCACTGATAATGACTTACTTCAATATATACCTAGTGTTCTAAATAAATGCATGACTGTCTTAATTGTAAAGCCTTCAAATCCACCCAGGGAGTGTTTCAGGCTTCTCTAAAGTGTTCTTCCCTTTCCACTGTTTTCCTTCTTTCAAGCTCTGAATCTGATTTTATTTTCCTGGCTTGTGATGGTGGTTGATGGGTGAGTTTGATGGGGAAGAGATTTTTCTGGATAAAATCAAACTTCCACCTACAACTCTCGATACTCTGACATTCTTCTTCTTTCTGATCACATAGCTTTCAGTTGAGTTACTCTGTTTTCCCATTACAATCTGCAGCCTTATGATCATAGGATTCCTATTTGAAAAAAGCATTTAATTATGTGATAAGATGAAGCATCATTGTAGTTTGTGAATATAGGAAACATTTAGAGGCAGGGCTAAAGATGATGTGCCTTTACTTGTCAAGCTTTCTTTGACAACTTGAATGTTCTTTCTAGGTGTGCATGCACTTTGAAAAGGGCATTCTAGAGCCTATTATAGTATTTACTTTAGATATCAAATATCAAACTTAGAAGAGGTATGTGTTGCCAGAGATGATTTAAATTGATGAGATTTGTATTAAAAAAAAAGATCATATTTTTTGGCTGCATGGACAGCCATGTGATATAATGCCAAAGGCATTATACTGTAAAAGCAAATCTTATTTTTCAGAATCATTTAGGCTGGGAGACCGAGATCAAGGGAGTAGCAGCTATGGTTCTGGTGAGGTCATGTGTCCCGCAAATGCGACACTCTTAACACTTCCTGCAGCAAATGTATGGATAAGGATTATAACATATGAATATTTGGACATGACCAATCCATCTGTCACAGTAAATGCAGTAGAATTGAAGATAATCTGGATTTGAGGCATCTCCCTTAAAGATCCTTGTGCCCTTCATGCAGGTTTCAGTCCAAAAACTTCCAGTATGTTCTGGCCTTGGTTTTTGCTATTGAGGAGATCAACGAGAACCCCCATCTTTTACCCAACATCACCTTGGGATTTGATCTCTACAATGTCGTGCACAGTGACATGAGGGTGATGGAGAATCCCTTCATCTGGCTTGCAGGACTGGAAAAGGATGTTCCTAATTACACGTGTAGGAAACAGAGCAAATCTGCAGCCATAATATCAGGAACAAGCATTGCTGTCCAAGTAGGGACACTGCTGGAACTCTACAAAATTCCACAGGTGAGTGTGTAAGGGAAAGAGAAGGAAAAAGCACATCAACTTAGGTGCCTTATTTTGACCCAAACTTTTAAGCAACAGTGACCTTATACATTTACCACACGGGTAATCTAAAGAGAAGGCATGCAGAGGATTGGTGGATTAGCCACATTTATCCTGAAGCAGAGGTGTGGGTGAGTGAAAATGAGAAGTGTTTCCCTCAAGCTGTGAATCAACTGTCTTAGGAACTAGAAAGTTATCATGCAGGATGGATGAAAAAAATGAAATATTCTAGTCTTCTGACACTCCCATCATCTGCTTAATTTCTTCAGGAATAAGAATGCACACTATGGCAATAATCTTACACAGATTTCTTGTGTTTTCCTTTAGCTGACTCTTGGGACTTTTGAACCTCTTCTGAGTGACAGTAGTCAGTTTCCTTCCCTCTATCAGATGGCACCCAAAGACACTTCTCTGGCCCATGGCATGGTCTCCTTGATGCTTCATTTCAGCTGGACCTGGGTGGGTTTGGCCATCTCAGACCTCCCAAAAGGTATTCAGCTTATGTCCAATTTGAAAGTAGAGTTGCAGAAGAATGGCATCTGTGTGGACTTTGTGGAATTGATCCCAGCCACTGAGAAGTTACATTCTTCAGTCCTCTGGCCGTATCACATCCAGATCCTAAAATCATCAGCAAATGTGGTGATTCTTTTCTGTGACACTGATACACTCCTAGGCATCAGCTTTCAAACATGGGAACGTGTAATGACATGGAAAGTTTGGGTCACCACCTCACAGTGGGATTTTGCCACTTCTGAGGGACATTTCCTGCTCCACTCATTCCATGGGACTCTGATATTTTCACACCACCATAGTGAGATCTCTGGTTTCAAAAGCTTTCTTCAGACAGCTAACCCTTCCAAATACCCAGAAGACATTTACCTCTCTAGATTCTGGGCATTGGCTTTTGATTGCTCAGTCACTGGGCCATCCTGCAACACCTTGCAGAACTGTCCACTGAATGCCTCCTTGGGATCATTGCCTCTTCATCATTTTGATATGATCATGAGTGATGGGAGTTACAACATATACAGTGCTGTGTATGCTGTGGCCCACAGTGTACATGAGATGCTTCTACAAGAGTTAGAAATGCAGCCACTGAACAAGGGGGCAAAGGTGGCATTTTCTCCCTGGCAGGTAATTTTTTTCCATTGCATGACACGTACTCCTGAAGTGATTCCCTTAAGAGCTTCTGCAGGTGTTCAAACCAAGTAGCTTAGGATCCTTTCTCCAGTCACAAGATATATATGAGCCTGTGCCCATTGTATTTCATTAAAGACAGGGTTCCATTGACAAGTGGGAAAGTAAGTTGGCTAAGCATTTACGCTGTGTCTTAAAAAGTACTCACGCATCCTGTCGATTTAATTTTGGCTTTGAAATACATAGACTCTGTCATTCTGTTTTTAATCTCAGCAGTATAATAATTAGATTTTAGTGTGAATTGTTGCTGAGGATGTTCATATACAATGAACAGGTCTCATATAATTTGCACAATATTTTATTCTGCTAACCTTGTTACAGATGGTTGTCCTTGGTACACTGAGAAAATAAGTGAGTGTTGGAAGCTTGGACTCCACAGTTGGAAATGGTCTGACTCTCACAGCTAGATATTTTTGATTGCCCTTGTTTTTGGATGAAAATGAGTGATGTCATACTTACTTTGATGTAGTCCTCATCAGGTTTTTTTAAATTTTATTTGCTTGGGTAGCTCTGAAAAGGTTCCTTTCTTTATTTGTGATAACAGACAAAGAGAGAATTTCTCTAACCTGGGTTTCATATGTTATCACTTGGGCAGTCTTCATGTGAATATGATGCATGTTTTTCAGTTGCACCCGTTTCTGAAGAACCTCCAATTTACCAATCCTGCTGGTGACCTAGTGAATTTGAATCACAAGAGAAATTTGGAAGCTGAATATGACATTCTCAACTTTTGGAATTTTCCATATGGTGTTGGACATAAGGTTAAAGTAGGACAGTTTTCCCCATATGTTCCACAGAGCCAACAGCTGTCGCTCTCTGAGAATTTGATAGAGTGGGCCACAGGAATTACAGAGGTAAGTTGGACTGATCATGTTTCATACTGCACATTGTTAATGCCAAACTGGTTGGAGATTTATGCAGAATGGCTTATTAATAAGACATTTAGAGACATTAATCACTCCTCTTCTGATCTAAATACTTTCTTATGCTTTTAGTGTCTGAGGATGGAAAGTACACACACTTATTCCTCCACATATTTTGATTCCATTTATTTTAGAAAATCAAATTGCATGCTGTCATTGTGTCCGAAACAGATGTTTACAGTTTAAGTGAATAGGTTGTTCAGGACTTGAAAACCCTCTACTTGGAACTTAAGAAACAGTCCCAACTCTGACCAACGCTCATCTGATTTTTTCTCAGACTCCACGCTCCATATGCAGTGTGAGTTGCAGCCCTGGATTCAGGAAATCCCCTCTGGAGGGAAAGCCTACCTGTTGTTTTGATTGCACACCTTGTCTTGAGAATGAGATTTCTAATCAGACAGGTAAGTCAGTGCCAGCCTCATGGAGAACACCTGTTTCTTAGAATTTCCAGTTCTCCATGGAAAGATAAAATGTGGAATATGACTGCTGAGAAAATTCTTCCCTCCCTCAGTAGAAATTAATCCTTATAATCAGTAATAATCCTCAAAAGAATAAAACTTCCCACACTACACTCTACTTCATGTAGTGTTTGTGAAATCATATGAAAGACTAAGTGTCACTGGAAGGCTGACCATGTTGGCGTTCAGGATATGTATAGTAAAAAAATGAATGAAACCAATATTGGAGAATATTCACCCCATAAAGCAGTGTGGGAATTCTCCAATTTGTTCCATGAAGCAGGAATAGGCTAGCATCACATGTATCATGAAGATTTTCAATTTTTTCTTGTGTTGTATGAGTAGTTATTTTCACCATACTTTTAGTATCATTCTAATTTTTTTAAACTTATTGGTGAAAGTGATGGATTCTGTCGACAGAGTATGATCCCTGGCAGCAGTGTGGTGTATGTGCTAATTCAGTATAGGTAAATTCATGTCTGTGTTCCTTGTTCATGTATAGATAAAAGTGCTTTCACCAAACTGAAGTGTAGCATGCTTGGAGTGAGAAAGCACAACTCTAATGCACTATGTGTTACATGAAAAATGATCTTAGAAATCAGACATTATTTCATCAAGGGATAATACTCATAAAATATCATAAATGGGACTAACCTTAGCCTTTGAGAAAATATTGCTGCTCAAAATATTAATCTTCAAGAACATTCATATGGTAACAGACGTATACACATGTATAAAATCTATTTCAAAAGAACACAGGCTGACATCCATGGTAAAAAGTAGGCGTAGAAAGATAGGTCAATGACAGAAAATTCAACACAAGTCCTTGAAGATAGGATGTGGACATTACAGGAAACTGAAGTAAATAAAAATTGGAAGAATTTAAATTTGGTGATCAAAACACAAGCAAATTTTATGAACCTCAGTAATAATGAACAGAGTGAAAAACAAGAATACACTGTGTGTGTGTGTGTGTGTGTGTGTGTGTGTTTTGTTCATATGAACAAAAAGAGCTGAGGAGGTCTCTTCAGATATAAAAAATACTAATACTAGAACCTATTAATTATTTAATGGTGATTCATTGAAGAATATCAAAGGAATTCAGAAATTTCCAGATAGAAATATATTGAGAAATATTTGAAAAATCCAAATATCCTCACAGTTATTAAAATAATTCCCAATACTTTTATTTTGATAAAAAATTTTTGGATGACTTTTACCAAACATTCACATAGGAAAGGAAATCTGGGCTGAATTCCTATAGAGAACAGGTAAGTGCAAAAATTCTGTTTCTTCTAGAGAAACATCTTAACTTGTTTGATCAAATACTGCTAAATAATTCAGCAAAATGAAATTGTAAGACACTATTGTTGAAATAAATTCACACATTTGAAATCTCAAGCATGGTAAATCCAACAGTATTTTTTAAATAGGTTACATCATGCCCCAAGCATTGCATGCAATGTAATTCAGTTTATACTCCCTGAGAAAATAGTAATAAGAATAACCATAACTAGCCAGCACTGCAGCTCAATAGGCTAATTCTCCACCTTGCGGTGCCAGCACACCAGGTTCTAGTCCTGGTCGGGGTACCAGATTCTGTCCCAGTTGCCCTTCTTCCAGTTCAGTTCTCTGCTGTGGCCCGGGAGTGCAGAGGAGGATGGCCCAAGTCCTTGGGCCCTGCACCTGCATGGGAGACCATGAGAAGTACCTGGCTCCTGGCTTCGGATCCACGTGGTGTGCCAGCCACAGCACGCTGGCCACAGTGGCCATCGGAGGGTGAACCAAGGGTAAAGGAGGACCTTTCTCTCTGTCTCTCTCTCTCTCTCTCTCTCTCTCTCACTGTCCACTCTGCCTGTCAAAAAAAAAAGAATTATCATAACTGAAGAAAGACATTTAACAAAATCTAAGTGATCTAAGCTTTGTAAACAAAGAAGAAAAAAAACTCAAAAATGCCAAAAAGAAGGATCAGTTTTCAATCCTAAAGAGTGTTTGCAGAATGCTAAAAAACATGGAAGTTATAGCTGAGGATTGGATGCAAAGTTGAAGAAAGAATGTTACTTCTGCAGGAAATTACCCAGGAGACTGTGCTCTGTGCATATTATTGAAAAAGAAAGGCACGCAGTTTACTAAAAAGGAAGATATACAAGTGCATCATTTTCAGCTGATACTGGGATGCTGTAATGACATTAGTGAATCAGTAATTGAGTTAAGTAGAGCTGGAATACAAGATTAAACACACAGGGCAGTTATGTTTGCTCACCAGTTATGGAAAATGAAGCGATGAAAGACGGCACATGTAATGTCTCAAAAGTATGAAATATCCAAAGGTAAGACTAACTAAATATTGGAAGACATCTGCAAGTTGAGACATCAGACATCAATGGGGTAATATATAGAAAAGAAAAGAATTCTGACAGAGCTGGAGAGAAAAATTCATGTTCAAGGATAAAATGACAAGAAAGTGGAAGGTTCAAGGTGAACTAAACACTGACTTTGATTACAGGGAGCATCCCAGTGTGTTCCTTGATGGAAACATGCTCAAGGGTGGCAACTAATCCAGCTGGTATCAAGTGTACAGCTCTTCTGTGTTTCTCTGGAACTTGAAAACCTGCCTTCTAATGGTGTTCTCTCAATCAGTGCTTGCCCCTGGAATGACTTAATACAGATGCTATCTAGGAGAGATGTGCTTTAGTGAGATGGTTGTGTGCTTTCTGTGCACCCAAAATTCACAAAGTAAATCTCCCAGTCCATGTTACTAAGAGTGGGAACCTGTGTCGTACTGAGGCATAGTAGTTAAGCCTCTGGCTGGGATGCCAGCATCCCAATTGGACACCACTTCCAGTCCCAGCTGCTTCACTTCCAGTCCAGCTCTCTGCTGATGCTTGGGAAAGCAGCAGAAGATGGCCCAAGTTTCTGAGCCCATACCCATGTAGGAGACCCAGAAGAAGTTCCCAGTTTCTGGCTTCAAAGCAGCTCAGTTCCAGCTTTTGCCACAATCTGGGGTGTAAATCACCAGGTAGAAGGTGTCTCCCTTTCTCTTTTTCCATCTCTTCCTTTCTCCCTCTCTATCCCTGTCCTCTTGTCCTTCTCCCTCTCTCTCCCTCCTACTTCTGCTCCTGTTTTGGGACTCAGCCTTTCAAGTAAATTATAAATAAATAAACAAACAAACACTTATTGAAAACAGACTGGAACCCTTGGGTGATTGATGAGGCCATGAGAGTACAGAGTGAGTAACACCATTAAAACAAGGACTCATTGCAGGTATGGAAAGCTAAGACTCTGTGGCAAAATATATATATATAGCTTATGCCAAGGATCTCTATGAGACCTCAATGGAAAGAAGCAGACATCTAAGAAGGATATATTATTCTCTGAAGGGCGAAGAGAGCATCCACTTTGCTTATGGCCATGTCCAAATATTGACTTAGTCTATGTTCACAAAAGGCTTCCATAGCTTTTGCAATGCATGGCAAGATCCTCGGGTGATCAGTGATGTCATACATAAGAGTGTTAATTGCTAAAGAAACAACAGAAGTCACTGTGCACTTACTCCCCATGTAGGACTCCTATCCCTAATGAGGTATACTATGAGAATCGACTGCAAAATTTGCCCCAAATTGTATATGTTCTTTTTTTATAATGCTTTTGTTTAAAGAATATAAATTTCCAAAATACAGCTCATAGATTACAATGGCTTCCCCCCCCATAACTTCCCTCCCACCCGCAACCCTCCCCTTTCCCACTTCCTCTCCCCTTGCTTCACATCAAGATTCATTTTCAATTCTCTTTATATACAGAAGATCAGTTTTCTATATATTAAGTAAAGATTTCAACAGTTTACCCTCACATAGCAACACAAAGTAAAAAATACTGTTGGAGTACTAGTTATAGTATTAATTCACAGTGTACAGCACATTAAGGACAGAGATCCTACATGATATATTTTTTTTAAATTGATTAATTTTCTATGCAATTTCCAATTTAACACCAAGATTTTTTTTTTCATTTTTAATTATCTATATACAGAAGATAGATTCAGTATATACTAAGTAAAGATTTCATCAGTTTGCACCCACACAGAAACACAAAGTGTAAAATACTGTTTCAGTGCTAGTTATAGCATTACTTCACATTGGACAACACATTAAGGACAGATCCCACATGAGACGTTAAGTACACAGTGACTCCTGAAGTTGATTTAACAATTTGACACTCTTGTTTATGGCGTCAGTAATCTCCCTAGGCTCTAGTCATGGGTTGCTGAGGCTATGGAAGCCTTTAGGGTTCGCCGACTTCGATCTTATTCCAACAGGGTCATAGTCAAAGTGGAGGTTCTCTCCTCCCTTCAGAGAAAGGTACCTCCTTCTTTGATGGCCCCATTCGTTCCACTGGGATCTCACTCGCAGAGATCTTTCATTTAGGTCTTCTTTTTTTTCCAGAGTGTCTTGGCTTTCCATGCCTAGAATATTCTCTTGGGCTCTTGAGCCAGATCTGAATGCCTTAAGGGCTGATTCTGAGGCCAGAGTGCTATTTAGGACATCTGCCATTCTATGAGTCTGCTGTGTCTCCCACTTCCCATGTTGGATCATTCTCTCCCCTTTTGATTCTATCAGTTAGTATTAGCAGACACTAGTCTTGTTTGTGTGATCCTTTTGACTCTTAGACCTATCAGTGTGATCAATTGTGAACTGAAATTGATCACTTGGACTAGTGAGATGGCCTTGGTACATGCCACCTTGATGGGATTGTATTGGAATCCCCTGGCACGTTTCAAACTCCATCATTTGGGGCACGACTGATTGAGCATGTCCCAAATTGTACATCTCCTCCCTCTCTTATTCCCACTCTTATATTTCACAGGGATCACTTTTCAGTTAAAATTTAAACACCTAAGAATAACTGTTTGTTAATTACAGAGTTTAACCAATAGTACTAGAATAAAAAAATACTAAAATGGATCAAGTATTACATTGTACAACAACAGTCAGCACAAGAGCTGATCAAGTTACTGTTTCTCATAGTGTCCATTTCACTTCAATAGGTTTCACCTTTGGTGCTCAATTAGTTGTCACCGATCAGGGAGAACATATGATATTTGTCCCTTTGGGACTGGCTTAATTCCCTCAAAATGATGTTTTCCAGATTCCTCCATCTTGTTGCAAATGACCGGATTTCATTGTTTTTGACTGCTGTATAGTATTCTATAGAGTACATGTCCCATAATTTCTTTATCCAAATGTATGCTTTGAATTCCCTGTGATCTTTTGCCGTGAGGTTCCCTTGATTTACTTACTTTCATGTTGATGGCTGTGTTTCTGTGTTTCTGTCTGTAACACATCTTTAAGCATCTTTTGCAGGACTGGACGAGTGGCAACAAATTCTTTCAATTTCTGTTTGCAGTGAAAGGTCTTTATTTTACCTTCATTCACAAATGAGAGCTTTGCAGGATATAATATTCTGGGCTGGCAGTTTTTCTCTCTTAGTACCTGGGCTATGTCTCGCCAATCCCTTCTAGCTTGTAGGGTTTCTGATGAGAAGTCAGCTGTGAGTCTAATTGGAGATCCTCTGAGAGTAATCTGATGTTTCTCTCTTGCACATTTTAGGATCTTTTCTTTCTGTTTCACTGTGGTGAGTTTAATTACAATGTGTCGTGATGAGGATCTCTTTTGGTCATGTTTGCTAGGGGTTCTATGAGCTTCCTGTACTAGGATGTCTCTGTCCTTCTCCAAAACTGGGAAATTTTCTGCTATTATCTCACTAAAAAGGCCTTCTAATCCTTTCTCCCTCTCCATGCCTTCAGGAACTCCTAGAACTCGAATGTTGGATTTTTTAATAGTATCCTGTAGATTCCCAACAATATTTTTTAGATTTCTAATTCCCTGTTCTTGTCTTTGGTTTGACTGTATATTATCCTGTGCTCTGTCTTCTAAGTCCGATATTCTTTCTTCTGCCTCACCCATTCCTTTTGTAAGGCTCTCTAATGTGTTTTTCATTGATATATTGAATTCTTCTTTTCATTATGATTTCTTGTCACTATCACAGTTTCATGTTCTACTAGTTGTTTCATTTCAGCTTGATTCCTCCTTAATAATTCATTTTCCCGAGAGAGATTTTCTACCTTGTCCATTAAGGATTTCTGTAGTTCAAGAATTTGTTTTTGAGTACTTCTTAGTGTGCTTATCAATTTTTTGAGATCTGCTTCTTGCATTTCTTCTATCTCATCATCTTCGTAATCTTGAATTGGGGTGTCTTTTTCATTTGGGGATGCCATAGTGTCTTCCTTGTTCTTATTACCTCGGTAAAGATAATTGAAAATGAATCTTGAAGAAGAATATGATGGGAGAGGCAGTGGGAGATGTGATGGTTGTGTGTGGGAGGCAGGTTATGGGGGAAAAAGCCACTATAATCCAAAAGTTGCACTTTGGAAATTTATATTAAACAAAAGTTGAAAAAGATAAATTGAAATAAAAATAAACTAAAAATTAAAATAAAAATAAACTAGCTAGTTGGGTATTCAAGAAAGACCTTTTAAATTAGAAATAGTTGAACTTTGGATGATGCTTTTGTACATTTTTACCAGATATGGACCAGTGCGTGAAGTGTCTGGATCATGAGTATGCCAGCACAGAGCGTGACCACTGCCTGAACAAAGCTGTGGCCTTCCTGGCTTATGAAGACCACTTAGGAATGACCCTGGTCTGCACAGCTCTGTGCTTCTCTGTCCTCACCATTGTGGTTCTTGGGGTCTTTGTGAAGCACCGAGACACTCCCATAGTCAAGGCCAACAATCGTTGTCTCAGCTACATCCTGCTCATCACCCTCATCTTCTGCTTCCTCTGCTCCTTACTGTTCATTGGTCGTCCCAACACAACCACCTGTGTCCTCCAGCAGACCACATTTGGAGTGGTGTTCACCATGGCTGTTTCCACTGTCCTGGCCAAAACTATCACTGTGGTGCTGGCCTTCAAGGTCACTGCCCCAGGGAGAAGGATGAGACAGTGGCTGATATCAGGGGTACCTAACTCCATTATTCCCATCTGCTCCCTCATCCAACTGGCTCTCTGTGCCATCTGGCTTGGGACTTCTCCTCCCTTTATTGACACAGATGCACACTCTGAGCATGGCCACATCATCCTGGTGTGCAACAAGGGCTCAGTCACTGCCTTCTACTGTGTCCTGGGCTACCTGGGCTCCTTGGCCCTGGCCAGCTTCACTGTGGCTTTCCTAGCCAGGAATCTGCCTGACACGTTCAATGAAGCCAAGTTCCTGACGTTCAGCATGCTGGTGTTCTGCAGTGTCTGAGTGACCTTCCTGCCTGTCTACCACAGCACCAAGGGGAAGGTCATGGTGGCTGTGGAGGTCTTCTCCATCTTGGCCTCCAGTGCAGGGCTCCTGGGCTGCATCTTTGTCCCCAAGTGCTACATTATTCTCCTAAGACCTGAGAAGAATGCTTTGAAGGGATTAAGGGATAGAATAGTGTCCAAGGAAACAGATGTTCTGAAGAGTATCTTTTAAGGCTTTTTAAGTTTTCAATGGTTAGAAACTAGTATTTACAAAACTGATTTTGTATTCTGATGTTAAAAAATAACTTGCAGAATGGAACTGCCTTATGAACAATTTATTTTTCTCTTAAAATATTTTTGTTCTGAAGGACCAATTCACAGAAAAGAAAGGGAGAGTGGGAGAAACCTTCCATCTGGTGATAGACTCTGAAGATATCTACAGTGTCCTAGTGATGGTTCATGCCAAAGCAAGGAGTTTAATTAAGGTGGCCATGTGCGTGTCATGGATGGAAAGATGTTGGCCATCTTCCACTGCTTTTTCTTGATCATTAACTGGGAGCTTGATTGCAAGTGGAGCAGCCAAGACATCAACTGGCACCCACATGGGATGTCGGGGTTACAGGTGATGGTTATATCCACTACACCCCCATGCTGGCCCGATTCCTCCTCTCTTCTTCAAACTTCTTAGCCTGGGTTTTATGTTCACAAACACAAACCCATCTCAGATATAGGCTCTCCTTGAAACTTTTCATTTCTTTATTTTCATCGTCAGCTAGTCAACACTGTAATATTCTTATTTTAATAAAATGAGTTACATGTTTGTTTACTGTATTCCTTCATTAGAGTTTATATTAAAGTGGGCTTTATAATATAGAGTGAATATTTTCAGTGCAACCATTAGACATGTTAAATCATTTTAATTATATATCATTTCAAATTGATTTGAAATGATGTGATAATCACACAGCAAGTTTTCATTATATGTAGGTAGAAGGATTTTTCAAACTTCTTTTATACCTGTTCATTTGTGTTTATTATTAATTTTGGCTTTAAATTTACTTTTGCCAATAGCAAACATAAGAAAATGGTTATAATCTTGAGCAGAAAATAATTCAACAAAGCAACAGTTTTAAACTGAACTAATTTCATTTAGATGTTTCACTCTTTTGTGTGACAATCATCTATGTCATATTTTAAAATATTTTTGTCACTACAAATCAAATTCTTTATCCATTTATGGTTACTCTCAGTTCCTTCCTTTGCCAGCCACACAACCACCAATCTGTTTCTGTTTCCATGGATTTTATGGTCCTGCCAGTTTTTTATATATTAAGTATTGGACTCTGTGGCTTTAGGTGACCTTTCATTTTGCATGACATTTTCAAGGGGCATCCACATTATTGCAGATATCTACATTTTTCATGGCAAACTGATAATTCCTTGTAGTAATTCATTGAGTTTTGTGTCTCCAATTAACCATATACTCACTTGTGTGTTGTTTCCAACCTTGGCTGTGTGGAAACAAGCACTGATGTACAAAGATTTTTAGGTATTTTACAATTTTTGAATGTACTATTAGGTGTGAAATGTTTTGATCATAAATGAATTTTATGTTGAATCTGCTAAGGAGGTGACAACTGTCTTCCATACTGTTTGTGTTGTAACTTTCTCATTATCATGGTTTGAAGGTTCCAAATTCTCTATGGCTTCTCCATCACTTCGGAAATTTTGAAATTTATTTGAGCCATGGAGTGGATGTGAAGTGGCGGCTCCTTCTGGTGGGGAATAGTTTGTCCATGCTTACTGCTGATTAGCACCCTTTGTAATGCCCTCTGGTCATATATTTATCTGTGCAGAACTGTCCCTCATATCCTATCTGCATTGTTCATGAATTATATATATTTTGTTGGTACCTCTGCATTTTAAAAATATATTTTATTTTTTATAAGTTAATATGTTTATATTTCAAATTTTAGTTGAGGTGTTCAAGTCTCATGAATTACATATATACAGATGTGGGAACATAGTGATGCCTCCCACCTAACACTCCCTTGTGTCCACAATCTCTCGCTTCTTCCTCCCCCTTATCCTATTCCCACTCTTAATTTTTGCAAGGAACTATTTTCTTTATTTTTATTTGACAGGTAGCATTATAGACAGTGAGAGAGAGAGAGATAAAGAGAGAGAGAGAGATCTTCCTTCTGTTGGCTCACTCCCCAAATAACCTCTATGGCTGTCACTGCACTGATCGAAAGCCAGGAGCCAGCTGCTTCTTCCTGGTCTTCCATGTGGTTGCAGAGGCCCAAGCACTTGGGCCATCCTCCACTGCACTCCTGGGCCCCAGCAGAGAGCTAGACTGGAAGAGGAGCAACTGGGACTAGAACCTGGCACCCATATGGGTTGCTGGCACTGCAGGCAGGAGATTAACCAAGTGAGCCATGGTGCCGGCCCTGAAAGGAACTATTTTCTAGTTTACTTTATACTCACAAGATTAACTCTACCATATGTAACATGTTCTACAAATGGTATGAAGAAACCATCACTATTCCCCAAAAATGGATACAAAGGCTACAAATAAACATGGAATCGCAAATTATCAATTTTACTCCAATTGTTACATTTTAGGCACTTGTTAGGATAGATAAGAGAACACATATGATATATGTCTTTTATGATACTGGACCTTCTCTCTAAGTATCATGGTTTTCGGTTCCATCAATGTTGTTGCAAAACTCGGGATTTCTTTTTTTTTTTTTTTTACTGCTGATTAATAGAGTATATATACCATGGTTTCTTTATACAGTCATCAGTTGATATCTGGGTTGATTCCATATCTTAGCCATTTTGAATTGAGCTGCAATAAACATGGGGATACAGATGACCCTTCTTCATGCTGATTTCCTTTTGTTTGCGTAAATTCTAAGGAGTCAGTTTGCGGGACATATGGAAGATCTATGTTCAGCTCTAGGTTTCCATACTGTCTTCCACAATGACTACATCAGTTTACATTTCAACCACCTGTGGATTAGGGTACCTTTTTCCCCAAATCCTCTCCAGCACAGGCTGTTAGTTGATTTCTATATGAGAGCCATTCTGACAAGTGAGGTGAAACCTGATTGTGGTTTTGATTTCATTACCCTGAAGGCTAGTGATCTTGAGCATTTTTCAAGTGCCTTTGGCCATTTCAATTTCTTTTTGAAAAATCATGTTGAAGTCATTTCCCACTTCTTAACTGGATGTTTAGTTTGTTGTTGTTGAGTTCTTTTTGGTCTTAGAGGGAATTGGATCAGATGTGGAGCAGCCAGGGCTCAAGCCATCAACATGTGGGATGCCAGCACTCAAGGTGGAAAGTTAACATACACCACATCCCTGCTCCAGTTTCCATTATTCTTATTTGCTGCTTACAAGAAATATATCTCTCCAACAAAATGCATGCAGACTTAAATTGAAAGGTTGGAAAAAGATATTCCATGCCAACAGAAACCAAAAAGAGCTGACATAGTCATCTGAATATCAGAAAAAATAAACTTTAGCACAAAAACTGTGAAGAGAGACAAAGAGGGCATTATAATGATTAAGGGATCAATTCTACAGGAAGATGTAACTATTAGAAATGTACATGCAGGCTGGCGCCATGGCTCAACAGGCTAATCCTCCACCTTGCGGTGCCGGCACACCGGGTTCTAGTCCCAGTCAGGGTGCTGGATTCTGTCCCAGTTGCCCCTCTTCCAGGCCAGATCTCTGCTGTGGCCCGGGAGTGCAGTAGAGGATGGCCCAAGTGCTTGGGCCCTGCACCCCATGGGAGACCAGAAGCACCTGGCTCCTGCCTTCAGATCAGCGTGGCGTGCTGGCCGCAGCGCGCCAGCTGAGGTGGCCACTGGAGGGTGAACCAACAGCAAAGGAAGACCTTTCTCTCTGTCTCTCTCTCTCACTATCCACTCTGCCTGTAAAAAATTAATTAATTAATTAAAAAAAGAAATGTATATGCACCTAATTACAGGACACCGGGTTATTTAAAAGATGTGTTAAAGAACTTAAAGGGAGACTCAGACTTCAATACAATAGTATTGGGGGACTTCAATACTCCACTTTCAGTAACAGATCAACCAGACTGAAGATCAACAAGAAAACAGAAGACTTAATAGACACTATCAACCAAATGGACTTAACAGATATCTACAGAAATTCTCAATCTACAGTTGCAGATACACATTCTTCACAGTAGTGCATGAAACTTACTCTAGCATTGATCACATACTAGGCCATAAAGCAAGTCTCAGAAAATTCTAAAGAATCGAAATCATACCATGCATATTCTCAGACCACAATGGAATGAAGTTGGAGATTAGCAACTCAGGAATCCCTAGAGCATATGCACACACATGGAGGATAAACAACATGCTCTTGAATGAACAGTGGGTCATAGAAGAAGTCAAAAGAGAAATAAAAAAAAATTTCTGGAAGCAAATGATGATAACAACACAACATATCAAATCCTAAGGAGTACAGCAAAATCAGTGTTAAGAGGAAAGTTTATAGCAATAGGTGCCTACATCAAGAAATTGGAAAGGCACCAAATAAATGAGCTATCAATGTATCTCAAGAATCTAGAAAAAATACAGCAAACCAAACCAAAATCTAGTAGGAGAAGAGAAATAATTAATTTCCCAAAGGAAATTAAATTGGAAAATAAAAAAGCTGTCTGCACCTCAATGTTTTTTGCAGCTCAATTCACAGTAGCCAAGACCTGAAATCAGCCTAAATGCCCATCAATAGAAGACTGCATAAAGAAATTATGGGATATGTACTCTATAGAATACTATACAGCAGTAAAAAAAAAAAAAAGAAATCTGTTCATATGCAACAAAATGGAGGAATCTGGAAAACATCATGCTGAGTGAAATAAGCCAGTCCCAAAGGGACAAATATCATATGTTCTGACTGATCTGTGACAACTAACCGAGCACCTAAAAGGAAACCTGTAGAAGTGAAATGGACACTATGAGAAACAATGACTTGGTCAGCCCTTGTCCTGACTGTCGAGGAACAACTTACTATTTTATTCCTTTAGTATTTTTTTGTTCTTTTTTTTTAAACACTTTTTTTTATTTGACAGGTAGAGTTACAGACAGTGAAAGAGAGAGACAGAGAGAAAGGTCTTCTTTCCATTGGTTCACTCTCCAAAAGGCCGCCCTAGCTGGTGATGCGCTGATCCGAATCTAGGAGCTAGGTGCCACCTTCTGGTCTACCATCCGGGTGCAGGGGCCCAAACACTTGGGCCACCCTCCACTGCTCTCCTGGGCCACAGCAGAGAGCTGGACTGGAAGAGGAGCAACCAGGACTAGAACCTGGCGCCCATATGGGATGCCAGAGCTGCAGGCAGATGAATATCCTAGTGAGCCATGGCACCACCCCCATATTTTTTTGGTTCTACTTAATACCATTCACTGAACTCTTTAATTAACACACAATTATTCTTAGGTGTTTAACTGAAAAGTAATCCCTGTTAAATATAAGAGTGGGAATAAGAGAGAAAGGAGATGTACAGTTTGGCACATGCTCACTCATACTTACCCTTAATGATAGAGCTAGAAACAAGCCATAGGATTCCAAACCAATCCCATCAAGGTGCCATGTACCAATGTCATCTTACTAGTCAAAGTGATCAGTTTAAGTTCATAATTGATCATAGAGATAGGATTAAGAGCCAAAGGGATCACACAAAGAAGACCAGTGTCTACTAATAATAACTGCTAGAATTAAAAAGGAGAGAATGATCCAACATGGGAAGCAGGATACAAGGCAGACTCGTAGAATGGCAGATGTCCTAAACAGAACTCTGGCCTCAGAATCAGCCCTTAAGGCATTTTGATCTGGCTAAAAAGACCATGAGAGTTTCTCAGGCATGGACTGCCAAGACACCTAAATGAAAGATCTCTGTAAGTGAGATCCCAGTAGAAAGAACGGGCCATCAAAGAAGGAGGTACCTTTCTCTGAAAGGAGGCGAGAACTTCCACTTTGACTATGGCCTTGTCTAAATAAGTTCAGAGTTTGTGAATTCAGGAGCTTTCCATAGCATTGGCAGCTCATGACAAGAGCCTTGGGTGGTTACTGATGTCATAAATAAGTGTGAATTGTTAAATCAACAACAGGAGTCACTGTGCACTGACTCCTCATGTAGGATCTCTGTCCTTAATGTGTTGTACAATGTGAATTAATGCTATAACTAGTACTAAAACAGTACTTTTCACTTTGTGTTTCTGTGTGGGTGCAAACTGTTGAAATCTTTACTTAATATATACTAAATTGATCATCTGTATATAAAGATAATTGAAAATGAATCTTGATGTGAATGGAGTGGAAGAGGGAGTGGGAGATGGGAGGGTTGCCGGTGGGAGGGAGGTTATGGGCGGGGGGGAAGCCACTTTAATCCAAAAGCTGTACTTTGGAAACTTATACTTATTAAATAAAAGTTTTTAAAAAGATACCAAAAAAATTAAATGCTTCAGACACTAAATCCCCAATTGTTAGATTTCCCAGTGTCAGAATATTTTCTTTTCCACTTATGACCTTTCTGAAGAGATAAAGAGTGGAATGATATATCATATCCACCTGAAAACTCTCAGCAAAAGCTTACTTGGCAGAGATCAGATATAGCTTTATACAGAAGAGGAGGAGGAGGAGATGAAGAGGAGAGTAATTAGAGGAAAACTGAAAGAATGACAAAGAAGAAAAAAGGAAGATTAAATACAGATCAGAAAATATATTTTTGTTTAGAATGGCAATTCTCAACTTGTCTCACCCAGAAAGCAACATAGATAATAAAAAGATACTTGAATGTGAATGCAATGGGAGAGGGAGCAGGAGATGGGAGGGGTGCAAGTGGGAGGGAATTTATTGGGGGGGAAGCCATTATAATCCATGTACTTTGGAAATTTATATTTACTAAATAAAAAAAAGAAAAGTCAAGTTTACAATTTGTTATGTTGAAAACACATAAAATCCTTTGCCCAACAATTGAAAGATGCCTCTTCCTGTGAGAAGACAGTGAGCATGTATAAGCCGTCAACATGAAATAGACTGTTCATCATGACTGAATACTCAGGACACTTGAAACACAAAGGGCACCTGTGTTCTAACCTTGAGGAAGTTTTGAGTCAGTGCCTGTAGAAATACAAGATGTTTTTTGTTGGCCTGCAAGTCTATGTGCATGAAAGTCTGTAGGAAAGTTTCAGAGAATAAGACCTATTTGGAATTAGAACTGCTACCAGTAGTCATTATTTATATGAACATACTTTTCAGATTTCCATAGAAAACTAGACGGCAGCCATTCTCCTTCACTAGGTGCGGTGCCTTTTGATCTACAGTACTTGAAGTCCCCCCAGTGATTCTGACATCTTCTAAATGTTCTGCATTTAAGATTCACCCTCATTCAGGCTTTGAATTTGAGATATCTCCTGATTTGGGATGGGAGGTGATGTCCAGGTTTGAAAGGGAGGAGGCTAAACAGTTGTAAATGCCAAGCCTTGTACTCCACCATTCTCCACACTTAGATATCCTGCCTCTGCTATCCACATAGCCCTCAGGTGAATTACTCTTTCCCATGACTTTGTGCAGAGAAATAATCATGTTGATGCTGTTCAAGAAGTCATTTAATGATGTGCTAATATAAATAACCATTTTCTGCCAGTGATGGAACATGTCAAAATTCACCACGAGTGACTTTCATTTGATTCATTATGCTTTCCTCTGAAAATCAGTTTCTCTTCCTTGTGTTACATCTAACTTAGACAGAATATCCCAGAGCCTGTTTTGGCACTTGCTACAAATACAAAATCCAAGGACTTGGGAGAGCCAGCTATTGACACAAATGAAATTAACTAGTGTTCATCCCAATTTTATTGTTGTGTTAGTCATCTAGAGTTTCCATATAACAACATACCATGACTTTATGACTTAACAACAAGGATTTATTTTTCAGAATCACTGAGGCTGGGAAGGCCAGGATCAAGATACATGAAGTTGGTGTCTGTCCAAGACACATTTCCTGCCTCAAGGAAAGGTATTTTTCCTTTCCTCTTCTCACAGTCTTCACCTGTTAAGAGAGATGTAACAATCTCTCTCCACAGTCTCATACTGAAAACTTCCAAGAAAGCAACTAGGTAAGTCATAAAAATTCTAAATAACCCCAAAGACCCCATCAACTATGATCACACTACAAAGCAGTATTTCAACCTCTACATGTTTGCACGAAACATTCATTCTATAGCAGTTCTAGGATAGGAGTTGATAATAATCATGGTTGGAGTCTTTTCCCTAAGGATCCATGTGCCCTTTTTGGCCAGGGAAAGCAGAAGAAGATGGCCCAAGTTCTCGGTCCTCTGCAGCTATTTGGGAGACCTGAAAGAAGCTCCTGTCTCCTGTCTTTGGATCAGCTCAGCTCAAGCTGTTGTGGCCATTTGAAGAGTAAACCATGGGATGGAAGACACTTTCTCTCGTCATTCTCTCACTCTCTTTCTGACTGTATCACTCACAATCACTCTCTCACTCTTCCTTTCAAACACAATCTTTTTTTTTACTTTTATTTAGAATATAAATTTCCAAGGTACAACTTGTGGATTACAATGGCTTCCCCACCTATACCTTCCCTCCCCCCTGCTACCCTCCCCCTTACCCACTCCCTCTCTCCTTTCATTCACATCCAGATTCATTTTCAATTCTCTTTGTATACAGGAGCTCAGTTTAGTATGTGTTAAGAAAAGATTTTAAACCATTTGCCCTCACATAGCATCTCAGAGTGAAATATACTCTTTGAGTACTAGTTTTAGCATTAAATCACTTAGTACAGCACATTAAGGACAGAGATCCTACATGATATTATTTTTTTAAATTGATTGATTTTTATGTAACTTCCAATTTTTTTTATCATTTCCAATTATCATTCTATATGGAAGATCGATTCAGTATATACTAAGCAAAGATTTTGTCAGTTTGCATCCGCTTAGAGACATAAAATACAGAAATACTGTTTCAGTCCTAGTTATTGCATTACTTCACTTTGGACAACACATTAAGGACAGATCATACATGGGCCGTAAGTACACAGTGACTACTGTTGTTGATTTAACAATTTGCCACTCTTGTTTATGGCGTCAGCAATCTCCCTAGGCTATAGTCATGAGTTGCTGAGGCTATGGAAGCCTTTAGGGTTCACCGACTTGGATCTTGTTCTGACAGTGTCATAGTCAAAGTGGAAGTTCTCTCCTCCCTTTGGAGAAAGGTACCTCCTTCTCTGGTGGCCCTGTTCCTTCCGTTGGGATCTCACTCGCAGAGATCTTTCATTTTTGTCTTCTTCTTCTTCTATTTTTTTTTCCAGAGTGTCTTGGCTTTCCATGCCTAAAATACACTCATGGGTTCTTTAAGCCAGATCCTAATGCCTTAAGGGCTGATTCTGAGGCCAGAGTGATTTATTAGGATATGTGCCATTCTATGAGTCTGCTGTGTATCCTACTTCCCATGTTGGATCAGTCTCTCCCTTTTTTAGTTCTATCTGTTAGTATTAGCAGTCACTAGTCTTGCTTGTGTAAACACAATCTTTAAAAACAAAAATTATTGTAACTAATCGAACAGATGTGGTGATATCTCAGTGTGATTTTGAATAGTATTCCAAGTTTACTAATGTTTAGCACCCTTGATAAGGCCTTTGGCTCATCTATTTGTGCAGGAATGTCTGTTCAATTCCTCTACCCATTTTGGATATTTTTATTGTTCCTTCATTTTGTAATATGTATGTTGTAAACATGTATCTGGAAGGATATGTAGCCATATTCTCGTTTAACTCTTGTAAGCTCTCCCTCCAATTACATAACCAGTGGCTCAGGCACTGCAGCCTGATCTCCTCTCCCTCTCCAATACTGTTGTTTTCTCTGGCTCTTGGCTGCTGGGATTTTTTGTTGTGTCCTTGAACATACTGCATGTCTGCACATTCCACATTGATCTATGGCATTCTTCTTCCTTCCATAGAATTCCCACTGTGGATTTGTCTCTAACTCTCCCATGAGAATGTGTTTCTTCCACATTTACTTTTATATCTCCTAGCCTAAAACAGTATGTCCTTCCCATTCAGCCATCTTGGTCTCTCCCTAGTAATCAGCAATATTAGTCCTAGATTAGATAGATAATGGTAGAAACACATACTTGGTAGATTAACATAAATGGCAACACTAGCAAAGTATCATGTTCTGTTATATTCAGAGGAGCTGCATCAGATTAAGTATGGCTGGAATATGGATAATGTGGGGCTTTTTGGCTGAGACATAATGCAGAATGGTTAAAAAATTCAGTGTTGTAGACTTCATATACCAGCATAGTTAATTTGGAGTTACTGAGAATTGACACAGTGAGTGTTGATGTGCTAGCTCACCTCTGCATTGTGAATTTTCTTAGTTTCCTTTACTGCTTGCTATGACATTAATGTTAGAACGTGCTTATAGTGATTTCTACTTTTGATTTGAAGTGTATTGAGCCTGAGAAGATAGTCCAAGACAGAGTTCATTGGAGACAGTATTCTCAGTGCAAACTGAGTGTAAGTTCTTGTGTGTATTCCCTGTACACACAGAGAACTCTAACAACTCAAATGTCCACATATTTTTATTTTTAGAAATTGCTTTGCAGTAACCTACATGATATTGGACTTCAATAGAAATTATTGGAAGTGTCAAATAGAAAAAATATTACCAACTTTTATGATGTTGCTAAAGTTCAATTTATACAGAAATGTATGATCTCAGATTCCATATATGTTTATGCAATTAGAATATATATTTCCCTGAAATAAGTCTGAAGTTCTAGAACTGAAGCATTCATTACAAGCTATAAAAATATCAAATATCAAATTCAGCATTAAGAATGTACAAGATAAAAATGTTAAATATGAAAGAAACACTTAAGCAAAAATATTTAATATATTTCGGTGCTAATTTTTTTTAAATTCGTGCATAACTATTTCATAACACACATTTGCCACAAATTTTCTGAAGCCTACTCATTGCGTGGAGTTCATCCTCTCCATTCCCAATTTTTTTTTTTAGTAAATCATGTGCATTCACATTAACTCTACTTTTAGTTTCTACACATTAGAGAAAACAGTGGATACTTGCTCTCTGATTTAGGTTTACTTTTCTTGTTTAACTGAATAGCAACAAGTTTCATCATTTTACTGGTAATAAACAACTTATGAAGACATTATATTTTCATTTTTAGTCAAGTCACGGAATTCTGTCGTGTATTTTGTCCCTATACTGCATCTCACTTTGCATGAGCGCCTAATCAAAATCTCACTAATGAAATCAGAGCAGTGGCTAGGCAATGGAAATGAGTTTTGATTAAAATATTAGGGATTGCATTTACAGTAATTTGAGTTTAGAAAACTTTTGAGTGGAAAAATAGAGTTCTCATATATATGCCCTCTCTACCCCACTTATTAGATTTTCTCCATTGGCAATACCTCACACAGGTATGCAAGCACAAATGATTAGTCAGTGTTGATCCTCATTATTGCCTATAGGACATGGTATCCATTGTGTTCACTCTCGTGTTGTGCAGACTGTAGATTGGGATAAGGTTTAATGGTACATAGCTGCCCTGATGGTGTCCTACATAATAGTCCTGAAAGTCACTTGCATTCAAGAAGTACAGGTGTCTGCAGGCATCATCCTGCCCATGATGTTTGTGGATGGTGGGAATAAAGAGGTGACATTCAGCTGGTATTTTCTGCTTAGAGTAAAAAGTGAAAAGTACTCAAATAAAAAAATAAAAATAAAAAAGTACTCAAATAGTCCCAGGTTCTCATGAGAGCATCAACCAAGGTTGTAGGTGTAAAAACAGATCATCATGGGATTCCATGGTTAATAGCAACATGGAAGGTTTTTATGTTTTACAACTAAACATGAAGTGATTAGACATGCAGAATGAAAACATTTGAATTCAAGGTGATTACTGGTTCCACACTGACTGAAAATCCACATGTCCTTGTGGTTTTCAATATATGTAAACAGAATTGGTTTGGGGTACATGTCCTATAAAAGTGATGTGTGGCTGCCCAGAACACTGGCTGAGGGAGGCTGCCCTGTTGCACTTTGGGTCATTGTAGTGTGTGACACTGCAGTTTTCTGCTCTCAATCCTTACTGAAAGCCTTGACTGATGCATCCCTTCATGCTCTCTGATGTAATCCCAGTACATAATTGGAAGAAGTTCATGGACAGGTTTACTGACAAAGCCCTTGCAACAAATGTAACTAACAGGGGTTTCTTCCTTGAGTCTTTGTCTCCATGGACTTGGAGGAAATCCTGGCACCTGGGTGAAGAGGATGATTCACAAACATGTTTTTCTTCTTGTGTTTTTCACCAGGACAGAACACCTGAACTGCAGAACCTCAGGGCAGAAAAGTATCAGATTCCTCCATGGACAAGTGGACAGCTCGTGGAAAGAGGTCAGATGGAGCAGTATTAAATTTGCCTGATTCAAGCAATCACACACACACACACACACACACACACACACTCTATGTATCCACCTGCATGACCCTGCATGTTCCACTGCTCTTGTCTCATAGGGTTTTTCACAGATGTTTCCTTTGATTTTTCTGTTGCTCTTTCTGCAGCTGTATCTCCTTGTAACTTGTCAGGATGGTACCGACTGCTATTTCCAGATGGATCAGAGTTTTCACAAGGATGGAGATATTGAGATTGCTGCTTTTTTGCACATTTGCACATATGAGGTTTCCATAATCATGGGGGGGTTCACCAAATATCACAGATTCAGACGGTAAGTTCTCCTTGCCATAAGCATTTTCCATTTATTTACATATTAGTTACTTGTTATTGGGTCTGCAAGTGGATAGGCAAATAGGTTCTGTATCCCTGCCCTGTCCATCTTCTGTCCCTGCTGAAAACTGCTGGGAGTTGATTTGGGGCATGAGGAAGTCACTTCTTTCTGCCTGGCACCGTGGATGGTCCATGGAAATGTTGTCTCATCAGAGGAGGAACTAGAGTCCGGTCGGTATCCTCCTGTCCTTCCCTGCCCACGTTCATCAGCTCAGGGGCCTATTGTACCTCAGTAGCAGATTCTTACAGAACCCATGCACTGAAATGAATGAACTGAGTTACATGAGCTCTTCCACACGTGCTCACACTCTGTTCTGCTACGTACTAGATTTGGGGCCATGAGAACACTTCATTTCTTCTACAGTTGTAAAGGAGAAAAGATTCAAAAGTTTTTTCTATGTAAAAGTAATCTCAGGGCAACACCTTTGCACAAATATAATAATTATATTTTAATGATGAATATACCCATAAGAATTTCAATGGTTGTAATCTACTACATTTACAGTGTTTCCCTGATTCTGCCTCTTCTGGGCAAAATAGATTTCTTAAGGGGGATTATTCTGTTTCTGCCCCTCTTGAAGATACTTTATTTGTAGCTAAACATAAATGTTTCATATACATATATAGCATATGTAAATTTCATGCATGCAGAATATAGTATGTTGTAGGACAGCGGAATTGTTTTCTTCAGACCTGTTTACGAAGGTGCCAATTTTCTATTGGGTTTCTACTGTAAGGCTACAGGAAGTAGGTTGCAGCTGCAGAGAACTTTGATAGAAGGTAGGTATGAGGACATAGATCATTTCAGTATCATTAAAGCCAATGGATTTGAGAAGTATAGTTGGTGCCACCAAGGTGATGCAACTGATGAGGTACTGTAGGCATTTGTCCAAAGATCTCTGCAGAAAAAATCTAATGAATACTACCTTGGTATAACAACATTACTCCCTTCACATTGATTTTTATAAATTCACCTAATTTAATATGTGCACATGGCATCCAATTCATGAAATATTTATTCATTACTAGTAGAATTCCCCATGGTTATGCATGCAGCACATCATTTAAGTGTACCCTAAATGACGGAGACCAGGAGATAGTGAGTTTCCAGTAGTAGGAAAAGAGGCTATGAATAGAGCCCAAGTTCCTCCAAGATGTATGCCATGCAAACCGGAGATCATAATCAAATCTTAATAAACCCAGGGAAAATATCTGTGTTGATGATACTTGGAAAAACAAGAAATACTGAACTGTCAATAGATTTAGGTGCTATACCCTCCAATGTTAGATTCACTAAAGTTAGAATATAGAACAGTTACTGATAAACTGCTTTTAGAGATGAAGAACACAGCATACAAGAGATAAACTCTTACGAATTCCAGGGTATCAAAGAGCCATCTAGACATTTTGGTACAAGGCAGCAGCTGGAGAAAGAAATGAGAGGATGCGGAATAATGGAAGTGTCATAGCAATGAGGAGAGAAACAGATATATGAAATACAAAACTGAATTTTATTTGATTCATAGCAATGATTTTCAAACTTCCTCATCCTACAAAGTATGAATGACATATTTGGATGACAAATATGTATGGAAACTATATATACATAAAACACTATATATATATAGCTACTGTATGCATGGTTATAGTATACCTATGTATAAATATATAGAGATAATATGTATATAATATGCATACATATATACATATTATGTTGCAGCAAGAACCAAGAACTGAAAAACTTTCACTTCCTCTGGAGCACGCAGTGACCCTTCACAAGCAATAGACCTAGTCTATTCATGAGGAATCAATACACAGCACATCAGAAATAAATACAAAGGGCTCCTCATTTGCATTCTTTGTGACATGTCACATCCTGAAAAGTAGAAATGCATCATTTTCTTTGCATGGGAGGGAAGAAAACTTGAGTGAACAAGGCCCGTTTGGAGTAAATACTGATATCACTCATAATGATTTACTTGAACATATGTTTAGTGTTCTAAATGCATGACTGGCTTAATTGTAAAGCATCAGGTGCCTTGTAGGCCAGTGACTCATGTTCACCCAGGGAGTGTTTCCAACTTGGCTAAAGTGCTCCTCCCTTTTCACTATTTCCCTTCTTTCAAGTTCTGAATCTGATTTTATTTTCATGGCTTGTGATGGAGGTTGATGGATAAGTTTCATGGGGAAGAAAATTTTCAGGATCAATTACAGACTCCCATCTACCATTTTCAGTGCTGTGACATCATCCCTCTTTTTGATAACATAGCCTTCAATTGAGTTACTCTCTTCCCATTACAACCTGCAGCCTTATGATTGTATGACAGCTATTTCAAGAAGCACTTAATGATGTGGTAAGATGAAGGATCATTGTAGTTTGTGAATGTAGGAAACATTTAGAGGCAGTGCTAAAGATGATGTGACTTTCCTTGTGCTTCTTTGACAACTGGAGTGTACTCCTAGGTGTGCATGAAGTTTAGAGAGGACATTCCAGAGCCTGTTGTAGTATTTACTTTAGATATCAAATATAAAAACTTAGAAGAGGTAGCTGTTGCCAGAGATGATTAAAATTGATGAGGTATGCATCCAAAATAAGATCATGTTCTTTGGCTGCATGGACAACCATGTGATAAAATACCCAACACATTATGATGTGAAAGCAGATCTTATTTTTCAGAATCATTTAGGCTTGGAAACCAGTAAAAGTTGGTAGGAGCTGTGGTTCTGGTAAGGACATGTGTCCTGCAAAGACAACAGTTCACACTCTGTACTCAGCAAGACTCCACTACAGATTAGAACATATGAATGTTTGCCCGGAACCAATCCATCTGTCACAGTAATCACAGAATTGATGATAATCTGGATTGGAGGCTTTTCCCTTAAAGATCCTTGTGCATTTCGTGCAGGTTTCAGTCCAAAAACTACCAGTATGCTCTGGCCTTGGTTTTCACTATTGAGGAGATCAACAATAACCCCCATCTTTTACCCAATGTGACATTGGGATTTGATGTCTATAATGTCATGCACAGTTATATGACTGTGATGGAGAACCCCTTCATCTGGCTTGCGGGACTGGAAAAGGACGTTCCTAATTACACATGTAGGAAACAGAGCAAGTCTGTTGCTGTAATATCAGAAAGCAGCATTGCTGTCCAAATGGGGACACTGCTGGAACTCTACAAAATTCCACAGGTGAGTGTGTAGTGAAAAAGTGGAATAAAGTACATCACCTTAGGTGCCTTACTTAGAACCAAAAATTTAAATGACAGAGAACTTAAACATTTGACACAGTATGTGATCTAAAGAGAATGCATGCAGAGATTTTGTGGATTCACCACATTTGTTCTGAAGGGGAGGTGTGGGTAAGAAAAGGAGAAATGCTTTTCTCAACCTGTGAGTCTAATGATTCATGAACTAGGAAGTTTTTATGTAGTGCGAGATGAGAAAAATGAAATATTCTAAAATCTGGCACTTCCAATATCTGCTTAATTTTTTCAGGAATAATATTTCACACTACGACAATAACCTTACACAGATTTCTTGCATTTTCCCATAGCTGACTCTTGGGCCTTTTGAACCTCTTCTGAGTGACAGTGGTCAGTTTCCTTCCCTCTATCAGATGGCCCCCAAAGACACTTTGCTGGCCCGTGGCATGGCCTCCTTGATGCTTCATTTTGGGTGGACCTGGGTGGGTTTGGCCATCTCAGACCTCCCAAAAGGTATTCAGTTTATGTCTGATTTGAAAGTAGAGTTGCAGAAGAATGGCATCTGTGTGGACTTTGTGGAATTGATCCCAGCCACTGTAGAGTCACACATTTCATTCCAAAACAGTGTTCAAAATCAGATCCTAAAATCATCAGCGAATGTGGTGATTCTTTTCTGTGTCACTGAGTCACTCATAGGCGCCAGCTTTCGTTCATGGGGGGAGTTAATGACATGGAAAGTCTGGGTCACCACCTCACAATGGGATTTTGCCAGTTCTGAGGAACCTTTCCTGCTCCACTCATTCCATGGGACTCTCATCTTTTCAGACCACCATGCTGAGATCTCTGGTTTCAAAAGCTTTCTTCGGACAGTTAACCCTTCCAAGTACCCAGAAGACCCTTACCTCTCCAAATTCTGGTCGCTGGCTTTTAATTGCTCAGTTACTGGGGCATCCTGCAAAACTTTGCGGAACTGTCCACTGAATGCCTCCTTGGAATCGTTGCCTCCGCATTGTTTTGATATGACCATGAGTGATGGGAGTTACAACATATACAATGCTGTGTATGCTGTGGCCCACAGCGTACACGAGATGCTTCTACGAGAGTTAGAAATGCAGCCAGTGAACAATGAGGCAAAGGAGGCATTTACTCCCTGGCAGGTAACTTGGTTTCCACTGTTTACATGTACTCCTGAAGTGATCCCCTTAAGAGCTTCTGCAGGTGTTCAATCCAAGTAGCTTGGGAACATTTCTCCAAAACACAAGATAAAAATGAGCCTCTGCCTGTAACTTGTCATTAGCAAAAGGGCTCCAATGAAAAGTGGGAAGGCAATTTGGGTAAGCATCAATGCTGTCACTTGAAAATATTCTCCAATTCTGTCCATTTAATTTTGACATGTGAAATACCTAGACTGTGTTATTCCATTTTCAACTTCAGCAGTACAGTAATTATTTTCAGGTTCAAATGTTACTGAGGATGTTCATCTACAATGAACATAAGGGATCTCATATAATTTGCACAGTTCTTTATTCTAGTAACTTTATTACAGATAGTTGTCCTAGGTACACTAGAAAATGAGTGTTGGTAGCTTGGAATGCACTGTTGGAAATGGTCTGAATCTCACAGCTAGATAGTTTTGACTCCCCTTGCTTTTGTAGGAAAATGAGTGAAATCACACTTACCTTGATGTAGTCCTCATCTGGTTTTTTTTTACTTCAATTCATTGGGTGGTCCTTAACAGGTTCTATTGTTTATTTGTGATTACAAAGAGTGGCTTTCTCTAAACTGGGCTTGGTGTGTTATCACTTGGGCAGTCTTCATGAGAATATGATGCATTTTTTCAGTTGCACCCGTTTCTGAAGAACCTACAATTTACCAATCCAGCTGGTGACCTAGTGAATTTGAATCACAAGAGAAATGTGGAAACTGAATATGACATTCTCAACTTTTGGAATTTTCCATATGGTTTTGGACGTAAGGTTAAAGTAGGACGGTTTTCCCCATATGTTTCACAGAGTGAACAGTTGTCTCTCTCTGAGAATTTGATAGAGTGGGCCACAGGAATCACAGAGGTAAGTTGGACTGATCATAAGGTTCACACAACACATTGTTACCCCCCAACTGCTAAGGCAGTATTGCAGTATGGCTTATTAAAAAGACACTTAGACATTAAACCACTTCCCTTCCAATCCAAATACTTTCTTAGGTTTTCCGTGTCTGAGGATGGATATTACACACAAAATTTCTTCATGTATTTTGAATCTATTTAAGAAAATCAAATTGAATGTTGTCATTGTGTCAGAAACAGTTGATTACAGTTTAAGTGAATAGGTTTGCAGGACTTGAAATGCCTCTAGTTGGAACTTAAGTTATAGTCTGAACTATGACCAACACTCCTCTGATTTTCCTCAGACTCCACGCTCAGTATGCAGTATGAGTTGCAGCCCTGGATTCAGGAAATCCCCTCTGGAGGGAAAGCCTACCTGTTGTTTTGATTGCACACCTTGTCCTGATAATGAGATTTCCAATCAGACAGGTAAGTCCGTCCCTGCCTCATGGAGAAGTTACCACCTGTTTCTTAAATTATCAACTTATCCATGGAAAGAAAAAGCTGTGGAATATGACTGCAGAGAAAATTCTTCCCCCCTTCAGGTAGAAATTAATCCCTATAATCAATAGTAATCAACAAAAGGATAAAACTTTCCACAATACACTCTCTGTATTATTTATGAAAGCATATAAAATACTGAATGTCCCTGGAATGCTGACCATGTTGGAGTACAGGCTGATATATATATATGGTAAAAAATGAATAGAAACCAAGATTGGAGAATATTCACCCCATAAAATAGTGTGGCATTTCTAAAATTGATTCCATGAATCAGAACTATGCTAACACATGTATCATAAAGATTTTCCAGTTTTTGCTTGTGTTGTATGAGTAGTTATTTTTACCATATATTTAGTATCATTCTAATTTTTTGAAACTTATTGTTGATAATGAAAGGTTCTGTCACAGACTACAGTCCATGGGAGTAGTGTGGTGTATGTGCCAATTCAGTATAGGAAAACTCATGTCTGTGTTGCTTGTGCTTGTATAGGTAAAAATGCTTTCACCAAATTCAAGTGTACCATGCTTGGAGTGAGAAAGTGCAACTCTAAACAAACTGTGTGTTATATGAAAAACTATCCTAGAAATCACACAGTATATCATCCTGAGGATAATACTCATCAAATATCATAAATGGGGCTAATCTTAGCCTTTGACAAAAGTCATTGCTGCTCAAAATATAAATCTTCAAGAACCTTCTTATGCTTACATATGCACACATTTATAAAATTGATATCAAAAGAACAGAACACAAGCTGACATACATGGTAATAAGTATGCATAGTGGACCTGGCACTGTGGCACAGTGGGTTTAAGCCCTGGCCTGAAGCACCAGCATCCCATATGGGTGCCAGTTCTAGTCCTAGCTGCTCCTCTTCTGATCCAGCTCTCTGCTGTGACCTGGGATAGCAGTAGAAGATGGCCCAAGTCCTTGGGCCCCTGCACACACATGAGAGCCTTGGAAGAATCTCCTGTCTTCAGATCAGCACAGCTCTGGCTGCTGCAGCCATCTGGGGAGTGAACCAGCAGATGGAAGACCTCAGTCTGTCTCTACCTCTCTCTGTAACTCTGTCTTTAAAAAAACAATAAGTATGTATACCAAGGTAGGTCAATGACTGCAAATTCAGCACAAGCCCTTAAAGGCAAAATGTGGACATTATAAGGAAACTGAAGTAAATAAAAATTGGAAGAATTTAAAGTTGTTGATCATAAACAAGCAAGATTTATGAACCTCAGCAAGATGGAACAGTGCGAAAAATAGGATTACTGTGTGTATGTGTGCATGTATACATAAAGAGAGCTGTAGAGGTCTGTTTAGGTATAAAAATGCTAATATTAGAGCTTTTAATCATTTAATTCTGATACATTGAAAAATATAGAAGAAATTCAGATATTTCCAGATAGAAATATTATGAAATACGTTGAGAAATATTTGAAAAATCCAAATATCCTCACAGTTATTAAAATAATTCCCAATACTTGAATTGTGATAAACAATTTTCAGATGAACTCCTTTCTCAACGCCCATAGAGAACAAGAAAAATGGAAAAATTCTGTTTCATCTACAGGAACATCTCAAGTTGATGGATCAAATACTGACAGATATTTCAGCAAAATGAACTTGTAAGACACTGTTGTTGAAATAAATTCATACATTTGAAATCTCAAACATGGTATATCCAACAGAATTTGTAAATAGGCTACATCATGCTCAAAGAGTTTCATAAAATCTAATTCAGTTTATAGCACATGAAAAACTGTAACAATATTAGGCATAACTGAAGAAAATAATTAAATAATAAATAAAATAAAAATAATAAAATTAAGTGATCTATGAATTGTAAACAAAGAATAAAACCACTCAAACATGACAAAAAGAAGGATTAGTTTTCAATCCTATAGAGTATTTTAGAATGCTACAAAACACGGAAATTACTCCTGAAGATTGGATACAAAGTTGACGAAAGAATGCAACTTTTACAGAAATTACCCAGGAGGTTCGGCTCCATGCATATTGTCAAAAAAGAATGACATTCAACTTACTAAAAAGGAAGATATAAAAGTGGCATCATTTAAAGTGATATTGGGATGGTGTAATGAAATCAGTGAATCAGTAGTTGAATTAAGTAGTGCTGGTACACAAAATTATTCAAAGCAGTATTTTTCCTTACAAATTCTGGAAAACAAAGCTACGAAAGATGGCACATGTAATGTCTCAAAGGAATGAAATATCCAAAGGTAAGACTAACTAAATATTGGAAGAAATCTGCAAGTTGAAACATTAGTCATCGATGGAGCAATATATTGAAAATAAGAGGGTACAGACAGAGCTGGAGAGAAAATTCATGTTCAAGGATAAAAAGACAGGAAACTGGAAATATGCCAGTAAGTTTCAAGGTGATCTACAGACTGACTTTGATTACAGGGAGCATCCCAGTGTGTTCCTTGATGGAAACATGCTCAAGGGTGGCAACTAATCCAGCTGGTATCAAGTGTACAGCTCATCTGTGTTTCTCTGGAACTTGACCATTTGCCTTCTAGTGGTGGTTTGCCAATCAGTGCTTTCCCCTATCATGACATAATCCAGATTCTACCTTTAGTGAGATGGTTGTGTGCTTTCTGTGCAACCAAAATTCACAAAGTATATCTCCCAGTCCATGATATTAAGAGTGGGAACCTGGGGCCAGTGCTGTGGTATAGTGGGTTAAGCCTCTGGCTGGGATGCTAGCATCCCTGTTGGGCAGCAGTTCCAGTCCCAGCTGCTTCACTTCCAATGCAGCTCTCTGCTAATGCTTGGGAAAGCAGCAGAAGATGGCCCAAGTTTCAGAGCTCACACCAATACAGGAAGCCCAAAAGAAGCTCCCAGTTACTGGCTTCAAAACAGACGAGGTCCAGCTATTAATGTCTTTTGGGGTGTGAATCACTGGGTGGAAGATCTCTCCCTTTCTCTTTTTCCCTCTTTCCCTTTCTCCCTCCTTCTTTCTCTTTCTCTCTCTCTCTCTCTCTCTCTCTCTCTCTCTCTCTCTCTCTCTCTCTCTCTCCATTCTACTTCTCCTCCTCTTTATGAAACTCTGACTTTCATGTAAATTATAAATAAATAAATACTCATCAAAACAAAGACTGCAACCATTGGGTGGTTGAATAGGCCATAAGAGTACAGAAGGAATAGCACCATTAAAAGAAGAGCTCATTTCAGGCATGGAAAGCCACGACTCTGAAGCAAAAAATAGACCACATGGAGGATCTCAGTGAGACCTCTGTTGAAAGAAAGGGTAATCAAAAAGGGATGTACTCTTCTCTGAATAGAGGAGAGAGCAACCACTTTGCATATGGCCCTGTCCAAATACCAATGGAGCCTCTGGTAACAAAAAGGCTTCCATAGCCTTGGCAGACCATGGCAAGAATCTCAGGTGATCACTGACATCATACATACATAAACATGTTAATTATTAAAGTAACAACAGAGGTCACTGCGTACTTAGTCCCCATGTAGGACCTCTGTCCCTAATGAGTTGTACTATGAGAATCAACTGCAAATTTTGTTCCTAAACTGTGCTCTATATGTTGCCTGTGCATATGGATACAAACTGTTGAAATCCATGCTTAACATGGAGTTGGTCCACTGTATTTAAAATCAAACTAAAAATGAACCACAAGAAGGAGATGGTAGAGGAAGAGGCAGAAGGAGGTGTGATGGGAGTTGAGGTGGGAGGGTGGGTATAGGGAAAAGAACTCCTATATTCCTAAAGGTGAATGTATGAAAAATGCAATCATTAAATAAAAGCTTAAAAATCAAAGGATGCTGCTTATCTTGTTCTTGCAGCAGAATGTGCCCTATATAAGGGCAGAGTAGTCCTCACCACACATGGAACCCTCTGGCATTTTGATCATAAGTTCCCAATCCGAAGAAACAATGAAGAATGAATTTGTGGTGTTAAAATAACAGAGGAATAGGTATGTTTTTAAAGCACCATGAATAGGTTCAGAGAATAATCCCTTAGGGCTTTGTTAGGAGAAAAAGAGAATGTACTCATCATTATGTAAGGTACTTAGAATGATGAAGTATTAACTCTGGCTAACATGAGGAAGATGGACATAAATAATTGCCAAAAATTTTTACATGCCATTGTTATATGCTGTCTTTCACATCAAATAAGGACTGTTTGCCTAAACTAGCTACACTGGGTATTCTAGAAGGTACTTGTGAATCAGAAATAACTGAACTTGGGATGATGTTAATTACATTTCTCACCAGATATGGACCAATGTGTGAACTGTCCAGATCTTCAGTATGCCAACACAAGGCGAGACCAGTGTTTCTACAAAAAAGTGACTTTTCTGTCTTTTGAAGATCCCCTGGGGATGACCCTGGTCTGCACAGCTCTGTGCTTCTTTGTCCTCACCGCTGTGGTTCTTGGGGTCTTAGTGAAGCACCAAGACACTCCCATAGTCAAGGCCAACAATCGTTGTCTCAGCTACATCCTGCTCATTACCCTCATCTTCTGCTTCCTCTGCTCCTTACTGTTCATTGGTCGTCCCAACACAACCACCTGTGTCCTCCAGCAGACTACGTTTGGAGTGGTGTTCACCATGGCTGTTTCCACTGTCCTGGCCAAAACTATCACTGTGGTGCTGGCCTTCAAGGTCACTGCCCCAGGGAGAAGGATGAGACAGTGGCTGATATCAGGGGTACCTAACTCCATTATTCCCATCTGCTCCCTCATCCAACTGGCTCTCTGTGCCATCTGGCTTGGGACTTCTCCTCCCTTTATTGACACAGATGCACACTCTGAGCATGGCCACATCATCCTCATGTGCAACAAGGGCTCAGTCACTGCCTTCTACTGTGTTCTGGGCTACCTGGGTACCTTGGCCCTGATGAGCTTCACTGTGGCGTTCCTAGCCAGGAATCTGCCTGACAAGTTCAATGAAGCCAAGTTCCTGACGTTCAGCATGTTGGTGTTCTGCAGTGTGTGGGTGACCTTCCTGCCTGTCTACCACAGCACCAAGGGGAAAGTCATGGTGGCTGTGGAGGTCTTCTCCATCTTGGCCTCCAGTGCGGGGCTCCTGGGCTGCATCTTTGTCCCCAAGTGCTACATTATTCTCTTCAGACCTGAGCAGAATGTTTTGAAAGGATTAAGGAATAGAATAGTTTCCAAGGAAACAGATGTTCTGAAGAGTAGCTCTTAAGGCTCTCGCAGTTTTCAGTTGTTAGAGACTAAGATTTATAAAATTGATTTTGCATTGTGATGTTATAAAAAAACTTACACACTGTAACCTTCTTATGAGCAATTTATGCTTCTCTTAAAATATTTTTGTTCTGGAGCACCAATTCATAGAAAAGGAAGGGATAGTCAGAGAAACCTTCCATCTTGTGATAGACTCTGAAGATATCTGCTGTGGCCCAGTGCTGGTTCATGCCAAAGCAAGGAGATCAATTCAGTTGTCCATTTGAGTGTCAGCATCTTAGGCCATCTTCTAGTGCTTTCTTTGGATCATTACCAGGGAGCTGGATTCCAAGTGAAGCAGCCAGGATATGAACTGGCACCCACATGGGATGTCATAGTTACAAGTGGTGGTTATATCTGCTATACCCTGATCTGACCCCAATCCTTCTCTCTTCAAAAATAATGCTGTTTATAAATTTCTTAGCCTGGTTTTGTGTTCACAAGCACAAACTGATCTCAGATAAAGGCTTTCCTTGAAACTGTTCATTTCTGTGTTTTCATTGTCACCTGGTGGACATTGTAATATTCATATTTTAATAAAATGAATTACATGTTTGCTGTTTTCTAAGATTTATTCATTTATTTGAAAGAGTTTACACAGAGAGAGGAGAGGCAGAGGGAGAGAGGTCTTCCATCTGTTCATTCACTTCCCTATTGGCCACATTCAAAAGAGCTACACTGATCTGAAGCCAGGAGCCAGGACTTCCGGGTGTGGGGTCTCAGAGACTTGGGCCATTTTCTGCTGCTTTCCCAGGCCGTAGCAGAGAGCTGGATGAGAAATGGAGCACCGGGTCTTGAACTGGCCCCCATATGGAATGCCAGAGCTTAGGCCAGGGTGCTAACCTGCTGTGCCACAACGTCTTGCCCTGCTTGCTGTTTTTATTCATTCATTAGTGTATTTGTTCATTCATTATTCATTTAATATTAAAGTTGGCTTTATAATATAATTGGAATATTTCAGTGGAAATATTAGAGATGTTAAATCATTTTAATGTGTATAATGCATTGTCCTGAAACTTCTTAATTTTATACCATTTCATATAGATTTGAAATGATGTGATAATCATACACCAAGTTTTTATTATACATAGAAGTGATTATGCAGACTTCTTTTCCATCTGCTCATTTCTGTTTATTATCGATTTGGCTTTAGATTTACTTTTACCAAAACCAGACAAAACAAAGTGATTTTACATCTTGACCTGAAAATAATTCAAAAGAAAGTAACAATTTTAAACTGATCTAATGACATTAAGACTTTTCAATCTATTGTGCAACTATTATCTCTGTCATATTTTAAAATATTTTCATCACTACAAATCAGGTTCCTTATCCATTAACGGTCACTCTCAGTTCCTTGTCTTGCCAGTTACACAACCAGCAATCTGCTCCTGCTTCTGTGGATTTAGTGGTCCTGAGTGTTTCACATAAAGGAAATATTGGACTCTCTGGATTTAGGCAACCTTTCATTTTGCATGGTGTTTTCAAGGGGCCTCCACATTATTGCAGGTATTTACATGTTTTATGACAAAATGATAATTCCTTGTAGTAATTCATTGTTACAAAAGACAGGATTTCTTTTTACTGCTAATTAATATTCTTAGGGAATATATACCATGGTTTCTTTATCCAGTCTTCAGTTGATGGATATCTGGGTTGATTCCACACTTAGCTATATTGAATTGAGGTGCAATGAACATGGGGGTACAGATGACCCCTTTTCATGCTGATTTCATTTTGTTTGGATTAATTCCTAGGAGACAGTTGGCTGGGTCATATGGTAGATCTATTTTCTGCTCTCAGAGATTTCCATACTGTCTTCCACCATGTTGCATCGTTTACATTCCCACCACCTGTGGACTAGGGTACCTTTTCACACAACTCTTCTCCAGCATAGGTTGGTTGTTGATTTCTGTATGAAAGCAATTCTGATGGGTGAGGTGAAACCTGATTGTGGTTTTGATTTCATTTCCCTGATGGCTAGTGGTCCCAAGCATTTTTTCAAGTGCTTTTGGCCATTTCAGTTTCTTCTTTTGAAAAATGCATGTTAAGGTCATTTTCCATTTCTTAACTGGACGTTTAGTTTGTTGTTGTTGAGATCCTATTGCTTTTACAGGGAACTGGATCAGATGTGGAGCGGCCAGGACTCAAGTCATTGACATATGGGATGCCAGCATTGCTTGTGGAAGCTTAATATACTACACCACAGCCCACCTCCAGTTTCCATTATTTTTTATTTTTTATTTTATTTTATTTTTAAGGTTTTTATTTAATGAATACAAATTTACATGTGTACAGCTTTTAGGGTTATAGTGTTTCTTCCCCCCTTTCCCAACCTCCCACCCACACTCCCATTCGCTCTCCTATTCCATTTTCTTTTTTACTTGTTGTTGCACATGCACACACACTTTTATTTAATAAATACAAATTTCCAAAGTACAGCTTATGGATTACAATGGCTTCCCCCCCCATAACTTACCTCCCACCTGCAACCCTCCCAACTCCCGCTCCCTCTCACCTTCCATTCACATCAAGATTCATTTTCAATTATCTTTATATACAGAAAATCAATTTAGTATATATTAAGTAAAGGTTTCAACAGTTTGCACCCACACAGAACATAAAGTGTAAAATACTGTTTGAGTACTAGTTATAGCATTAATTCACACTGAACAACACATTAAGGACAGAGATCCTACATGAGGAGTAAGTGCACAGTGATCCTGTTGTTGATTTAACAAGTTGGCACTCTTGTTTATGGTGTCATTAATCTCACTAGGCTCTTGTCACGAGTTGTCAAGGCTATGGAAGCCTTTTGACTTCACTGACTTTGATCTTATTTAGACAAGGTCATGGTCAAAGCGGAAGTTCTCTCCTGCCTTCAGAGAAAAGTACCTCCTTCCTAGTGGAACCGATCTTTCTACTGGGATCTCACTCATAGAGATCTTTCATTTAGGTCCTCTTTTTTTTTTCCTCCATATGAATTTCAGCATCATTTTTTCCTGATCTGAGAAGAATGCCTTTGGTATCTTAATTGGTATTGCATTGAATCTGTAAATTGCTTTTGGCAAAATGGACATTTTGATGATATTGATTCTTCCAATCCATGAGCATGGAAGATTTCTCCATTTTTTGGTGTCCTCTTCTATTTCTTTCTTTAAGGTTTTGTAATTTTCATCATAGAGATCTTTAACATCCTTGGTTAGGTGTATTCCAAGGTATTTGATTGTTTTTGTAGCTCTTGTGAATGGGATTGATCTTAGCAGTTCTTCCTAAGCCATGGAATTGCCTGTGTATACAAAGGCTGTGGAATTGTGTGCATTGATTTTATATCCTGCTACTTTGCCAAACTCTTCTATGAGTTCCAATAGTCTCTTAGTAGAGTTCTTTGGGTCCCCTAAATAATCATATCATCTGCAAAGGGGGATAGTTTGAGTTCTTCCTGTTGAAGTGAAATAGACACTATGAGAAACAGTGACTTGATCAGCTTTTGGGCTGACTGTTGTTGTACAATGTAATACTTTATCCATTGTAGTATTTTTTTTATTCTAGTACTAGTGGTTGAACTCTGTAATTAACACACAATTATTCTTAGGTGTTTAAATTTTAACTGAAAAGTGATCCCTGTGAAATATAAGAGTGGGAATAAGAGAAGGAGGAGATGTACAATTTGTGGCATGCTCAATCGGACGTGCCCCAAATGATCGAGTTAGAAACATGCCACGGGATTCCAATACAATCCCATCAAGGTGGCATGTACCAAGGACATCTCACTAGTCCAAGTGATCAATTTCAGCTCACAATTGATCACACTGATAGGTCTAAGAGTCAAAGGGATCACACAAACAAGACTAGTGTCTGCTAATACTAACTGATAGAACCAAAAAGGGAGAGAATGATCCAACATGGGAAGTGGGAGACACAGCTGACTCATAGAATGGAAGATGTCCTAAATAGCACTCTGGCCTCAGAATCAGCCCTTAAGGCATTCAGATCTGGCTCAAGAGCCCATGAGAATATTTTAGGCATGGAAAGCCAAGACACTCTGGAAAGGAAAAAAAAGAAGACCTAAATGAAAGATCTCTATGAGTGAGAGCCCAGTGGAAAAAACGGGGCCATCAAAGAAGGAGGTACCTTTCTCTGAAGGGAGGAGAGAACTTCCACTTTGACTATGACCCTGTCGGAATAAGATCAAAGTCAGCGAACCCTAAAGGCTTCCATAGCCTCGGAAACTCATGACTAGAGCCTAGGGAGATTACTGACGCCATAAACAAGAGTGTCAAATTGTTAAATCAACTTCAGGAGTCACTGTGTACTTATGTCTCATGAGGGATCTGTCCTTAATGTGTTGTCCAATGTGAAGTAATGCTATAACTAGTACTGAAACAGTATTTTACACTTTGTGTGTCTGTGTGGGTGCAAACTGATGAAATCTTTACATAGTATATACTGAATCGATCTTTTATATATAAAGATAATAGAAAATAAAAAAAACTTGGTGTTAAATTGGAAATTGCATAGATAATTAATCAATTTTTTAAAGAAATATATCATGTAGGATCTCTGTCCTTAATGTGCTGTACACTGTGAATTAATACTATAACTAGTACTCCAACAGTATTTTTCACTTTGTGTCTCTATGTGAGGGCAAACTGTTGAAATCTTACGTAATATGTACTAAACTGATCTTCTGTATATAAAGAGAATTGAAAATGAATCTTGATGTGAATGGAAGGTGAGAGGGAGCGGGAAAGGGGAGGGTTGCGGGTGGGAGGGAGGTTATGTGCGGGGAAGCCATTGTAATCCATAAGCTGTGCTTTGGAAATTTATATTCTTTAAATAAAAGCTTTATAAAAAATAAAATATCTGATACATAAATGTACGTCACTTGAACCAAAAAGGTATCTTTAACTCAGAAATTTGAATTTATAGGCAAAATTTTAACTATAAGCCAATTTAACCAGAGCTCTTAATAAATTTCTCATGTTGACATACAGTATATTTACATGTATAGCATACAAGATAGAACAATAGAACAGCTTCAGTAACAGTTTTTTTAAATCGTTAGCTGTTTTTTGTTATTCCCATCAACCAAGTAGAATTGCTCTCTGCTCTTAGTAATCTGAATTAACCATAGTTTTTTGAAGCTGGAACCTGTAGAACATTATTGGCTTTATCTGCTTGCGGTACTGTCCCAGAGTTTTGAACACAACAGAGGTCAGGGAAAAAGAGGTCTGATTTGGAATCTGAAAGGACACATTTAAATACAGAACCAACAATGCTTTAACTTCATGAGCAGTAAATCTGATTTTTAAGTTTTAGACAATATGAAACTGTGGATGACAAAGGATTTAAATAGACGTGTTTATAATTATAAACTCATTAACCCACAAGAATAGGCACTTGCTTATTCCACACAGTATTTTTTAAAGCACCTGTAGAATTTTATCCAACATCTAACCTTCTTAGGTCTCTGGGCATTTTTCATTAAGATAATCATCAAGTCTGATAACATCATTAGATCATTAGAATTTTGGACAATTGTATCAGTACCATTTTAAATGATCATAAATAGGATCCCTTACATCATGACATAAATCTAGACCAAATTTGATCATTTTACAAAAAGAGTACTCAAATTCTTGAAAATAAGCACATATTTAAATAACCCATAGCTCTTAATAAAAAAAAACTCAATTATTTTGTTTTTAAACAATTAGTATTTTACACAGAGATTAAGAAAATACAATAGATAACTTAAACAAAACATAAAAATCTGTCTTTGCACTCTGGGAAAAAAAAAAAAAGAAGAAGACATAAATGAAAGATCTCTGCGAGTAAGATCCCAACGGAAGGAACAGGGCCACCAGAGAAGGAGGTGCCTTGCTCCGAAGGGAGGAGAGAACCTCCACTTTGACTATGACCCTGTCAGAACAAGATCCAAGTCGGCGAACACTAAAGGCTTCCATAGCCTCAGCAACTCATGACTACAGCCTAGGGAGATTGCTGACGCCATAAACAAGAGTGGCAAATTGTTAAATCAACAACAGTAGTCACTGTGTACTTACGGCCCATGTATGATCTGTCCTTAATGTGTTGTCCAATGTGAAGTAATGCAATAACTAGGACTGAAACAGTATTTCTGTATTTTATGTCTCTAAGCGGATGCAAACTGACAAAATCTTTGCTTAATATATACTGAATCGATCTTCCGTATGGAAAGACAATTGGAAATGATAAAAAAAAATTGGAAGTTACATAAAAATCAATCAATTAAAAAAAATAATATCATGTAGGATCTCTGACCCTAATGTGCTGTACAAAGTGATTTAAAGTTACAACTAGTACTCAAAGAGTATGCTTCAATCTAGGATGCTATGTGAGGGCAAATGGTTTAAAATCTTTTCTTAACACATTCGAAACTGAACTCCTGTATACAAAGAGATTTGAAAATGAATCTGAATGGGAATGAAAGGGGAGAGGGTGTGGGTAAGGGGGGAGGGTAGCGGGGGGGAGGGAAGGTAAAGGTGGGGAAGTCATTGCCGTCCACAAGTTGTACCTTGGAAATTTATATTCTAAATAAGAAAAAATAAATAAATAAATAAAAATATATACTATAAAAAAAATCTGTCTTTGGTCATCCCAAGAATTGTAAATAAAGCTTCAATTAGTTAGCACATGAATTATCCCATAACTTGGAACAATTTTAACAATCAGAAAGAAGAGAAAATTTCTCACTGGAGCTAGTTAAAAGACTGGCATAGAGTCTCCAATTAAAACTATTAAAAGGAGATGCTGTAGTTTAAAAAAAAAGATTTATAAACACTGCTGCAGAATATTTTCTAACATATATGAATTGTAAAAACCTCATTGCCTTAACAGAAGATCAGATTCTATGTCAGAGAAATAGATTAGTTTTGTATTAAAAAATTTCTTTCTTTCATAACCTCTGTGACTTCCACATGCTATTCCATCATTTCCATTCCAGTCTAGAGATAACCAGCCATCAGGAAGAAATAATTCTTACAAACCATGTACTTCATTTCAAAAAACACCTTTCCTTCTTAACCTTTCTTTCCAGGTGTACATTTATTTAATTATCTATGCAATTTCCAATTTAAAACCAAGATTGTTTAATCATTTGCAATTATCTTTATATATAAAAGATCGATTCAGTATATACTATGTAAAGATTTCATCAGTTTGCACCCACACAGACACACAAAGTGTAAAATACTGTTTCAGTACTAGTAATAGCATTATTTCACATTGGACAACACATTAAGGACAGATCCCTCATGAGACGTAAGTACACAGTGACTCCTGAAGTTGATTTAACAATTTGACACTCTTGTTTATGGCGTCAGTAATCTCCCTACGCTCTAGTCATGAGTTTCCGAGGCTATGGAAGCCTTTAGGGTTCGCTGACTTTGATCTTATTCCGACAGGGTCATAGTCAAAGTGGAAGTTCTCTCCTCCCTTCAGAGAAAGGTACCTCCTTCTTTGATGGCCCCGTTCTGTCCACTGGGATCTCACTCATAGAGATCTTTCATTTAGGTCTTCTTTTTTTTGTTTTTCAGAGTGTCTTAGCTTTCCATGCCTAAAATATTCTCATGGGCTCTTGAGCCAGATCTGAATGCCTTAAGGGCTGATTCTGAGGCCAGAGTGCTATTTAGGACATCTGCCATTCTATGAGTCTGCTGTGTATCCCGCTTCCCATGTTGGATCATTCTCTCCCTTTTTGGTTCTATCAGTTAGTATTAGCAGACACTAGTCTTGTTTGTGTGATCCCTTTGGCTCTTAGACCTATCAGTGTGATCAATTGTGAGCTGAAATTGATCACTTGGACTAATGAGATGGCCTTGGTACATGCCACCTTGATGGGATTGTATTGGAATCCCCTGACACAATTCTAACTCTATCATTTGGGGCAGTTCCGATTGAGCATGCCACAAATTGTACATCTCCTCCCTCTCTTATTCCCACTCTTATATTTCACAGGGATCACTTTTCAGTTAAAATTTAAACACCTAAGAATAATTGTGTGTTAATTACAGAGTTCAACCACTAGTACTAGAATAAAAAAAAATACTACAATGGATAAAGTATTACATTGTACAACAACAGTCAGCACAAGAGCTGATCAAGTCACTGTTTCTCATAGTGTCAATTTCACTTCAACAGGTTTCCCCTTTGGTGCTCAGTTAGTCGTCGCCAATCAAGGGAAACAAATGATATTTGTCTCTTTGGGACTGGCTTAATTCACTCAGCATGATGTTTTCCAGATTCCTCCATTTTGTTGCAAATGACTGGATTTCATTGTTTTTGACTGCTGTATAGTATTCTGTAGAGTACATGTCCCATAATTTCCTAATCCAGTCTACTGTTGATGGGCATTTGGGTTGGTTCCAAGTCTTAGTTATTGTGAACTGAGCCGCAATAAACATTAGTGTGCAGACGGCTTTTTGTTTGCCAATTGAATTTCCTTTGGGTAAATTCCAAGGAGTGGGATGGCTGGGTTGAATGGTAGGGTTATATTCGGGTTTCTGAGGAATCTCCAGACTGACTTCCATAGTGGCTTCACCAGTTTGCATTCCCACCAACAGTGGATTAGTGTCCCTTTTCCCCACATCCTCTCCAGCATCTATTGTTGGTGGATTTCTGAATGTGAGCCATTCTCACCGGGGTGAGGTGAAACCTCATTGTGGTTTTGATTAGCATTTCCCGGATTGCTAGGGATCTTGAACATTTTTTCATGTGTCTATTGGCCATTTGGATTTCCTCTTTTGAAAAATGTCTATTGAGGACCTTGGCCCATTGTTGTCCAATGTGAAATAATGCTATTACTAGTACTGAAACAGTATTTTTACACTTTGTGTTTCTGAGTGGGTGCAAACTGATGAAATCTTTACATAGTATATATTGAATCGATCTTCTTTATATAAAGATAATTGCAAATGAAAAAAAAATCTTGGTGTTAAACTGGAAATTGCATAGACAATTAATCATTTTTTTTAAAAAAAAATCATGTAGGATCTCTGTCCTTAATGTGCTGTACATTGTGAATTAATACTATAACTAGCATTCCAACAGTATTATCATTTTGTGTCTCTATGCAAGGGCAAACCGTTGAAATCTTTACGTAATATGTACTAAATTGATCTTCTGTGTATAAAGAGAATTGAAAATGAATCTTGATGTGAACAGAAGGGGAGAGGGAGCGGGAAAGGGGAGGGTAGGGGGAGGGAGAGAAGTTGTGGGGGGGGGGAGCCATTGTGATCCATAAGCTGTTCTTTGGAAATTTATATTCTTTAAATAAAAGCTTTATATAAAAAAAATCAATTAAAAAAAATGTCTATTGAGGTCCTTGGCCCATCTCTTAAGTGGGTTGTTTGTTTTGATGTTGTAGAGTTTCTTAATTTCTTTGTAGATTTTGGTTATAAACCCTTTATCTGTTGCATAGTTTGCAAATATATTTTCCCATTCTGTCGGTTTCCTATTCACTTTCCTGACTGTTTCTTTTGCAGTACAGAAACTTTTCAATTTGATGCAATCCCAGTAGTTAATTTTGGCTTTGAGTGCCTGTGCTTCTGGGGTATTTTCTAAGAAGTCTTTGCCAGTACCTATATCTTGCAGGGTTTCTCCTATGCTCTCCGATAATTTGATGGTGTCGGGTTGTAGGTTTAAGTTTTTAATCCATGTTGAATGAATTTTTGTGTAAGGTGTAAGGTAGGGGTCTTGCTTCATGATTCTGCACGTGGAAATCCAGTTTTCCCAGCACCATTTATTAAACAGACTGTCCTTACTCCAGGGAGTGGTTTTGGATCGTTGATCAAATATAAGTTGGCTGTAGATGTTTGGGTTGATTTCTGGTGTTTCTATTCTGTTCCATTGGTCTATCCATCTGTTTCTGTACCAGTACCATGCTGTTTTGATAACAACTGCTCTGTAGTATGTCCTGAAATCTGGTATTGTGATGCCTCCGGCTTTGTTTTTGTTGTACAAGATTGCTTTAGCTATTCAAGGCCTCTTATTCCTCCATATGAATTTCAGCATCATTTTTTCTAGATTTGAGAAGAATGTCCTCAGTATCTTGATTGGTATTGCATTGAATCTGTAAATTGCTTTTGGCAAAATGGACATTTTGATGATATTGATTCTTCCAATCCATGAGCATGGAAGATTTCTCCATTTTTTCGTATCCTCTTCTATTTCTTTCTTTAAGGTTTTGTAATTTTCATCATAGAGATCTTTAATGTCCTTGGTTAAGTTTATTCCAAGGTATTTGATTGTTTTTGTAGCTGTTGTGAATGGGCATGATCTTAGCAGTTCTTCCTCAGCCATGGCATTGCCTGTGTATACAAAGGCTGTGGATTTTTGTGCATTGATTTTATATCCTGCTACTTTGCCAAACTCTTCTATGAGTTCCAATAGTCTCTTAGTAGAGTTCTTTGGGTCCCCTAAATAAAGAATCATATCATCTGCAAAGGGGGATAGTTTGACTTCTTCCTTCCCAATTTGTATCACTTTAATTTCTTTTTCTTGCCTAATAGCTCTGGCTAAGACTTCCAGAACTATATTGAATAGCAGTGGTGAGAGTGGGCATCCCTGTCTGGTACCAGATCAGTGGGATTGCTTCCAACTTTTCCCCATTCAATAGGATATTGGCCGTGGGTTTTGCATAAATTGCTTTGATTGTATTGAGGAATGTGCCTTTTATACCCAGTTTGCTTAGGGTTTTCATCATGAAAGGGTGTTGAATTTTATCAAATGCTTTCTCTGTGTCTAGTGAGATAATCATATGGTTTTTCTTCTGCAGTCTGTTAATGTGGTGGATCACGTTGATTGTTTTGCACACATTGAAACATCCCTGCATACCAGGGATGAATCCCACTTGGTCTGGGTGGATGATCTTTCTGATGTGTTGTTGCACATTATTGGCCAGAATTTTATTGAGGATTTTTGCATCTATGTTCATCAGGGATATTGGTCTGTAATTCTCTTTCAATACTGCATCTTTTTCTGGCTTAGGAATTAAGGTGATGCTGGCTTCATAGAAAGAATTTGGGAGAATTTCCTCTTTTTCGATTGTTCTGAATAGTTTGAGAAGAATTGGAGTTATGTCTTCTTTAAATGTCTGGTAGAATTCAGCAGTGAATCCATCTGGTCCTGGGCTTTTCTTTGTTGGGAGGGCCTTTATTACTGATTCAATTTCTGACTCACTTATGGGTCTGTTTAGGTTTTCTATGTCTTCCTGGTTCAATTTAGGTAGGTTGCATGTGTCCAGGAATCTATCCATTTCTGATAGGTTTCCCTGTTTGCTGGCATACAAGTCCTTGTAGTAATTTCTGATGATTCTTTTGATTTCTGTGGTGTCTGTTGTTACATTTACTTTTTCATCTCTGATTTTACTGATTTGGGTCTTTTCTCTTCTTTTTTTAGTTAGTTGGGCCAATGGGGTATCAATTTTGTTTATTTTTTCAAAAAAACAGCTCCTCGTTTGGCTGATTTTTTGTAATTTTTTTTATTAAATCCTGTTGATTTCTTCTCTGATTTTGATTATTTCTCTTTTTCTACTAGATTTGTGTCTAGTTTGCTGCAGATTTTCTAGATCCTTGAGATGCATTGAAAGCTCATCTATTTGGTGCCTTTCCAATTTCTTGATGTAGGCACCTATTGATATAAACTTTCCTCTTAACACTGCTTTTGCTGTATCCCATAGGTTTTGGTATGATGTGCTGTTATCCTCATTTACTTCCAGAAAATTTTTGATTTCTCTTTTGATTTCTTCTGTGACCCATTGTTCATTCAGGAGCATGTTGTTCAATCTCCATGTGTTTGCATATGCTCTAGGGATTCCTGAGTTGCTAATTTCCAACTTCATTCCCTTATGGTCTGAGAAGCTGCATGGTATGATTCTAATTCTTTTGAATTTGCTGAGACTTGCTTTATGGCCTAATATGTGGTCAATCCTAGAGCAGGTTCCATGTACTGCTGAGAAGAATGTAAATGCTTTCTGTGTAGGATGAAAAGTTCTGTAGATATCTGTTAGATCCATTTGGGCTATAGTGTTGTTTAAATCTACTGTCTCCTTGTTGATCTTCTGTCCTGTCGATCTGTCAATATCTTGAGTGGAGTATTGAAGTCCCCCAGTACTATTGTGTTGGGGTCTAAGTCTCCCTTTAAGTTTCTTAACAAATTTTTTAAATAAACCGGTGGCCTGTAATTAGGTGCATATACATTGAGAATTGTTATATCTTCCTGTAGTATTGATCCTTTAATAATTATATAGTGCCCCTCTTTGTCTCTCTTAACAGTTTTTGTGTTAAAGTTTATGTAGTCCGATATTAAGATGGCTACACCCGCTCTTTTTTCATTTCTGTTGGCATGGTATATCTTGTTCCATCCTTTCATTTTCAGTCTGTATGGATCTTCGTTGGAAAGATGTGTTTCTTGTAAGCAGCAAATAGATGGTTTTTGTTCTTTAACCCAATCAGCCAATCTCTGTCTTTTAACAGGACAGTTTAGACCTTTAACGTTCAATGTGACTATTGGTAAGTGGTAGCTTTGCCCTGCCATTTGCCAAAGATATTTTCTAATGTATGCTTTGAATTCCCTGTAATCTTTTGCCGTGAGGTTCCCTTCGTTTACTTTCTTTCATGTTGATGGCCGTGTTTCTGTGTGTAACACGTCTTTAAGTATCTTTTGTAGGGCTGGACGAGTGGCAACAAATTCTTTCAATTTTTGTTTGTTGTGAAAGGTCTTTATTTCACCTTCATTCACAAATGAGAGCTTTGCAGGGTATAATATTCTGGGCTGGCAGTTTTTCTCTCTAAGTACCTGGGCTATGTCTCGCCATTCCCTTCTAGCTTGTAGGGTTTCTGATGAGAAGTCTGCCGTGAGTCTAATTGGAGATCCTCTGAGTGTAATTTGACGTTTCTCTCTTGCACATTTTAGGCTCTTTTCTTTCTGTTTCACTGTGGTGAGTTTAATTACAACGTGTCGTGATGAGGATCTCTTTTGGTCATGTTTACTAGGGGTTCTATGAGCTTCCTGTACTAGGATGTCTCTGTCCTTCTCCAAAACTGGGAAATTTTCTGCTAGTATCTCACCAAAAAGGCCTTCTAATCCTTTCTCCCTCTCCATGCCTTCAGGAACTCCTAGAACTCGAATGTTGGGTTTTTTAATAGTATCCTGTAGATTCCCAACAATATTTTTTAATTTCTAATTTCCTCTTCTTTTCTTTGGTTTGACTGTATATTATCCTGCGTTGTGTCTTCTAAGTCCGATATTCTCTCTTCTGCCTCACCCATTCTGTTTGTAAGGCTCTCTAATGTGTTTTTCATTTGATCTATTGAATTTTTCACTTCATTATGATTTCTCGTCACTATCACAGTTTCATGTTCTACTAGTTGTTTCATTTCAGCTTGATTCCTCCTTAATATTTCATTTTCCCAAGAGAGATTTTCTACCTTGTCCATTAAGGATTTCTGTAGTTCAAGAATTTGTTTTTGCGTCCTTCTTAGTGTTCTTATCAATTTTTTGAGATCTGCTTCTTGCATTTCTTCTATCTCATCATCTTCGTAATCTTGAATTGGGGTGTCTTTTTCATTTGGGGATGCCATAGTGTCTTCCTTGTTCTTATTACCTCGGTTTTTGCGTTTGTTGTTTGGCATATTGGTTTCTTCACTGCGGTGTTTTTTTCTAGGTATGCTATGACTCTAGATTAAGTGGACTGTCTGCTTTAATGGAGCCTTAGAGGCTTGAGATGGGTGTGGCCTGAGAGCTCTGTTTGGTTCCTCAGGGTTGAGGGTGTGTCAAAGGAGACACTCCCAGGTTAGGCATGGTAAATCTCTCTCTGTTACTTTTTTTTGGGGGGGTTCAAAAGGGAAGTAATTCCACACAGCTGAATGGAATTGGGGGTGGTTAGCAGGCGAATGATATACCCACAGGAGCCAGAGATCAGAAGCTCTTTCCCAAGGACCAGAGAGGGAATCTTTGCAGCCCTTAGTGTGGGCTCAGATTCTCCTGTAGTCTCCCACTGGGCTGCCAAGGCTACTGAACTGTAGCGTCTCTGGAGAGTACTCACATGAATTCGTGATTTCCGTGAGTTCTCTCCCCCACCGTCTCTTTTTTCACAGTCTCAGTTCATTAGCACCACACATTCATTAGGTTCTAATCTCCTGTTATTTCACCCCTCCCACCCAGAGTCAGGTTTTTCTGCTAGGCTCGGGGCCGGTGCCGACCCAAGGTCGCCCTGCTTATGACGGATTCCAAAATGGCGCCTGCTCTTTGTCTTGCTCACCTTTGAGAGGTGAGCAGAGAGAGAGAAACTCGTGTCCGTATGGGTCACTTTTTTTTTCCCTCTCTCTCTCTCTCTTCTACTTAGCCTGGTGAACTTTTTCCTGTCAGGGTTTCAAGCCTTGTTCGCTCTAGTCTCCTCTTTCTGCTTCCCTTCTGGTATCTCGGGCTATTGAGGTTCAGCTCATCTCGCATTCCAGCGCTGGTGTGTTGAATCTGCTGCTGGTGTCCCAAACTGCGGGCTCCCACGCTCTCCACGCAGGTCCACTGTGAATCTCCAGTTCCGGAAGGGTTTCCTCTGCTGTTTCTTCCCCTACTCTTCCTTGAACCTGCAGTATCTCCACTTTTATTAAACTGTCTCTCCCCAGACTATCGGTGTGCTCCCTTCCTATTCTGTCATCTTGCCCTCTCCCAGGTGCACATTTCTATATTTGTGATGTTTCCATCTCCAATTTCCTTGGTTTACATTTTGAAATAACCTGTTAAAATCTCTAAGTTAACATTTTTAAATAAGGTAACACATCAAACATCAGCCTGAGTTACTTTAAGCAGTGTTAACTATGTTTCATAAACAGTTTATGAAAATATTTGTTAAACAAACCCAAAATATTTTTCTAGAGAATATAACATGCTGAAAGTACCAAAGTTTGCATTTAGACACATTTATCTCATTTGCTTTACCTAATGTTCAATTGCAATTCAATCAAATTCTATTTACCAAAGACATAATTTTAGATTCTAGTTGAAATTGAGTCCAGTTTTCCTTCTACTCAGAGAAAAAATATCTTAGGCCATTGATGCCTAGTCAGCAGCAGCTATTTGGGACTGCCTCTGTAGGCAGTCCCTGGTGTGCCAGGGACAAGAAGTCTACTGGAGATTGCTCACCGTTGTTAGATTTTAGTGGGAATGGACATCCACCAGAGCACGTAGGCACCCCTCCAGAGACTCCTAAGGAGAATCTGATAGGTGATAGAAGAAGGTAACTACTACAGGGAAGCTCCTGTAAGAACCTGTAAAGGAGCACCGGTAGAGAAAAACTGCAAAGAGACAACACCCTTATACTCTAAAACCAAAAGCCAATATTGCACATGCCCAATAGTGAGGCCGTCTCTCAAACCAGTCTCAGGGATGAGGAGTTAGATTGGTAGGTATCTCAAGAGGTCATCCTGTGGATTAATCCATATGCATTCAATAGCATCTGAAGTTATTGGGACTAGATTCTTGCCTAGAACACCCAGACAAAATTAAAACAATGGGGGTGACTGTCACCTGATTTAAAAAAAAAATCTCCACTGGGATTAAAATCAGCAGTCACAAGCAATATCAGAAGAATTGTGGTGGTTCACTCAACAGCCCCAAGGACCTTGTGATACTCTGGAAAGAATTGAATGCATATTGAAGTACGTGCAGGGAACTAGAGGCAAGTGGTCTGTTAGGAGATAGAGTTCTGAGAAAGAGCTAGTGTAGCAGGGCTGGCACTTTTTACAGCTCACTTAAGCTAACTTTTACATCCTCTAGCTTGTACACAAGCCTTGCAATGATGTAGAAATGATGAGGCATTTTTCTATTAGCTCACAAAGAAATAAAAGTAGATAGTTTGCCTCCCGGCTGGAATAGGCATAGAAATAGAAGATACTTCAGGGTTGGCGCCACGGTTCAATAGGCTAATCCTCCACCTTGAGGCGCCGGCACACCAGGTTCTAGTCCCAGTCGGGGCACCAGAATCTGTCCCAGTTGCCCCTCTTCCAGGCCACCTCTCTGCTGTGGCCAGGGAGTGCAGAGGAGAATGGCCCAAGTGCTTGGGCCCTGCACCCCATGAGAGACCAGGATAAGCACCTGGCTCCTGCCATCGGATCAGCACAGTGCGCCGGCTGCAGTGTGCCAGCCATGGCAGCCATTGGAGGGTGAACCAATGGCAAAAGGAAGACCTTTCTCTCTGTCTCTCTCTCTCACTGTCCACTCTGCCTGTCAAAAAAAAAGCAGCAGCAGCAGCATACTTCAGGCCCTAGGTCTCCTGAGTTTGAGCTATCTCAAAACTCCTGCTGCCTGTAGCATCTAGATGTGCACTGAAGCCTACAGGGAAGAGAGGAAGGTGAGGGTGGGATTAGCATGTGTCACCCACTCTCGCTCAGCCTTCCACGCCTGTAGACTAGGATATAAACTTGTCAGAACAGCTCACACAGGGAGATTTCAATTCCCTTACTGGCAGTGTGCTAGACTAGGCCTTTGCCTGATCAAATATATACTGTAGCTTTGTTCTTATACATAAGGAAAAACAGTAGTTCTATGCCTCTCCCTGAGTCTAGTCTAATAGCACTGATTTTGACAATGAGATTTCAATGTGAAAGCCTTAGCAGAGGTGTTTGTACATTACAGTGCCAGCCCTAGCTACTGCCTACATTCGTGACTACATGGGCGAAGTCACAAAAAGAAGCAGAGCGTGGGAATGTAATTCTTCCCAGTAAAACTCTTAGGTATCTGACAGTGAGGACCCTAAAGAGCAGACTGGAGAAGGAAGAAGAGGGATACCAGAGACATGCTGTGACTTGTCTATGCCACGTGGGGACTGCATCTAATGGGAATCTGGATGGAAAGACTGCCTGTCTGCAAATGAGATAGTTAGACTTTAACCCAGATCTAAAAACTAATTATCTAGGAATTAGCCATTAATGAGACTAAGAAATCGAGTTTGTAGAAATTGTGGAGACTTGAGGCTGGCGCCATGGCTCACTTGGTTAATCCTCTGCCTGTGGCACCAGCATCCAATATGGGCACTGGGTTCTAGTCCTGGTTGCTCCTCTTCCAGTTCAGCTCTCTGCTTTGGCCTGGTAGGGTAGTGGAGGATGGCCCAGTTGTTTGGGCTCATGCACCCACATGGGAGACCAGGAAGAAGCACCTGGCTCCTGGCTTCAGATTATTGCAGCGCTGGCCATAGCAGCCATTTGGGGGATTTACCAATGAAACAAAGACCTTTCTCTCTGTCTCTCCCTCTCAATGTCTCTAGTTCTACCTGTCAAATAAAAATATTAAAAAAAAGAAATTGTGGAGACTTAACAAGGTATGGAAAGCATTTAGAGAAGCAGAGAGAGAGAGAAAGAGAGAGACAGACATCTGTTGAATTCGGGGGTAAATGGCCTCACTCCAGGCTGCACCCAGTCTCAATGACAGATAATCTCCAGGAAGGAAGAACAGAATGCAATTTTCAGCCAACATCTGAATGGGCCATTGGATCTGGTGTCCAGTCAAGGAATCCTTGAAAAACCAGAAAGTGACCCTAGCCTGAATTTCAAAGTTACTCCAAAGCTTTCTCCCTGTCCCATGTGTTGGGCCAGTCCCCATGAAAAGAAAATGTGTTGGGCCAGACCAGCATTCTCAGAGTTGAGACAAGAAGCAAGAAGAGTGGAGTCTTTGCATTTCTAGTTTGTGAAGAGTCCAAAAGGGCAGGAGACTGACTCCCGGCTGGAAACTGCATTTCTTGTCAAACACCATTCCAGCATTCAGAGCCTGGTACCTAACCAGGAGACCTTCTGAAAACACTGGTGGGAACCCCAGCCAGAATCCATCAGTCATCTCTAGCCCTTCTTCCAGTCCCACACAAAGGGCTGATGCACAGAAGAAGGAAGGGAGCTGATAGGATGGAATCCCAGCTCCAGGGGATTGATCTGGTCTTAGCAAGCACTCGCTCCTGAGTCTTAAGACTTGTAGCTGCACTCATCACTTTTAAATGGCTAACAGGGACCCGGTATTTTAGGGAAAATGCAAGTGACTATGAAGGAGACACTTTGAAAAAAAAAGTGACAGCAGTCTGCGTGCTCACCAGTCCAGTGAGATTATCAAACGTTGGATGCATATCACGTAGAAGTTGCAATCTGAGTCACGTTGGAGTTGCTATCCAAATAACTGCACCAAAACTGTTATGGAAAATGGCAGCACAGAATTATTATTACCTTGGTTCTTTGCCTCACATGGAAGAAGAATTTCCAATAGGACGGCAAAGAAATTTGAAAGTATTTATTAGAGGTTTTGGTGGAGCCAAGATGGCGGAATAGTGAGGGCGCACACAAAAAGTCCGGGAAAAGAGAGTTTAATAAAAGTGGAGTTACGGTAGCCCCAGGTAAAGACTTAGAAAAATAATGCGGGGGAAACTCTCCCTGATCCAGTGGACGTGACGCAGAGGTGAACGGATTCACCGTGCCGCGGGAAAGGAGACGCAGCCACGGAATCTGCGTGCCAGCGCTGGAGGAGGAGGTGAGGCGGAGATCCCTGGGTAACCCGAGACATTGGCAGGAAGAGGAAGACCCCACTGGGGAAAGTGCACCAAAAAAATAAATAAATAAGAATAAATAGGGGGAACCAACACGGTCACTAGCCTCCCTCTTCACTCACCTTACAAAGTCCAGCTGGACAAGGAGGGGTGAAACGGAGCCCGCCCGCCTCTAAAGCAGGCGCCCGCCCCCCTCTAAAGCAGGCGGAACTAACAAGCTGAAGCTGCGTAAATCTGAGGGGGTGCCGGAGTGGGGAACTCAACGTGTACACAACTCCATTACCCTGACAACCCGGTGAGACAGAGTGGAGAAATGCGAAACAAAAGCAGACACCGACCTAACAAGAGCAAGGAAGACACTATGGCATCCCCAAATGAAAAAGACACCCCAATTCAAGATTATGAAGATGATGAGATAGAAGAGATGCAAGAAGCAGATCTCAAAAAATTGGTAAGAACATTAAGAAGTTCATAAAAACAAATTCTTGAACTACAGAAATCTTTAATGGATAAGATAGAAAATCTCTCGCGTGAAAATGAATATTAAGGAAGAATCAGAATGAAATGAAGCAACTAGTAGAACAAGAAACAGTGATAGTGAATAGAAATCATAATGAAGTGAAGAATTCAATTGATCACATGACAAGCACACTAGAGAGCCTTAAAAACAGGATGGGTGAAGCAGAAGAGAGAATATCGGACTTAGAAGACAGAGAACACGAAAGGAAACAGTCAAACCAAAGAAAAGAAGAGGAAATTAGAAATCTAAAAAATATGGTTGGGAATCTACAGGATACTATTTAAAAACCTAACATTCGGATTCTAGGAGTTCCTGAAGGCATGGAGAGAGAGAAAGGATTAGTAGGCCTTTTTGGTGAGATACTAGCAGAACATTTCCCAGTTTTGGAGAAGGACAGAGACATCCTAGTACAGGAAGCTCATAGAACCCCTAATAAACATGACCAAAAGAGATCTTCACCACGACACATTGTAATTAAACTCACCACAGTGAAACAGAAAGAAAAGATCCTAAAACGTGCCAGAGAGAAACATCAGATTACTCTCAGAGGAGCTCCAATTAGACTCACAGCAGATTTCTCATCAGAAACCCTAAAAGCCAGGAGGGAATGGTGAGATATAGCCCAGGTACTAAGAGAGAAAAACTGCCAGCCCAGAATATTATACCCTGCAAAGCTCTCATTTGTGAATGAAGGTAAAATAAAGACCTTTCATAACAAACAGAAATTGAAAGAATTTGTTGCCACTCGTCAAGCCCTGCAAAAGATACTTAAAGATGTGTTACACACAGAAACACAGAAACACGGTCATCAATATGAAAGAAGCTAAAGGAAGGAAACCTCACAGCAAAAGATCATAGGAATATCAAAGCATATATTAGAAAATATCTTTGGCAAATGGTAGGGCAAAGTTACTACTTATCGATAGTCACATTGAACGTGAATGGTTTGAACTGTGCTGTTAAAAGGCACAGATTTACTGACTGGATAAGGGAACAAAACACAGCTATTTGCTGCCTACAAGAAACACATCTTTCTAACAAAGATCCATACGGACTCAAAGTGAAAGGTTGGAAAAATATATACCATGCCAACAGAAATGAAAAAAGAGTGGGCGTAGCCATCTTAATATCAGATAACATAAATTTTATCACAAAAACTATTAGGAGAGACAACGAGGGGCACTATGTAATGCTTAAGGGATCCATTCAACAGGAAGATATAACGATTATCAATGTATATGCACCTAATTACAGGCCACCGGTTTATTTAAAAGACCTGTTAGGGGACATAAAGGGAGATTTAGACCCCAAAAAAATAGTACTGGGAGATTTCAACACTCCACTCTCAGAGATAGACAGATCACCAAGACAGAGGATCAACAAGGAGACAGTAGATTTAAATGACACTATAGCCCAAATGGATCTAACAGATATCTACAGAACTTTTCATCCCACAGATAAAGAATTTACATTCTTATCAGCAGTACATGGAACCTTCTCCAGGATTGACCACATACTCGGCATAAAGCAAGCCTAAGCAAATTCAAAAGAATTAGAATCATACCATGCAGCTTCTCAGACCATGAGGGAGTGAAGTTGGAAATTAGCAACTCAGGAATCTCTAGAGCATATGCAAACACAGGGAGAATGAACAACATGCTTCTGAATGAACAATGGGTCACAGAAGAAATCAAAAGAGAAATCAAAAATTTCCTGGAAGTAAATGAGGATAACAGCACATCATACCAAAACCTATGGGATACAGCAAAATCAGTGTTAAGAGGAAAGGTTATATCAATAGGTGCCTACATCAAGAAATTGGAAAGGCACCAAATAGATGAGCTTTCAATGCATCTTAAGGATCTAGAAATTTGCAGCAAACTAGACCCAAATCTAGTAGAAAAAGAGAAATAATCAAAATCAGAGAAGAAATCAACAGGATTGAATCCAAAAAAATTACAAAAAAATCAGCAAACGAGAAGCTGGTTTTTCAAAAAATAAACAAAATTGACACCGCATTTGCCCAAGTAACTAAAAAAAGAAAAGACCCAAATCAGTAAAATCAGAGATGAAAAAGGAAACGTAACAACAGACACCACAGAAATCAAAAGAATCATCAGAAATTACTACAAGGACTTGTATGCCAGCAAACAGGGAAACCTATCAGAAATGGATAGATTCCTGGACAAACACAACCTACCTAAACTGAACCAGGAAGACATAGAAAACCTAAACAGACCCATAAGTGAGTCAGAAATTGAATCAGTAATAAAGGCCCTCCCAACAAAGAAAAGCCCAGGACCAGATGGATTCACTGCTGAATTCTACCAGACATTTAAAGAAGACATAACTCCAATCCTTCTCAAACTATTCAGAACAATCGAAAAAGAGGGAATCCTCCCAAATTCTTTCTATGAAGCCAACATCACCTTAATTCCTAAACCGGAAAAAGATGCAGTATTGAAAGAGAATTACAGACCAATATCCCTGATGAACATAGATGCAAAAATCCTCAATAAAATTCTGGCCAATAGACTGCAACAACACATCAGAAAGATCATCCAACCAGACCAAGTGGGATTCATCCCTGGTATGCAGGGATGGTTCAATGTTTGCAAAACAATCAACGTGATCCACCACACTAACAGACTGCAGAAGAAAAACCATATGATTATCTCACTAGACGCAGAGAAAGCATTCGATAAAATTCAACACCCTTTCATGATGAAAACCCTAAGCAAACTGGGTATAAAAGGCACATTCCTCAATACAATCAAAGCAATTTATGAAAAACCCACGGCCAATATCCTATTGAATGGGGAAAAGTTGGAAGCAATCCCACTGAGATCTGGTACCAGATAGGGATGCCCACTCTCACCACTGCTATTCAACATAGTGCTGGAATCTCAGCCAGAGCTGTTAGGCAAGAAAAAGAAATTAAAATGATACAAATTGGGAAGGAAGAAGTCAAACTATCCCTCTTTGCAGATGATATGATTCTTTATTTAGAGGATCCAAAGAACTCTACTAAGATACTATTGGAACTCATAGAGGAGTTTGGCAAAGTAGCAAGATATAAAATCAATGCACAAAAATCCACAGCCTTTGTATACACAAGCAATGCCATGGCTGAGGAAGAACTGCTAAGATCAATCCCATTCACAATAGTTACAAAAACAATCAAATACCCTGGAATAAACTTAACCAAGGATGTTAAAGATCTCTATGATGAAAATTACAAAAACCTTAAAGAAATAAATAGAAGAGGACACCAAAAAAATGGAGGCATCTTCCATGCTCATGGATTGGAAGAATCAATATCATCAAAATGTCCATTCTCCCAAAAGCAATTTACAGATTCAATGCAATACCAATTAAGATACCAAAGACATTCTTCTCAGATCAGGAAAAAATGATGCTGAAATTCATATGGAAGAATAAGTAGCCTTGAATAGCTAAAGTAATCTTGTACAACAAAAACAAAGCCAAAGGCATCACAATACCAAATTTCAGGACATACTACAGGGCAGTTGTTATCAAAACAGCATGGTGCATGGTACTGGTACAGAAACAGATCGATAGACCAATGGAACAGAATAGAAACACCTGAAATCAATCCAAACATCTACAGCCAAATTATATTTGATCAAGGATCCAAAACTAACCCCTGGTGTAAAGACAGTCTATTTAATAAATGGTGCTGGGAAAACTGGATTTCCACGTGCAGAATCATGAAGCAAGAACCCTACCTTACACCTTACACAAAAATTCATTCAACATGGATTAAAAACTTAAACCTATGACCCGACACCATCAAATTATCGGAGAGCATAGGAGAAACCCTGCAAGATATAGGTACTGGCAAAGACTTCTTAGAAAATACCCCAGAAGCACAGGCACTCAAAGCCTAAATTAACTATTGGGATCACATCAAATTGAGAAGTTTCTGTACTTCAAAAGAAACAGTCAGGAAAGTGAACAGGCAACCGACAGAATGGGAAAATATATTTGCAAACTATGCAACAGATAAAGGGTTGATAACCAGAATCTACAACAAAATCATGAAACGACACAACATTAAAACAAACAACCCACTTAAGAGATGGGCTAAGGACCTCAATAGACATTTTTCCAGAGAGGAAATCCAAATGGCCAACAGACACATGATAAAATGTTCAAGATCACTGGCAATCAGGGAAATGCTAATCAAGACCACAATGAGTTTTCACCTCCCCCCTGTCATAATGGCTCACATTCAGAAATCTACCAACAATAGATGCTGGAGAGGATGTGGGGAAAAAGGGATACTCACCCACTGTTGGTGAGAATTCAAACTGGTTAAACCACTATGGAAGTCAGTCTGGAGATTCCTCAGAAACCCGAATATAACCCTACCATACAACCCAGCCATCCCACTCCTTGGAATTTACCCAAAGGAAATTAAATTGGCAAACAAAAAAGCCGTCTGCACACTAATGTTTATTGTGGCTCAGTTCACAATAACTAAGACTTGGAACCAACCCAAATGCCCATCAACAGTAGACTGGATTAGGAAATTATGGGACATGTACTCTACAGAATACTATACAGCAGTCAAAAACAATGAAATCCGGTCATTTGCAACAAAATGGAGGAATCTGGAAAACATCATGCTGAGTGAATTAAGCCAGTCCCAAAGAGACAAATATCATTTGTTTTCCCTGATTGGCGACAATTAACTGAGCACCAAAGGGGAAACCTGTTGAAATAAAATGAACACTATGAGAAAATAAGACCTGATCAGCTTTGTCTGGACTGTTGATGTACAATGTAATTCTTTACCCATTTTAGTATCTCCCTTTGTTGTTTGTTTTTGTTCTAGTACTATGGGTTGAACTTGGCAACTAACACACAATTATTCTTAGGTGTTTAAATTTTAACTGAAAAGTGATCCCGGTTAACTATGATAGAGGGAAAAAGAAAGGGAGGATATGTACAATTTGGGAGAAGCTCAATCGGACGTGCCCCAAATGAAGGAATTAGAAACATGCCAGGGGATCCCAATACAACCCCATCAAGGTGGCATGTACCAATGCCATCCCAATGGTCCAAGTGATCAATTTCAGTTCACAATTGATCACACTGATAGGTCTAAGAGTCAAAGGGAACACACAAACAAGACTAGTGTCTGCTAATACTAACTGATAGAACCAAAAAAGGAAAGAATGATCCAACATGGGAAGCGAGATACACATCAGACTCATAGAATGACAGATGTCCTAAATAACACTCTGGCCTCAGAATCAGCCCTTAAGGCATTCAGATCTGGCTCAAGAGCCCATGAGAGTATTTTAGGCATGGAAAGCCAAGATACTCTGGAAAGGAAAAAAAAAAAGAAGACATAAATGAAAGATCTCTGTGAGTGAGATCCCAGTGGAAGGAAAGGGGCCACCAAAGAAGGAGGTACCTTTCTCTGAAGGGAGGAGAGGACCTCCACTTTGACTATGACCCTGTTGGAATTAGATCGAAGTCAGCAAACCCTAAAGGCTTCCATAGCCTCGGCAACTCATGACTAGAGCCTAGGGAGATTACTGACACCATAAACAAGAGTGTCAAATTGTTAAATCAACAACAGGAGTCACTGTGTACTTATGTCCCATGTGGGATCTGTCCTTAATGTGTTGTCCAATGTGAAGTAATGCTATAACTAGTACTAAAACAGAATTTTTACACTTTGTGTTTCTGTGTGGGTCCAAACTGATGAAATCGTTACTTAATACATACTAAATCGATCTTCTGTATATAAAGATAATCGAAAATGAAAAAAAACTCAGTGTTAAATTGGAAATTGCATAAAAAATTAATCAAATTCAAAAAAATAATATCGTGTAGGATCTCTGTCCTTAATTTGCTGTACAATGTAATTCAATGCTATAACATGTACTCAAATAGTATATTTCACTTCGTGTTGCTATATGAGGGCAAATGGTCAAAATCTTTACTTAACACATACTGAACTGATCTCCTGTATACAAAGAGAATTGAAAAAGGAATCTGGATGTGAATGAAAAAGGGGAGAGGGAGTGGATAAGGGGGGAGGGTTGCGGGGGGAGAGGGAAAGTGTGTGGGGGAAGCCATTGTAATCCATAAGTTGTACCTTGGAAATTTATATTCTAAATAAATGTTTAAAAAAAGTATTTATTAGAATCAAGAATCTCAAGCCAGAGTGGCATGGAGGGGGAATTCCAAGAGATGAAAACTGCGAAAACCCACATTCATTTGGGTGAACTTCTCAGGTGCACAAAAGCTGAAAAATGGAGATTTTCTTTGTTCATAGGTATAATTTAAAGAGGAAGTATTCAGAGATTTGAGTAGCCATATTTGTGCTGTTTGAAGTAGAGAAGAGGAAATGGAAAAGGAGAAAGGGACTTTCCTGAATGTCTGTGCCAGAGTTGTGATCTACAAAGCTCTCAAACCATGGGAGATTATTAGGAAAATTAGAGTATTCTAGTCTTCCACCACTTTCAAGCATTGTTGACAAATTTCAGGGTTGAAATTGTATATTATGGCTGTCCTCTTATGTTGCATGCTATTTTTCTCCCCCTGTAGCTACCTTTTGCTCTTTTGAGCCTCTGTGATCATGGTCATGTCTCATTCTCTCTTGCAGATGGCATTGAAGAACACATCTCAGACCCTTGCATGGTCACCTAGATGCTTCATTTCAGTCCAGCCCATGTGGGACTGGACATTTATGATCACCTGAAAGGTATTCAATTTATGTGAGTTTTGAGAGTTAGATACAGACAGGAATAGCATCTGTGAAGTGCTGTGGGATTGATCTCAGTCACTGAGAAGACTCATTAAGCAACGGCCTGGCCATATCAAATACTACTCAGGACATCGTCAGCAAACGTGGTTATTCTTTTCTTTGCCAACAAGTCGCTGATAGATGTGAGCTTTCAAACATAAGAACACATAATGACATGGAAAATCTGGGTCCCCGTCTTCCAGTAGGATTTTAAAACCAGTGAAACACATTTCCCACTCCACACATTCTCTGGTTTTGAAAACTTGATAGCTAACCCTTCCAGATATCCCGCATATGCTTACCTCACTAGATTCTGGCTGATGTCTTTTCATTGCTCAGTTTTTGGGGGCATCCTGCAGTATCTTGCACTAGTGTCCACTGAATGCCTCCTTGGAATGGATGCTTCGGCATGACTTTGACATGACCATGAGTGATGAGGTTTACAGAATAGACAATGCTGTGTATGTCTTGGCCCACACCATACCTGAGATGCTTCTACAAGAGTTAGACCCGCAGCCAACGGGCAGTGGGGCAAAGGTGGCATTTTCAGCCTGGCAGGTAACTGTTTCCATTGCATGAGAGGTATCCTTGATCTTTTAAAAACTCCTTTTTCTTTTTTTCTTTTTTCTGTTATTTATCTTTTTGTTTAAGGTGTACAAATTTCTTGCAAAAACTATTATTGTGGCTGCACTGTGGTATATCTGGTAAAGCCACTGCCTCTAGTGCCAGCCTCCCATATACACCAGTTCCAGTACTGGCTGCTCCATTTCTGATCCAGCTCTACCATGATCTTAGAAAGCAGTGGAACCTGACTGAAGTGCTTGGTCCCCTGTACCCGGCTGGGAGATCCAGAAGCAGCTCTGGCTTCCCACTTTGAATTGACTCAGCTCTAGCCATTGTGGCCATTTGGAGAGTGAACTGGGAGATGGAAGACTTTCTCTCTCTCTCTCTCTCTCTCTCTCTCTCTCTCTCTCTCTCTCTCTCTCTCTCTGTCTCACTCACATTTACCCTCTCCCTCTGCCTTTCAAATGAAATCCTTGAAAACAAAAGCTGTTGTAGCCAATGGAACAGATGTGAGGTGGTCACTCATTGTGGTTTTGAATAGTTTTCTAAGTTTACTGATGATTAGCACCTTTGATAAGGCCTTTTGCTCATTTATCTCTGCGGAATGTCTGTTCAATTGCTATACCCATTATTGATGATATTATTATTGTTCCTTCTGCTATTTAAAATATAAGTTGTAAAAATGTTTCTGAAAGAATGTGTGGCTATATTCTCCCAATTTCTATCAGGTGTTTGATTCTTGAAAGCTCTCCCTCCAGTTATGTAAACATGGCCCAGTCCACTGACTGCAGTCCAATCTCCCCACCTTCCCCAAGCTGTTGCTTTCCCCGGCTCTGGACTGCTGGGAATATGTGTGTCCTTGATTGTACTGCACATCTGCACCTTCCACACTGATCCACAACATTCTTCTTCCTTCCATAGAATTCCAACCGCACTTTTCTAACTCTCCCCTGAGAATGTATTTCTTCCACTTTGACTTTGACTTTCTATCCCTATCATAAAATAGTACGCCCCTTCCCTCTTCAGCCATCTTGGACTCCCCCCAGTAATCAACAGTGTTAATCCTAGGTAAGGTAGATAATGGTGCAGGATCTTAGTCCACCCGAACAAGGATGGACTGGGCCCAAGGAAAAGTAAGTGCGCCATTCGCCCATTTCCCAGCCTCACGATCCCGGAGACAATCAGAAGCAGCGGGGAGCCAAGTCAAGCAAGAACTCGTTTATTGTGCACATACAAAGCCTTTTAAAGCACAAAACTGCAGAGTCATTGGGGCAGGGCATAAGGACTAACCAATCACTTAAAGGTCATTTTACAGGGCGATTTTTATAGGACTAGCCATATGTCTGTACACTCATCATCAGTTGTTGTCACTTCCCCTGATGTTGTGTGGCCAATTAGCTTAGGTGGTAAACAACTTTGGGTGCCATCTTTGAATTGCCTCATGTGTCTAATTTCCCCACATAATGGTAGAAACAGATTCTTGGTAGAGTACCATATGTGACAAAATTAGCAAAGTACTATGTATTGTTATATTCAGAGGAGCTGCATCAGATTAAGTATGGCTGGAAGATGCATGATGTGGGACTTCTTGGGTGGGACATAATGCAGAACAGTTAACAAAAATCCATGATTTTAGGCCTTACATACCAGCATAACTAATTTGGAGCTACTGAGAATTGACACAGTGAGTGCTGATGTGCTAGAGCACCTCTGCATTGTGGATTTGCTTTATTTCCTTTCTGCTTGCTATGACATTATTCTTGCAGTGCGCTTATAGTAATTTCTACTTTTGATTTGAAGTGTGTTGAGCCTGAGAAGATAGTCCAGGAGAGAGTACATTGGAGACAGTGCTCCCGATGCAGACTGAGCGTAAGTTCATGTGTGCGTTCCCTTTACACACAGAGAACTCTGTACCTACCAACTCAAATGTCCACTTCATTTCATTTTTGGAAATTGCTGTATAGTGAGCAAGATGTTATTAGACTTCAATAGAAATTATAAAAAATCTCAAATAGAAAAAATATTATCAACATTTAAGGTAGTGTTGCTAAAATTAAATTTAGACAGAAATGTATAACCTCAGATTTTTATACTTTTATGCAATTAGCATATATATTTCCATATAAGACTGAAATTTTGCGTTTGAAGCATTCATCCCAAACTATAAAAAACATCAAATTCAGCATTAAGAAGGCAGAATATAGGCCTGCACTGTCGTTCATTAGGCTAAGCCTCCACCTGCAGCCCTGACACTCCAGGTTCTAGTACCAGTTGGGGCACCGGTTCTCTCAGGGTTGCTTTTCTTCCAGTCCAGCTCTCTGTTGTGGCCTGGGAAGGCAGTGGAGGATGGCCCAAGTGCTGAGGCACCTGCACCCGCATGGGAGACCAGGAGGAAGCACCTGGCTCCTAGCTTCAAATCCACACAGCGCACTGACCATAACAGCCAAAGGTGGAGTGAACCAATGGAAGGAAGACCTTTCTCTCTGTCTTTTTCTCTCACTGTCTTACTCTGCCTGTCAAAAAAAAGAATGCAGAAGATAAAAAGTGATGAATATGAGGGAAATAGTTAAGCAAAAAATTAATGAATATATATTGATAAAATTCATGCATGTTTGGTTAATAACACACATTGTCCATGAAAATACTGAAGTCTACATTCTGGCTGGTATTATCAGAATTATATTAAAAGTGAGAAGTACTCAAAAAGTCTCGAGTTCTCATGAATGCATCAACCAAGGTTGTAGGTGCAAAAACAGATCAGCATGGGATTACCGTGGCTAACAGCACCGTGGAAGGGTTTCATGTTTTACAACTAAAGATGAAGTGATTTGACATCCTGAACGTGAACTTCTGCATTCAGAGTGATTACTGGTTCCACAGTGATTGAAAACCACATGTCCTAGTGGGTATCTCTGTAAACACGATTGGTTTGGGGTCTGTGTGGAATCAAGAAAATGTGTGGTTGCCCGTTGCTATTTGGGTCTTTAAATTCTTTGACACTAGAGATTTCTGGTCTGAAACCCGACTGAGAACCTCACATGATGCCTCCCTTCATGCCCTCTGATGCAATCCAGGAACATAATTGCGAAATGTTCATGGAGTGGTTTATTGACAACGGCCCTTGGAACAAATGTATCTAACAGGTGTTATGCCCTTGAGTCTTTGTATCCATGGACTTAGAGGAACTCCTGGCACCTGGGTGAAGAGGATGATTCACAAACATGTTTTTATTCTTGTGTTTTTCACCAGGACAGAAGCCCTGAGCTGCAGAGCCTTGGGGCAGAAAGGGTTTCAGATTCCCCCATGGATGAGTGGACAGCTGGTGGAAAGAAGTCAGATGGAGCAGTATTAAAGTTGCCTGATTCAAGCAATCACACACACCCAGACACACACACACACACACACACACACACACACGCTCTATATATGCACCTGCATATCCCTACATGTTCCACTGCAGTGTGTCCTAGGGTTTTTCAGACTTCAAAGATGTTTCCTTTGATTTTTCTGTTGCTCTTTCTGCAGCTGTATCTACTTGTGACTTGTCATGATGATCGCAACTGCTTTTACCAGATGAAACGGAGCTTTTACAAGGATGGAGATGTTGAGATTGTTGCCTTTTTCCCGATTTACAACTACCTTATTGATAGAATCATGAATAATTTCAAAAATAATAGAATATTCAGAGGGTAAGTTCTCTTTGTCATAATCATTTTCCCTTGATTTGCATAATAGCTCCTTGTTATTTGGTCTGCTAATGATTGATAAATGCATTCTGTGTTCCTGCCCTGTCCATCCTCTCTCCCTCCTAAAAATTGCTGATAGTTAGTTTGGGGTCAAGAGAAAGACATTTCTTCTTGCCTGGCACCTTGAATGGTTTAGGAAATGTTACCTCATGAGAGGAAGGAGAGTCTGGTTGCTATCTTCTTGTCATTCCCTACCCATGTTCATCAGCTCAGGGGCCTATTGTGCCTCAGTAGCAGATTGTTAGAGAACCCATGCATTGAAATGAACAAACCTGAGTTAGATGAGCTCCTCCACATGTGCTCACAATGTTTTCTAATATGTGCTAGATTTGGGGTCATAAGAACACTTCATTTCTTCTATAGTCATACAAGAGAAAAGATATTCAAGACAGTAATTTTTTATTAGGTAAAAGTAATCTCAAGGCAACACCTTTGCACAAATAAAATAATTAAATTTTAATAATGAATATACCCACAAACATTTTAATGGTTGTAATCATCAACATAGATGATGTGTCCCTGATTCTATCATTTTCTCAGCAAAATACATTTCAGATGGGGTTTTATCTGCTTCTGCCCCCTTTCAGATATTTTTTGTAGCTAAATATAAATGTGCCATACATATATATATATATATATTTTCAAATTTAATGCCTACACAATATACTATCTTTTAGGACAGCATACTTGTTTTCTTCACAACTATTTATGAAGGTGCCAATTTTCTGATTGGTTCTACCTTAATGCTACAGGAATTAGGTTGACACTGCATCGATCGTTGATAGAAAATAGATATCAGGACAGAAATCACTGCAGTATCATTAAAGCCAATGGATTTGAGAAGTATAGTTGATGCCACCAAAGTGATGCAACTGATTAAGTATTTTAGGCATTTGTCCAAAGACCTCTCCTGAAAATATCTAATGGATACTAGCTTGTTATAATGACATGATTCACTTCACATTGATATTTATAAATTCACCTAATATTTTACGTCCACATGACATCTCATTTATGAAATATTTATTCATTAGTAGTAATATTCTCCATGTTTTTGCATACAGCACATCATTTAAATGTTCTCTGAAATGATAGAGACCAGGAGGTAGTGAATTTCCAGTAGCAGAAAAAGATGCTATGAATAGAGCCCATGTTCCTCCAATATGTATGCCATGCAAATGGGAGATCAAAATTAAATCTTAGCAAACCCAGGAGAAAGTACCTGTATTGATGATTCTTGGGAAAAAGCAATACTGAACTATCAATAGACACTATACACTGCAACGTTAGATTCATGAACTTTAGAACATAAAATAACTACTGATAAACTGTTCTTAGAGACAAGAAACCGAGCATTAAACAGATCAAAAGGGAAACACTCAGAAAGCCCAGTGTGTCAAAGACACTTCTAGATATTTTGGTGCTGCCAGGTTCTGGTGAATGAAATGAGAGGATGAGGAACTGATGGAACTGTAGAAGAATGAGGAGAGGAGCAGAGATATATGAAATACAAAACTGAGTATTATTTGATTCATTTAGCAAGGTCTCTCAAATTTCCTCATTCAACATACAAAGTATGAATGAAATATTTAATAGCACATATTTATAGGAACTATATATATATCAAACAATATATATATATATAAATCAATTGTATACATGATTATAGAACACTATATATAAATATATGGAGAGAATATGTGTATAATATACATATATACATATTATGTTTCACCATGAACCAAGAAATAAAAATATGTCACTTCCTCTGGAGCACAGAGTGACCATTAACAAGCATTGTACGTGACCTAGTCTATTCATCAAGACTCAACACAAAGGGCATCTGAAATAAATACAAGGGACTCCACATTTACATTCTTTGTCAAATGTCAGAGTCCAGAAAGGAGAATTGCATCATGTTCATTGAATGGAAGGCTATTTATATTCAATTCAGTAGGAAAAATTGAGTGAAAAAGGCCTGTTTGGAGTAAACAATGATACCACTGGTCATGATTTACTTTAACATATGCTTAGTGTTCTAAATAAATTAATGACTGTCTTAGTTGTAAAGTGTCATGGGTCTCACAGCCCAGTGTTTCAATTCCAACCATTTAGTGTTTACGGCTTCTCTAAAGGGCTTCTCCCTTTTCACTTTTTCCATCTTTCAAGCTCTGAATCTGATTTCATTTTCCTGGCTTGCGGTGGTGGTTGATGGGTAAGTTTGATGGGAAAGTGATTTTTCAGGATTAATTCCAGACTTCCATCTACCATCCAGTGCTCTGATATCATCCCTCTTGCTGATCACATAGCCTTCAGTTGAGTTACTCTCTTTGCCCATTACAACCTGCAGCCTTATTGTCATATGACTTCCATTTCAAGAAGTGTTTAATGATTTGATAAGATGAAGAATCATTGCAGTTTGTGATTAAGGAAACATTTATAGAAGCAATGCTCAAGATGATGTGCCTTTCCTTATCCATGTTTTTGACAATTGCAATTTTCTTCCTAGGTGTCCATGAACTTTATAGAATGCATTCCAGAACCTATTTAGCATTTACTTTAGATATCAAATAAAAAACTTAAAACAGGTAGGTATTGCTTGAGATGATTTAAATCCAAATGCATGGACAGCCAAGTGATAAAATGCACAAGACATTATGGTGTAAAAGCAGATCTTATGTTTCAGAATCATTTAATCTGGGAGACCAGGATCTAGGTAGAAGCAGCTTTGGTTCTGGTGAGGATATGTGTCCTCCAAATATGGCAGTCTTCACACTATGTCCTTAGCAAATGTACAGAGAAGGATTAGAACATATAAAATTTTGGCCAAGACCATGCATCTGTCACAGTAATTACAGAATTGATGATAATCTGGATTGGAGGCTTTTCCCTTAAAGATCCTTGTGCCTTTCATACAGGTTTCAGTCCAAAAACTACCAGTATGTTCTGGCCTTGGTTTTTGCTATTGAGGAGATCAACGAGAATCCTCATCTTTTACCCAATGTGACCTTGGGATTTGATCTCTACAATGTCATGCACAGTGACATGATGGTGATGGAAAATCCCTTCATCTGGCTTGCGGGACTGGAAAAAGACGTTCCTAATTACACGTGTAGGAAACAGAGCAAGTCTGTAGCTGTCATATCTGGAACCAGCATTGCTGTCCAAATGGGGACACTGCTGGAACTCTACAAAATTCCACAGGTGAGTGTGAAAGGGAAAGAGAAGGAAAAAGAATATCACCTTAGGTGGCTTACTTAAACCCAAAAATTTAAGCGACAATGACCCTATACATTTGCCACAGAGGTGATCTAAAGAGAAGGCATGCAAAGATTTGGTAGATTAGCCACATTTATACTGAAGCAGAGGTGTGGGTGAGTGAAAAGGAGAAATGTTTTCATCAACTTGTGAGGCTAATGACTCAAAACTAGGAAGATCTCATGTAGTAGGAGATGAGAAAAATGAAACATTCTAAAATCTTCTGACACTTCAATCATCTGCTTAATTCTTCAGAAATAAGATTGTACACTATGGCAATAATCTTACACAGACTTCTTGCATTTTCCCTTAGCTGACTCTTGGGACTTTTGAACCTCTTCTGAGTGACAGTGGTCAGTTTCTTTCCCTCTATCAGATGGCACCCAAAGACACTTTTCTGATCCGTGGCATGGTCTCCTTGATGATTCATTTCAGCTGGACCTGGGTGGGTTTGGCCATCTCAGACCTCCCAAAAGGTATTCAGTTTATGTCTGATTTGAAAGTCGAGATGCAGAAAAATGGCATCTGTGTGGACTTTGTGGAATTGATCCCAACCACTCAGGAGTCACGTATTTCACTCCAGAATAGGTTTCATATCCAGATCCTAAAATCATCAGCAAATGTGGTGATTCTTTTCTGTGCCACTGATTCACTCATAGGTGACAGCTTTCCAACATGGGAACGTGTAATGACATGGAAAGTCTGGGTCACCACCTCACAATGGGATTTTGCCAGTGGTGAGAAACATATCCTGCTCCACTCATTCCACGGGACTCTCATTTTTTCACACCACCGTAGTGAGATCTCTGGTTTCAAAAAATTCCTTCGCACAGCTAACCCTTCCAAATACCCAGAAGACTTCTACCTCTCTACATTCTGGTCACAGTCTTTTCATTGCTCTTCTTCTGGGGAATCTTGCAAAACTATGCACAACTGTCCACTGAATGCTTCCTTGGAATCGTTGCCTATGCATCTTTTCGATATGAGCATGAGTGATGGGAGTTACAACATCTACAATGCTGTGTATGCTGTGGCCCACAGCGTACATGAGATGCTTCTACAAGAGTTAGAAATGCAGCCAGTGAGCAAAGGGGCAAAGGTGCCATTTTCTCCCTGGCAGGTAATTTGGTTTCCATTGCTTGACATGTACTCCTGAAGTGAAACCCTTAAGAACTGCTGCAGGTGTTCAAACCAAGTAGCTTGGGATCTTTTCTCCAAAACACCAGAAATCATGCAGTTGTTTCAGTTTCTAGGATACAAATGTGCCCCCTTCCTTTAAATTCTCGTCAGCAACATGGTTCCATGACTACTTGGATGTAATTGTGAATAAAGATCATTGCTGTTTGTTAAAAAGAATGCAACATCCTCTCCATTTAATGTTTATATGCGAAATATGTAGACGCTGTCTCTATTTTCAAACTCAGCAACAGGAGAATTCCTCTTTCAATGTCAGATAGTGCTGAGTAGTTTCTGGATCCTGGAGATCTTGATCTCAGGTAATTTTCACACATTTGTATGTGGGTAACTTCATTTTGTTGTTTGTTGCCATACATACATGGAGAAAATAATAGAGCGTGTGTAGTTTTGGTTTGAAACTCAAACCTAGTGAATTTTGGTTGTCCTTGTTTTTCAATGAAAATGACTGAAATCCAACTTACTGTGGTAGAGTTCTCTATCAGGTTTCCTTTCTTTGGCTTCATTGGGTCGCTACAATAATGCTCCTATGTGTAGCTGTGATTACAAAGATACTTTCTCTAACTTGAGGTTGTTGTACAAATTCTTAGGCAGTCTCATGAGAGGATGACACATTTCTTTTAGCTGAACCTCTTTCTCAAGAACCTCCAATTTGCCAATCCTGCTGGTGACCTAGTGAATTTGAATCCAAAGAGAAAATTGGATGCTGAGTATGACATTCTCAATTTCTGGAACTTTCCAAAAGGTATTGGACGTAAGGTGAAAATAGGACAGTTTTCTCCACATGAGCAACTGTTGTCTCTCTCTGAGGATGTAATAGAGTGGGCCACTGGTATTACAGAGGTAAGTTGTTCCTAATTTTAAGGTTCACACTATACATTGTTACCCACAATTGGTTTGTAATTTTGTGTCACTTGGCTTAATAAAAAGATCTTTACAGACATTAATCCACTCGCCTTCCCACCTATGTATGTTTCTTTTGTTCATGGTGTCTGAGGAAGGATAATAAAGACATTTGCTCATCCACATGTGTTGAGTCTTTTTCATGGCACAGAGTCAATATGGCATGCAACCAGTGTATTAGAAACAGGTACGTACAATTTCAGTGCATAGATTGTCCAGGACTAAATAACCTACTTGGAGCTTAGGTCCTAACAGTCCCAACTCTGACCCACACACATCTGATTTTTCTCAGATGCCACGCTCAGTCTGCAGTGAGAGTTGTAGCCCTGGATTCAGGAATACCCCTTTGGAGGGACAGCCTACCTGTTGTTTTGGCTGCACACCTTGTTCAGAGAATGAGATTTCCAATCAGACAGGTAAGTCAATGCCTTTTTCATGGTGAAGTTAATACCTGTCTCATAAATCTTTATCTTTGATGGAAAAACAGAAAGTTGTGGAATGTGACTGAAAATTCTGCCTACCTTCAGGTAGTAATTAATCCTTTTCATCCATAATAATCCCCAAAGGGATATAGTTCTCTTTCTCTGACATGAATTTTTATGGCTTAGGAATTAATATGAAGCATCCATCATAGGAGGATTTTGAAATGATTCCCTCCTTTTCAATTTTTTTGAATAATTGTAGAAGAACTGGGATTTATTCTTATTTAAATGTCTGGTAGAATTCATCCATGAATCCACTGGGACATGGGCTTTTCTTTTTGGGAGGGTCTTTATTACTTATTCCATCTCCGTCTTGGTTATTGGTCTGTTTATGTGTTCTATGTCCTCATGATTCAATTTAGGTAGGTTTTATGTATCCAGGAATCTATCCATTTCTTCTAGGATTCTTGATGTGTTGCAATACAGTTATTTGTAGTAATTCTTGATAACTCTTTTTATCTCTGTGGTGTCCGGTGTTACATTTCTGTTTTCATCTCAGATTTTGTTGATTTGGTTCTTGTCCTTCTTTCTTGGTTAGTGTTTTTTCAAGAGGCTACATCATGCCCAAATTGATGCACACAATATAATTTAGTTTATTAGTCCAAAAATACTAGTGACAGTAATTAGCCTAAGTGCAAAAAAATAAACAGAGATCTATGATTTGTAAACAAAGAACTAAATAAAACCCATGAAATGCAAAAAAGAACATTTTTATACCCTAAAGGGTATTTTCAAATTCCTTAAGAATTGTGGAAATTGTGAGTGAAGATTGGAAACAAAGTTGATTAAGAATGCTGTATATTACAACTTGAGCTAAAAATTACCCAGGAGGCTCTGCTCTGTGCATATTATTTTTAAAAAAGAATTCATAATTTATTAGAAAGAGTTACAGAAAAGCAGAGAAAGAGAGAGTGGGGTCTCCATATGCTGATTCACTCCCCAGATGGCCACAATACCTGGAGCTCTGCCAATCCAAAGCCAGGAGCCAAGAGTCTCTTCCAGGACTCAAAAACCTGGAAGATCTGCAAGGGCCGAAATGCTTGGTTCATCTTCCACTGCTTTCCCAGGCCATAGCAGAGAGCTGGATCGGAAGAGGAGCAGCGGGTACTAGAATTGGTACACATTGTTCATGCCGGGGCCAGAGAGCAGATTAACCTACTGCACCACAGTTCTGGCCCCTGCTCCACTTCTGATCCACTTCTCTGTCGATGACCTGGAAAAACAGGCGAGGACAGCCAAGAGCTTGAGCCCCTGTACCCAATTGGGAATCAGCCCCTAGCTCCTGGCTATAGATCATCTCATTCCTGACTGTTGTGGCCATGTAGGATATGAAACAGCAGAAGGAATTGTTCCCAATGTCGCCATGTCATTCTTCCTGTATCTGTGACATGGCAATTCACACAAATTAAATCAATCAATCAATCAATGAAAAAATCTTTCAATATAAAGAGTGTGAATCTTGGGCAGTTATTAGCCCATGAGAATAGGGAATGAATTGTACCATTAAAGTAACAGTTGAGAGAGGCTGCTTGCTCTTGTTCAAAGTCATGGTGCAGCAATGATGTGCCATGTAGAAAGAGAGATTAGCCCTCAAGACACTTGGAATCCTCTGGATCATCACTTCCTGATCTAAAGAAACCATGGACAGTGAATTTATGGTGTTACAAATGACACAGAATAAGGTATTTCCTGAAGCATAATGAATAGGTTCAGAGCACAGGCATTAGGGCTTCCTTAGGAGAAAAATACAATGTACTCAACAGTATGTAAGATAAAATAGGGAGATGAAGTAATAGCAGTCTGGCTAACATGGGGAAGAGGGGCATAATTAATCGCAAGTCATTTCTGTATTGTCTCTTCAAAAACAAATAAGGACAAGTTGCATAAATCAACTCACGTATTCTAAAAGGTCCTTGTGAATCAAGAATAACTGAACATGGATGATTTTATTGTATGTTTCTCACCAGATATGGACAAGTGTGTGCAGTGTCTGAATCATCAGTATGCCAGCACAGAGCGAGACCGGTGCTTCCACAAAAATGTGACCTTTCTGTCTTCTGAAGATCTCCTGGGGATGACCCTGGTCTGCACAGCTCTGTGCTTCTCTGTCCTCACCGCTGTGGTTCTTGGGGTCTTTGTGAAGCACCGAGACACTCCCATAGTCAAGGCCAACAATCGTCGTCTCAGCTACATCCTGCTCATCGCCCTCATCTTCTGCTTCCTCTGCTCCTTACTGTTCATTGGTCGTCCCAACACAACCACCTGTGTCCTCCAGCAGACCATGTTTGGAGTGGCATTCACCGTGGCTGTTTACACAGTCCTGGCCAAAACTATCACTGTGCTTCTGGCCTTCAAGGTCACTGCCCCAGGGAGAAGGATGAGACACTGGCTGATATCAGGGGCACCTAACTCCATTATTCCCATCTGCTCCCTCATCCAACTGGCTCTCTGTGCCATCTGGCTTGGGACTTCTCCTCCCTTTATTGACACAGATGCACGCTCTGAGCATGGACACATCATCCTGGTGTGCAACAAGGGCTCAGTCACTGCCTTCTACTCTGTCCTTGGCTACCTGGGTTCCTTGGCCCTGATGAGCTTCACTGTGGCGTTCCTAGCCAGGAATCTGCCTGACAAGTTCAATGAAGCCAAGTTCCTGACGTTCAGCATGCTGGTGTTCTGCAGTGTCTGGGTGACCTTCCTGCCTGTCTACCACAGCACCAAGGGGAAGGTCATGGTGGCTGTGGAGGTCTTCTCCATCTTGGCCTCCAGTGCAGGGCTCCTGGGCTGCATCTTTGTCCCCAAGTGCTACATTATTCTCCTAAGACCTGAGAAGAATGCTTTGAAAGGATTAAGGGATAGAATAGTGTCCAAGGAAACAGATACTCTGAAGAGTAGCTCTTAAGGCTCTCACAGTTTTCAATGAAGAGAAACTATGATTTATAAAACTGATTTTGCATTCTGATGTTATAAAACAACCTGCAGTATGTAACCTCCCTATGAACAGTTTATACTTCACTGAAAATGCTTTTGTTCTTCAGGACCAATTCACAGAAACGAAAGGGAGAATGGGAGAAAACTTCCATCTGGTTATGGAATCCGAAGATATCTACAGTGGCCCTGCGATGGTTCATGCCAAAGCAAGGAGATTAATTCAGGTGTCCATATGAGAGTCAGGGATGGAAAGACCTAGGCCATCTTCAACTTTTTTGTCTTGATATTTAACAGGGAGCTGGATTGCAAGGGAGCAGCCAGGACATGAACTGGCACCCACATTGGATGTTGGGGTTACAAGTGTTGGTTGTATCCACTACACCCCCATGCTGGCCTCAACCCTCTTCTCTTCCTCAAAATAGCACTGTGTACAAATTTCTTAGCCTGGGTTTATGTTCACAAACACAAACCCATCTCAGATAAAGGCTCTACTTGAAATTTTCATTTCTGTATTTTGTCAGCTGGTCAACACTGTAATATTCATATTTTAATAAAATGAATTACAAGTTTGTTTACTGTTTCATTCATTAGAGTCTTTACTAAAGTCAGCTTTATAAAATAATTGGAATATTTTCAGTGCTACCATTAGACATGTTAAATCATTTTAATGTGTATAATACATTGTCCAGAAATTCCTTAATTGTATATCATTCCACATAGATTTGAAATGATATGATAATCACACACCAAGTTTTCATTATGTAGACTTGATTCTGCAAACTTCTTTTCTACCTGTTCATTTCTGTTTATTATTGATTTTGGCTTTAGATTTACTTTTTTTAAGATTTATTTATTTTTACTTGAAAAAGTTACACAGAGAGAGGAGAGGCAGAGAGAGAGAGAGAGAGAGAGAGAGAGAGAGAGAGAGAGAGAATATCTTCCATCTGATGGTTCACTCCCCAATGGCTGGTACTGCATTGATTCAAAGCCAGGAGCCAGGAGTTTCTTCCTGGTCTCCCACACAAGAGCAGGGGCCCAAGGACTTGGGCCATCTTCTACTGCTATCCCATAGCAGGCCATAGCAGAGAGCTAGATGGCAAGTGGAGCAGCCAAGTCTTGAACTGGTGCCCATATTGGATGTCAGTGCTTCAGGACAGGGCATTAACCCATTTCACCACAGCGCCAGCCCCCTTAGTTTTACTTTTTCCAATACCAAGCATGAGAAAGTGATTTTTACATCTTGAGCAGAAAATAGTTTTAAAGTGAAGTTATGGTATTTAGACATTTCACTCTGTTGTGTGACAATCAGCTATGTAATATTTTTAAATATTCTAATCACTACAAATCAAATTCCTTATCCATTTATGGTTACTCTCAGTTTCTTCTATTGCCAGTCATACAACCACCAATCTGTTTCTGTTTCCATGGATTTTATGGTCCTGTGGGTTTTCTATAAATTAAATATTGGACTTTGTGGACTTAGATGACCTTTCATTTTGCATCGCATTTTCAAGAGGCATCCACAATATTGCAGGTGTCTACATTTTTCATGACAAGTTGATAATTCCTTGTGGTAATTCATTGAATTTTTGTGTTTCCAGTTTACCATAAACTCAATTATGTGTTGTTTCCAATCTTGACTGTGTGGAGACAAACAATGATGTACAAGAGATTTTTGAATATTTTCTGATTTTTTAATGTACTATTAGGTATGAAATGTTTTGGTCATAAATGAATTTTATGTTGAATTTGCTAAGGAGATGACAACTCTCTTACATACCATATGTGTTGTAACTTTCTCATTATCATGCTTTGAAGGTTCCAAATTCCCTATGGCTTCTCTATCACTTGAAAATTTTTGAAATTTATGGTAGTCATGGAGTGGATGTGAGGTGATGGCTTCTTTTGATGTGGAATGGTTTGTCCATGCTCATTGCTGATTAGCATCCTTTGTAATATCCTCTGGTAATATATTTATCTGTGCAGAACTATCCCTCATATCCTATCCTCATTGCTCATGAATTAATTATATTTTGTTGTTACTTCTGCACTTTAAAAATATATTTTATTGTTTATAAGTTACTCAATGTGTTTATATTTCAAATTTTATTTGAGGTGTACAGGTCTCATGAATTACATATATACAGATGTAGATACATAGTGATGCCTCCCTAACACTTCCTTGTGTCCACAATCTCTCTCTTCTTCCTCCTCCATTTCCTATCCCCACTCTTAATTTTTGCAAGGAACTATTTTGTAGTTTACTTTATACTCATGGGATTAACCCTACTGTATGTAACATGTACTACAAATGGTATGAAGAAACCAACACTGTTCCACAAAAATAGATACAAAGGCTATATGTAAACATGGAATCACAAATTATCAACTTCACTCCAATACTTTACATTTTAGGCACTTGTTATGACAGATAAGAGAACACATATGGTGTATGTCTTTTACAATACTGGCTCTTTTCTCTAAGTATCATGGATTCCACTTGCATCAATGTTGTTGCAAAAGACAGGATTTCTTTTTCTTTTAATGCTGATTAATATTCTTAGAGCATATACCATGGTTTCTATATCCAGTCATCGGTTGATGGATATCTGGGTTGATTCCATATCTTAGCTATTTTGAATTGAGCTGCAACGAACATGGGGATACAGATGACCCTTCTTCATTAGTTTGTTGTTGAGTTCCTTTAGCTCTTACAAGGAACTAGATCCGATGTGGAGCAGCCAGGACTTGATCCATCAACATGTGGGATGCCAGCACAGCAGCTGGAAACTTAACATGCTACACCACATCTCAGCTCCTGTTTCCATTATTCTTAAATATAAGTGGAGAAGCACCAGATCATGCTGATTCCAACCACCCTTTAAGAGCCTTTTCCCCAATTGAGGCATCTTATATTAAATTTCCCCATCCTCTCGAACACAGTGGTAAGTTCCTCATAGAATTACTTCTTTCTCCCCAAACCCTCCAACTGTGTATTCAGCTCCTATAGTCTGATAAACACTTAGGTTGGAGTTATCATAACTTTATGTGGCTGTATCAGAACTAGCAACACGTCCTGAGTCATACTCAATTGTGTATGAATAGCCATTAGCATGTGTGTCTTCTAATATCTATGTCAATTGGTAACTGAGTCCTTGCATTTTAAAACAATTGTGCATGTATGTGTATGTGTAAAGGAAAGATCACTGGAACCGAAATTTTTATTTTTGCATCCAAAACCAAGTCCTGAGTTAATGTGCCAATCATATCTCTGATTATAATTTCTATCATTCATAGCTAGAACATATGTTTATGTATTATCTGAATAGTATATTCTTTCCTTACTTGCCTTTCAGGAGTTGTCTACTGCATGATAGGATTGTTTATTTGATTAAAAAGAAACACATTGGCATTGCAGTCGATGGGAAATTGGCCTGTTCTCAGTTATGGTTCAATAGTAACCTTAAGACAAATAAATCAAAATACTTATAAAGGAGAAAGGAAAACCAACTGCAATCCAATTGCTCAGAGGCAACTCCTATCTAAATAGTCTTTCAAACTTTTACATGTTTATTTCTGCAGGGACATCTGGTGTTCCCACAGAGATCCCTTCCATTATTCTTGGATGTTTCAGTTCACCCAGTCTTGACTTGGAGCTGCTCTTACTGCCCAGATTTTCCTTCCTTTCAGTCAGGGTCAATACTGCCCTCAGGGTACTAGAGGGTGCCCGGGGCAGAGGATGGATTTGGCCTTGCCTGCAAGACCTGGGAGGGTGTGGTTCCAAGGGCTCTTTATGCGGAACCTCTCAGGTCAGCTCCTCGGAAGTGACATCGGAAGTTTGCAGAGATCCACACGTCAGCCATAACGAATACCCCCACATTGATCTGCAGCCAAAGTCAGATCATCAGCACTGTGCGCACAGGTTTCTCGTGAGAGGTCAGAATCAGTAACATTGTCCTGTACAGGAATATGTGTCATGTGGCATGAGGAATGAGAAGAAGCTCCAACCCCCCTTGATTCTTTGGTGCAGAAAATGAGGATGTGGGGTTTTATGTGTGCAACCCCTGAGGGCCGAGCTGCAGAGGAGCAAACTGTGTTCGTGCCACTGCCCCCTGTCGGCTCCTCACTGCTCTGCAGCTCAACAGGCCCTCCCAGGCTGTGTCCCAAGTTGTGAGACCTGGGGAGGAGTAGGACAGGTGAGTGTGGGCATTCCCCTGAGGTATCATGAGTAGGGAGAATCCTTCCAGCTTCTGACCCACCGTTTTGGTGAAACCTAACAATCCTGTAATGTAAAATAATTGTAATGCACCTTGTCTCCCTTGGGCTGGAAATTTACATCTTAAATTGTGCAGTATATTGTGGAATTCTTTTATTCTGGAATAGGAAGTCTTACCTCATGGAGATTCTAACGTTTGAAGAGGAAGTTAACTGGTTTGTTTCCTTGTTTCTTTAACCCTCAGAATCACTTTCAGAACTTTCTGAAACAGGGGGACTGTTGGGATGCACCCTGTGATGTCTTATATAGTAGATCTGGGGGTGGCTGTGGCAGTCAGCTCCACATGTGGTGAGTCAGAGCCTCTGCCCAGTTCTGCTTCCTTGTGTTTTTGGATTCCTCTTTTAAAACAAATGCAAGTTCACTGATTTGAAATTCCCTTCTCTTTCTTCTCAAAGAAAGAATGAGAGTATCTACCATAGAACATCAGGTTCTTTCAAACAGTATAATTTGGATTACTTTGCTGAGTTTGCTTGAGAAGAAAACCCTAGGAAGAAAGGAAGTGGATTGCAAACACTTGAACATTTTTGCATGAACCAACAACAGACAAAGGCCAAGAGCCATCATAGTAGGAAAAGATTTGTGTGGAGCTCTCCATCAAACTGGAGCAAATTAATGGGAGAACCACAGATAAAGTCTGAGTATGGAGAAAAACATGACATCACTCAACATGGGATCATCCATGGCCAGGAGAAACTGTCCCGGTTCTTAAGTGCAGGAAAAGATAGTGATAAATATACAGGTACTTCACAGGTGAAAAATCATGAAAGAAGGACCTTATAAATCAGCCTCATTAGATACATGAAAGACAAATAGACCACTGTTGACGACAGCAGAATAAAACAATAAATTTAAAATAACTGCTTTAGACATTAAACCCCCAACTGTTAGATTTCCCAGTGTCAGCATATCTTCTTATTCCTGACTACCTGTTCAAAGAGATAAAGGATGTAATTATATATCACATCCACTTGCGAACTAACAGCAAAAGCCTGTTTGGCAGAGACCATATACAGCTTTATAGAGCAGAGGAAGAGGAGGAGATGAAGAGGACAGAGGAATTAGAGGAAAGTGGAAGGATGACAAAGAAGAGAAGAGAAAGAATATAGAGCAGAAAATACATTTTTGCTTAGGAGGAGAATTTTCAACATACCTCACCCAGAAAGTAACATAGATAATAAAAAGATTCTTGAAGGCCAGCGCTGTGGAGCAGCGGGTTAAAGACCTGGCCTGAAGTGCCAGCATCCCATATGGAGGCTGGTTCGAGTCTGGGTGGCTCCTCTTCCAATCCAGCTCTTTGCTATGGCCTGGGAAAGCAATAGAAGATGGCCCAAGTCCCATCAAAGAAGGAGGTACCTTTCTTTGAAGGGAGAAGAGAACTTCCACTTTAATTATAACCCTGTTGGAATAAGATCGAAGTTGGCGAACCCTAAAGGCTTCCATAGCCTCGGCAACTCATGACTAGAGCCTAGGGGGATTACTGACGCCATAAACAAGAGTGTCAAATTGTTAAATCAACAACAGGAGTCACTGTGTACTTATATCTCATGTGAGATCCGTCCTTAATGTGCACCAGCGCTGGAATGCGAGGTGAGCCGAACCTCAATAGCCCGAGACACCAGAAGGGAAGCAGAAAGAGGAGACTAGAGTGAACAAGGCTTGAAACCCTGTGGGGAAAAGTTCACCAGGCTAACTAGAAGAGAGAGAGAGAAAGAAAAAAGTGACCGATACGGACACGAGTTTCTCTCTCTCAGCCCACCTCTCAAAGGTAAGCAAGACAAAGAGCAGGCGCCATTTTGGACATACGTCATAAGCAGGGCGACCTCAGGTCTGCACCGGCCCTGAGCCTAGCAGAAAAACCTGACTCTGGGCGTGGGGGTGAATTAACAAGAGATTAGAACCTAATGAACATGTGGTGCTAATGAACTGAGACTGTGAAAAAAGAGACTGTCGGGGAGAGAACTCATGGAATTCACCACGTGAGTACTCTCCAGAGATGCTACAGTTCAGTAGCCTTGGTAGCCCAGTGGTGAGACTGCAGGAGAATTTGAACCCACACTGAAGGCCGCAGAGATTCCCTCTGTGGTCCTTGGGAAAGAGCTTCTGAACTCTGGCTCCTGTGGGTATATCATTTGCCTGCTAACCACCTCCAATTCGATTCAGCTGTGTGGAATTACTTCCCTTTTGAATCAAAAGTAAAGAAAGAAACAGAGAGAGATTTACCACGCCTAACCTGGGAGTGTCACCTTTGGCACACCCTCAACCCTGAGGAACCAAACAGAGCTATCAGGCCACACCCATCTCAAGCCTCTAAGGCTCCATTGAAAACAGACAGTCCACTGGTGTCACGAACTGCGGGCTCCCACGCTCTCCTCTAAGGTCCACCCTGAATCACTAGTTCCGGAAGAGTTTCCTCTGCTGTTTCTTTCCCTACTCTTCCTTGAACCTGCAGTATCTCCACTTTTATTAAACTGTCTCTCCCCGGACTATCAGTGTGCTGCCTTCCTATTCCGCCATCTTGCCCTAATCCTCGACCTTTGGACATTTTGAGCCTGTCCTCTGTGACCATTCACTTTTCATTCTCTCAGATGACATTGAAAAACACACCTCTGACCCATGCATGGTCTCCCAGATGCTTCATTTCAGCCCAGCCTGTGTGGGACTGGCCATCTCTGTTCACTTGAAAAGTATTTGATTCATGACAGATTTGAAAGTTAGAGATAGACAAGAATAACGTATGTGTAGCCTTTGTGGGATTGATCCCAGTGACCAAGAAGACGTGTTATGCAACAGCCTGGCCATGTCATATACTGATCAGGACATCATCATCAAACGTGGTTATTCTTTGCTTAGACAACAAAGTCTGATAGTTGTGAGCTTTCAAACATGAGAACATTTAATGGCATGGAAAATCTGGGTCCCCATCTCCCAGTGGGATTTTGCCAGCAGTGAGACACATTTCCTGTTCCACTCATTCCATTTCCTACTAATTCCATTACATATATTTCTCCACTCAGTTTCTGATTTTGAAAATATAGACAGCTAACCCTTCCAAATATCCAGATGATGTTTACATCACTAGATTCTGGTTGAGGTTTTTCATTGCTCAGTTTCTGGGGGCATCCTGCAACACGTTGCAATAGTGCCCACTGAATGCCTCCTTGGAATGAAAGCTTTGGCATGAATTTGAAATGACCATGAGTGATGGGGGTTACAGGATAGACAATGCTGTGTATGCTGTGGCCCATAGCATACATGAGATGCTTCCACAAGAGTTAGAAATGCAGCCATGAGCAATGGGGCAAAGGTAGCATTTTCTGCCTGGCAGGTAACCCTTTCCATTGCATGACATGAACCTTTGAAGTTTAAAAACTTTTACTTTTTTTTTTCTATTATTTATTTGTTTAAGGTATACAAACTTCATGTAAAAACTATTACTGGGGCTGGTGTGGTGGTATAACAGGTAAAGCCTCTGCCTCTAATGCCAGCATCCCATATGGGCATTGATTCCAGTCCTGGCTGCTCCATTTTCAATCATTTTTGTCTTGGAGAGAAGTAGAAGATGGCCCAAGAGCTTGGTCCCTTGTGCTTGCTTGAGAGATCCGGAAGAAGCTCCTGGCTCCCACTTAGATCTGCTCAGCTCTGCCCCATTGTGGCCATTTAGAGAGTGATACAGGGGGTGGAAAACAATTCTCTCTCTCTCTCTCTCTCTCACTCTCACTCTCTGATTCTATCACTTCTCATTCTCTCTCTCTCTCACTCTCTTACTCTGCTTTTCAAATGAAATCTTTAAAAACAAAAACTATTGTAGCCAATGGAGAAGATATGAGTTGGCTTATCAGTGTGACTTTGAATAGTATTCCAAGTTTACTGAAGATTCAAGGCCTCAGTGAGGTCTTTTGCTCATCTATTTGTGGAGGAGTCTGTTCAATTTCTGTCCCCATGTCAATGATATATTTATTGTTCCTTCTGCTTTTTAAGATGAAAGTTGTAAACATGTATCTGGAAGGATGTATAGCCATATTCTCCCATTTTCTATCAGGTGTTTGACTTGAAACTCTCCCTCCAGTTATGTAACCACTGGCCCAGGCACTGTAGTCTGATCTTCCTTCCCTCTCTAAGCTGTTGCTTTCTCTGGCTCTCAGCTGCTGGGATTGTGTGTTGTGTCCTTCAAAATACTGCATGTTTGCAACTTCCACACCAATCCAGAGCATTCTTCTTCCTTCCATAGAATTTCCACTGCAGTTTTCTCTCTAACTCTCCCCTGAGAATGTATTTCCTCCACTTTAACTTTTACTGTCTACACTTAGCCTAGAACAGGAAGCCCTTCCCTAATCAGCCATTTTGGACTCTCCCCAGTAATCAGCAGCATTAGTCCTAGGTTATGGGGATATAGTAGAAACAAATTCTTGGTAGATTACAATATGTGGCAAAACTAGCAAAGTAGTATGTTCTGTTACATTCAAAGGAGTTGCATAAGATTCAGTATGGCTGGAAGATGGATGATGTGTGGCTTCTTGAGTGGGACGAATACAGAAAGGATAACAAAAATGCATGGTTGTAGACTTTACATACCAGCAGAGCCAATTTTGAGCTACTGAGTATTGATACAGTGAGTGATGACATGATAGATCACCTCTGTGTTGTGGATTTCATTAGTTTCTTTTCTGCTTGCTATGACTTTAATCTTACAACGTGCTTACAGTGGTGTCTACTTTTGATTTTATGTGTGTTGAGCCTGAGAAGATATTCCAGAATAGAGTCCACTGGAAACAGTGTACTCAATGCAGACTGAGTGTAAGTTCTTGTGTGTGTTCCCTGTACACACAGAGAACTCTGTACCTACCAACTCAAATGTTCACGTTTTTATTTTTGGAAACTGCTTTACAGTAACCGAGGTGTTACTGGACTTCAATAGAAATTATAAAAAGTCTCAATAGAAAAGTATATCAACTTTTAAGATAGTGTTGCTAAAATTCAATTTAGACAGAAATGTATAATCTCAGATTTATATACTTTTATGCAATTAGAATATATAATTCCCTCTAATAAGACTGGAGTTCTACATTTGAGGCATTCTTTCCAAGCCATAAAAAACATCAAATTCAGCATGAAGAATGTAGAAGATAAAAAATGATAAATATGAGAGAAACACTTAAGCAAAAAAAGTAATGAATGTATCTGGGTGCTAAATTTTTTGAAATTAGTGCATAATTATTTAATAATACACATTTCCACGAATTTTCTGAAGCCTCCTCACTGCATGGAGTTCATTCTCTCCATTCCCAACATTTGTACAGTGAATCATGTACATTCAGAGTAACTCTATTTAAGTTTCTACACATTACAGAGAACAGGAGATAATTTCTTTCTGATTTAGATTTACTGAATAGGCAACAAGTTTCATCATTTTACCAGTAATAAATCTAACTAGTCAAGACATTATATTTTCACTGTTATAAGATTCACTGAATTCTGTTTTGTATTTTGTGCCTATACTGCATCTCAATTTGCATGAGCCACTATTCAAAATCTAACTAATGCCATCAGAATGGTGGCTAGGCAATGGAAAATGTGTTTTTGCTTAAAATATTAGGCATCTCATTGATAAGAGTTTCAGTTTAGAAAACTTTTGAGTGGAATAATAGAGGTCTCTTATATGCTCTCTTGTCCCATCCTTATTAGATTTACTCAATTAGCAATACATCACACTGGTAAGGAAGCACAAATTATTAGCCAGTGTTGATCATCATTATTGCCATTCTGGCCTCAGAATTAGCCTTTAAGGCATTCAGATCTGGCTCAAGAGCCCATGAGAGTATTTTAGGCATGGAAAGCCAAGACACTCTGGCAAAAAAAAAAAAGAAGACCTAAATGAAAGATCTCTGCGAGTGAGATCTCAGTAGAAAGAAGGGGCCATCAAAGAAGGAGGTACCTTTCTCTGAAAGGAGGAGAGAACTTCCACTTTGACTATGACCTTGTCTAAATAAGATCGAAGTCGGCAAACTCTAAAGGCATCCATAACCTTGGTAACTCATGACAAGAGCCTAGGGTGATTACTAACGCCATAAACAAGAGTGTCAATTTGCTAAGTCAACAACAGGAGTCACTGTGCACTTATTCCTCATGTAGGATCTCTGTCCTCAATGTGTTTTACAATGTGAATTAACGCTATAACTAGTACCTTTTTAAAATTTTATTTAATGAACATAAATTTCCAAAGTACAGCTTATGGATTACAATAGCCCCCCCATACCTTCCCTCCCACCCACAACACTCCCCTCTCCCACTCCCTCTCCTCTTCTATTCACATCAAGATTAATTTTCAATCTTTATATACAGAAGATCAATTTAGCAATTTTAAGTAAAGATTTCAACAGTTTGCACCCACACAGAAACAAAAAGTGTAAAATACTATTTGAGTACTAGTTATAGCATAAATTAAACACCTAAGAATAATTGTGTATTAATTACAGAGTTCAACCAATAGTTTTAGATAGAACATAAAAAATACTAAAAGGGTAAAGTATTAAGTTCTTTTTTTCTTGTTTTTTGTTTGTTACATAGTTATTATTTTTTATTTAATAAATGTGAATTTACACAGTGCAACTTTTTATGGTTGTGGCTCCCCCCCAACCTCCCTCCCTCCCATGGCCCTCCCCTCTCCCACTCCCTCTCCCATCCCACCCTTCATCACATTTCATTTTCAATTACCTTCATATACTGAAGATCAACTTAGTATATACTAAGCAAGGATTTCAACAGACTGCACTCACACAACCGCACAAGGTATAGGGTATTGTTTGACTAGTAGTATTTTTAAGTTTCATAGTAAAACACATTAAGGACAGAGATCCTACGTAGGGAGCATATACCCAGTGACTCCCGTTGTTGATTTAACAATTGGCACTCTTTTTTATGACATCAGCAATCACCCAAGACTCTTGCTATGAGCTGTCTAGGCTATGGAAGCCCCTTGAGTTCACTGACTCTGAACTTGTTTAGTCAAGGCTGTATCACAGTGGAGGCTCCTTCTTCCCTTCAGAGAAAGGCGCCTCCCTCCTTGATGGCCTGTTCCTTCTGCTGGGGTCTTGTTCACAGGATCTTTCATTTAGATTGTTTTTTGCCACCGTGTCATGGCTTTCCATGCCTGTGAGACTCTCATGGACCTTTTAGCCAGATCTGAATGTCCCAAGGGTTGATTCTGAGGCAGGAGTGCTTTTTTGGGCGTTTGCCATTCTATGAGTCTGCTGTGTGTCCTGCTTCCCTCGCAGGATCATTCTCTCCCTTTTAATTCTATCCTTCATTATTTGCTTACACTGGTCTTATTTGTGAAATCTCTTTGACACATACCCTATCTTTTTGATCGGTTGTGTATTTATATTTATCACTTTACCAAGTGCGCTGGCATTGGTACCTGCCTCCTTGTATAACTAGTACTCAAACGTATTTTACACTCTGTGTTTCTGTGTGGGTGCAAACTGTTGAAATATTTACTTAATTTACACTAAATTGATCTTCTGTATAAAAAGATAATTGAAAATGAATCTTGATGTGAATGGAATGGGAGAGGGAGCAGGAAATGGAAGGGTGTGAGTGGGGGAAGGTTGTGGGGTGAAAAAAGCCATTGTAATCCATAAACTCTACTTTGGACATTTATATTTATAAAATAAATGTTAAAAAAGAAAAAAAGGAAAACACCCAAACCAATAAAAATCAGAGATGAAAAGGGAAATGTAACAGATACCACAGAAATAAAAAGAATTATCAAAAATTGCTACAAAGACCAGTATGACCACCAATTAAGAAACTTAGGGAAATGGTTAGATTCCTAAAAACATAAAACTGACAAAAATTGAGTCATGAAACTATTGAAAGCCTAAATAGACCAATAACCAAAGCTGAAACTGAATCAGTGATAAACACCCTCCCAGGACCAGATGGCTTCACTGCTGAATTCTGCTAGACATTTTGTTAATGGTTTATTTATTTATTTATTTCAAAGTCAGAGTTACATAGAGAGAGAAAGAAAAGTAGAAAAAGAGAAGTCTTCCATCCGCTGGTTCACTCCTCAATTGACAGAGAGGCCTGAACTATGCTGATCCGAAGCCAAGAGCTGGGAGCTTCCTCCAGGTTCCAATGTGAGTGCAGGGGACCAAGGACCTGGGCCATCTTCCACTGCTTTCCCAGGCCATGGTAGAGAGCCAGACCAAAAGTGGAGCAGCAGAGACTCGAACCAGCACCCATATGGGATGCTAGCACCACAGGCAGAGGCTTAGCCCACTCTGCCAGAGCACTGGCCCCTCTACCAGACATTAAAAGAACTAACTTCAATTCTTCACAAGTTATTCAAAACAATTGAAATGGATGGAATTTTCTCAAACTCTTATGAAGCAGGCATCATCTTAATTCCTAAACATGAAAAATTTGCAACAGAGAAAGAGAACTATAGACCAATATGCCTGATAAACATAGATGCAAAAATCCTCAACAAAATCCTAGCTAATCAAATCCAACAACATGTCAGAAACATCATTCACCCAAAGTGGGCTTTATCCCTGGGATGCAGGGATGCATTCAATGTTCACAAATCAATCAATGTTATATATGACAGTAACACACTGAAGACAAAACCATATGATTATCTTAATAGATGCAGAGAAAGCATTTGATAAAACACAAGACCTTTCATGATGAAAACCTTAGGCAAATTGGGTATAGAAGGAACAGTCCCCAACACAATCAAGGTAATGTATGAAAAACCGAGGGCCAGCATCCTGTTGAATGGGGGAAAAGCTTGAAGCATTCCACCTAATACCTGGAACTAGACAAGGATGCCCACTCTTGTTGCGGTTGATTTTCTCAACAATGTTTCAGTGGATTCGTTTCTGAGAGGAGCAGTGTGGTGGGGGCAAGAGGCGCGGAGTCACCACACAGACCCCGGGAGTCGGGTGAAAGCAGGCTTGAGGCGAGCAGCCCGCAGACTCGTTTATTACAGTTGGAACCACTCCTTATATAGCCAAGACCAGCCAATCTGGTCAAGGGGCGGTCTATGCCCCAACCAATCACAGCCTGTTGCCAGGCAGTTTCCAAAGCCATCCAATCACAGCCTGTTACCAGGCAGTTTCAAATACATCCAATCATAGCCTGTTGCCAGGCAGTTTCCAAAGCCATCCAATCATAGCCTGTTGCCAGGCAGTTTCAAATCCATCCAGTCACAGCCTGTTGCCAGGCAGGCTCCATTGCCAGGTGGGTTTCAAAGCCATTCCTGAGTAAGTGATGCTCGCTTGCCAGTGGCCACCTTGGCATGGCCTTCTCATTCCACCACATTTCCCCCTTTTCGTTTATTTTTGAGCAACGGGAGTCATGATTCTTGGCCATACCATTGTTGACCCCGTTTCCATGTGGTCTCCGTACGCAGCTGTGCCTGTCTTAGGTTGTCCCCCAGGGGATCTTACCCGTCGTTGACTAACCAGCGCTCAAATCAAGAGACCACAGGATTGCTTGCTCAGATAGGGGTAGGAATGAGGAATAATGGTTATCAGGAATGGCATGACCGCACACAGGCTGTGGGCCATTTGAGTGGCTGACCAGAGCTAGTGGGGTACAAAACAGTAACAGATGTGGCTATGGGCAGTTTCTCAGGGTAGGATGATAGGGCAGGTGCATCTGCTAACAAGGCGGAGTCTCGGTCTTGTTCAGCTGGTCCTGGTTGGCTGTCCATTGCAGACTTGATGTTTCGGGCTGGAACCCAAATGGGCTGTTCTGCATTCTCTGGAAAGACACAAGCATATCCTCGACCTTTGGTTAACAGAAGCCTTTTTACAGGCGTTAGAATCCAGGGCCTGAATTTTGCATACACTTCGACATTAACAGCAAACATGCTGATGGCATAGGGTCTAGTGGCTGCCCTGAGAGCTTGTGGTGTCCGAGTACTGCTACAAATGTGGGGATCATCACTGGGTGCGGATGGGATGACCTCGAATGAGTTATTGTCTGGAGGTCCTCTAAGTTCATCCCACAGGTATGTGGAGGGTGGCTGACTAGGCATTGCTACCTTGTTTACTACATCGTTTGCTACCTTGTATGCTACATTGTTATTTTCACTGTCCGAGCTCTCTCTCCCTAAATCACCAACTATTGTCTGTGAGACAGGGACCTGGAGTGTCAGGCTCTTATCACTCACAGATTCACTATCTTTGATAACCTGCACAGGATTCTGAGAGGGGGGTATCTTTCCCATGTCTGAGTGCTTAAGAGTGACACGGCTTGTAAGCATATCAAAGGTTACTGCTATTCCATAAGCAGCATTATTTCTTGCCACAGTTTCAGCCTCTTCCTGATAGGAGGCTTTCCACTGTAAAAACTGTGGTCTTGACAAACATGCTTTGAGCAGGGCAACCCAGTCAAAATGAGTTTGAAGGTTTGTTGCCCATTGTTTGAGCACTTGTTCAAAGTAGGGAGAGTCAGGACCTGACTCTTGTGAAGCCTTTTTTAGCATAGTAAGGTCATTTATGGGCGCGCCAACGTGACTGAGAAAGAGACAGTGTGTCGGACTCGGCGAGGTCCCCTCAGGATTTCGGCAAGAAGGCCCCTCGGTGTTTTGTGTGCTGTTCGGTTCTGTGAGGGTGAGCACAGAACCCCCTCCTACGCCCCTTTCCTTGTCCTTGTCCTCGGTCTAAGTGACCCCAGGTTAGCACACACCGCCCAGAAGCGTACGTCGCTTCTCGGCTCCTCCTTTTACTTTCGGTTCGCCCGGCTAGCTCAGTCGGTAGAGCATGAGACTCTTAATCTCAGGGTCGTGGGTTCGAGCCCCACGTTGGGCGCCAGATGTTGCGGTTGATTTTCTCAACAATGTTTCAGTGGATTCGTTTCTGAGAGGAGCAGTGTGGTGGGGGCAAGAGGCGCGGAGTCACCACACAGACCCCGGGAGTCGGGTGAAAGCAGGCTTGAGGCGAGCAGCCCGCAGACTCGTTTATTACAGTTGGAACCACTCCTTATATAGCCAAGACCAGCCAATCTGGTCAAGGGGCGGTCTATGCCCCAACCAATCACAGCCTGTTGCCAGGCAGTTTCCAAAGCCATCCAATCACAGCCTGTTACCAGGCAGTTTCAAATACATCCAATCATAGCCTGTTGCCAGGCAGTTTCCAAAGCCATCCAATCATAGCCTGTTGCCAGGCAGTTTCAAATCCATCCAGTCACAGCCTGTTGCCAGGCAGGCTCCATTGCCAGGTGGGTTTCAAAGCCATTCCTGAGTAAGTGATGCTCGCTTGCCAGTGGCCACCTTGGCATGGCCTTCTCATTCCACCACACACTCTCACCATTGCTATTTAACATAGTACTAGAAGTTTTAGCCAGAGCCATGAGGGAAGAAAAAAAAAAACAAATTGAAAAGTAAAAAATCATACAATCTCCATTTGTAGATGACATGATCCTATAGATAGGGAATCCAAATTACTCCACCAAGAGACTATTATAACAGCCTAGTACTGGCACAAAAGTAGATGGGTAGACCAATAGAACAGAACAGAAACACCAGAAATCAACCTACACAACTACAACTAATTACATCTGACAAAGGAGCTAAATTCAATCCATGGAGCAAGGACAGTCTCTTTAACAAATGGTGCTGGGAAAACCAGATTTCCACATGCAGAAGTATGAAACTAGACACCTACCTTACACCTTACATAAAAATCCACTCAAAATGGATCAAAGTCCTAAATCTATGACCCAATACCACTACATTATTAGAGAACATGGGGGAAACTCCACAAGACATTGGCACGGGCAAAGACTTCTTGTAAAAGACCCCAAAATTTTGGAAATCAAAGCCAAAATTGACAAACGGGATTACATTAAGCTGAGAAGTTTCTACACTGCAAAAGAAACACTCAGCAAACTGAAGAGACAACCAACAGAATGGGAGAAAATATTTGCAAACTACACAACTGATAAAGGGTTAACATCCAGAATCTATAAAGAGAGCACAAGGGGCCGGCACAGTGCCACAGTGGGTTAAAGCCCTAGTCTGAAGTACTGGCATCCCCTATGGGTGCTGTTTCTAGTCCAGGCTACTCCTCTTCTGATCCAGCTCTCTGCTATTGCCTGGAAGAACAGTAAAAGATGGCCCAAGTCCTTGGGCCCCTGCACCCACATGGGAGACCAGGAAGAGACTCCTGTCTCGTGGCTCCTGGCTTTGATTTGGTGCAGCTCCAGCCATTGCAGCCATCTGGAGAGCGAACCAGCAGATGGAAGACCTCTCTCTCTCTCTGTCTCTGTCTCTCTCTTTCTCTACATCTCTCTGTAACTCTTTCAAATAATAAAATAAATCTTTTTTAAAAAGAAGCACCTGATATTCAACAACAAAACAAACAATCCAGTGAAGAAATGGGCAAAAGACTTAAACAGACATTTTTCAGGATTAGAAATTAAAATGGCCAACAGGCACTTGCAAAAATCCCCAGGATTACTAACCATCAGGATATTGAAAATCAAAACCACAGTGAGGTTTCACCTCACTCTAGATCATTTTTACAATGATCTTTTTTAGTATACTTAATGATCATATAGTTAACCCTACTCTAAAGGAGTTCAACAAATAATATGAAGAGAAGGGAAGCAAAACAAAACACTGTTCCTCAATGGAAGAGACCAGGGCTATAAACATTTATTCTCAAAATGTCTATTTCACTCTAGTACATTATATTTCAGATAATCTATTAGTTACATCAGATCAGGGAAAACATATGATTTCTGTCTTTTGGGGACTGGTTTGTTTCATTAAGTGTACTGGTTTTCAGTTGTGACAGTCATATTGCAAAAGACAGGCTTTTGTTGCTTTTTGGTTTTTTTACAGCTGAGTAGTACTCCATAGTGTTTATATACCATAATTTCTTTATCTAGTCAACCGTTGATGGACACCTGGGTTGATTCCATATCTTTTTTATTATAAATTGTGCTGCGATGAACATGCGGGGAAAAATAACTTTCATAAACCAATTTCATTTCCTTTGGATAAATTCCCAGGAGTAGATGGCTGGATCATATGGCAGGTCTATATTCAGACTTCTGAGATATCTCCATATTGTCTTCCAGTGGCTTACCAGTTTACATTCCCACCAAAAGTGGATTAAAGTACCCTTTTTCCCACATCCTTACCAGCATTTGCTGTTTGTTGATTTCTGTATGAGAGGCATCTAATGAGGGTGAGATGAAACCTTGTTGTGGTTTTCATTTGCATTTCCCTGATGGCTAGTGATCCTGAACATGTCTTCATGTGTATATTGGTCATTTGAATTTCCTCTCTTGAAAAATGTCTGTTCAGGTTCTTTGTCCATTTCTTGACTAGGTTGTTTGTTTTGTGGTTATTTAGTTTCTTAAGCTGTTTATAGATTCTGGAAGTTAATCCTTTGTGTTTCATAGTTTGCAAATATTTTCTCCCATTCTGTCAGCTGCCTCTTCACTTTGCTGAGTGTTTCTTTTGCAGTGCAGATGCTTCTTACTTCAACATAGTCCCAGTTGTTAATTTTGGCTTTGATTGCCTGTGCTTCTGGGGTATTTTCCAAGAAGTCTTTCCCTATGTCAATGTCTTCTAGGGTCTCCACAGTGTTCTCTAGTAATTTGATGGTATCATGTTGTAGATCAATATCTTTGATCCACTCTGAGTGGAATTTTGTGTAAAGTGTAAGGTTGGAGTCTTGTTTCATGCTTCTGTATGCAGAGAAATCCATTTTTCCTAGCACCATTTGTTGAAGAGACTCTCTTGGCTCCAGGGGTTGTTCTTTGCTCATTTGCCAAAGATAAGTTGGTTGTAGGTGTGTGGATTAATTTCTGGAGTTTCTATTCTGTTCCAGTGGTGGTCTCTCTGATCTGAGGTAACTAATAGAGTACCTGAAATGTAATCTATAGGAGCGAAACTTAAACTTTGAGATGCATTGATTTTGAACAGCCCTTACCTTGACAGTTGAGGAATAATTTTTTTTTGTTTTTCTGTTTGATTTTTTTTCTTCATACTAATTGGTGAACTCTAGTTAGTGTAGTTAATTTTATGAGTATAAAAATTAACAAAAAAATTGATCTCTGTAAAAAACAATAGCGAGAAAGGAAGAGGGAGGAGGAAGAAAGGAGAGAGTATGGGTTGGGGAGGGCAGATGGGGGAGAAGAATCATCATGTTCCAAATATGTATATATTAAATGCATGAAGTTGTATTCCTTAAACAAAATAAAATTTATAAAAGTTCATTGATAAGTGTTATAAAATTATGCATGTATTTCAAATTCTTATGCACCAAAATAAACATCTTTTCACTTCATTTGTCCATAAACTTTTTAAAAGCACTCTTATTTGTCCATTCTCCTTTAAATGAGCACTTGATTGGCTTCCATCACAGATTTTGGATACGGGATTCAAGCACAATTCATTTTAAATTAATTTCTGTACTTGGTGAGGAATGTGAATCTAGTTCCTTCATTCTACATACAGATATACAGTGTACCAAATCCAGTTTAATAAAGAAATTTCTGGCATCTTTGTGGAAGACCACTTTGCTACAGATGCATGGTTGAATGTCGATGGTATATTGATAAAGATTACACCGAATTTGTAAAAATCTTTGGAAGCACAAACATTTTAATATATGTGGAGTCTTCAAGAACTTCATGGAAAATGCACATTATTCTCTAATTTGATTTCATCATGGACATGTTGACATTCCAACACATTCAGTCTTCTAATCCATTAACATTGGAACTCTTCATTTTTTATCCATCAGAATTTTTACATCACTCTTTTTTTTTGCAATTTTCATTATAGAGATCACCATCTTCCTTCATTGAATCTTCTCCTAGGTACTTTTTCCCTAGCTGTTTTGAATGAGATTGTCTTATTGATTTCTTTTTGAGAAAATTATTTTTTGGTATATAATGCTAATGATTTTGTTCATTTTGCACCCTGCAAATTCTTAATTTGCTTGAGCTCTAACAAAGTTTTTTGGATACGTCTTCAGATTTATCTGTGTATGGAATCATATTATTTGCCAACAGAAATAATTTGATTTCTCTGTTTCTTGTCAGTATACCTTTTGCTTCCTTCTCTTGCCAAACTGCTATGGCTAACATGAGTTTAATGAATTTTAGTAAAAATAAAATGGAAATCTTTCTTTTGCTTCAGATTTAGAGAAGATGCTTTCAAGCTTCACTTCATTTAGGACAATGTGGAATGAGTGTGTCACGGATCATCTCCAGTATACTGTGATACACTTTTGTATCTAATTTATTAATTTTATCACAAAACAATGAATTTCATTGAACACTTTTTTTTCTTTTTTTAACTTCTACTTAGTAAATATAAATTTCCAAAGTAGAGTTTATGGATTACAATGATTTTTCCCCACCATAGCTTCCCTCCCACCTACAACCCTCCCATCTCCCGCTCCCTCTCCCATTCTATTCACATCAAGATTCATTTTCAATTATCTTTTTATACAGAAGATCACGTTAGTATATATTAAGTAAAGATTTCAACAGTTTGCACCCACACAGAAAAACAAAGTGTAGAGTACTGTTTGAGTACTAGTTATAGCATTAATTCACATTGTACAACACATTAAGGACAGAGATTCTACATGAGGAATAAGTGCACAGTGACTTCTGTTGTAGACTTAATAAACTGGCACTCTTGTTTATGGCATTAGTAATCACCCTAGGCTCTTGTCATGAGTTGCCAAGGTTATGGATGCCTTTAGAGTTTGCCGACTTCGATCTTATTCAGACAGGGTCATTGTCAAAGTGCAAGTTATCTTCTCCTTTCAGAGAAAGGTATCTCCTTCTTTGATGGCCCCTTCTTTCTACTGAGATCTGACTCGCAGAGATCTTTCATTTAGGTCTTCTTTTTTTGCCAGAGTGTCTTGGCTTTCCATGCCTAAAATACTCTCATGGGCTCTTGAGCCAGATCTGAATGCCTTAAGGGCTGATTCTGAGGCCAGAGTGCTATTAAGGACATCTGCCATTCTATGAGTCTGCTGTGTATCTTGCTTTCCATGTTGGATTGTTCTCTCCCTTTTAATTCAATCAGTTAGTATTAGCAGACACTAGTCTAGTTTATGTGATTCCCTTTGACTCTTAGACCTATCAGTGTGATCAATTTTGAACTGAAATTTATCACTTGGACTACTGAGATGGCACTGGTACATGCCACATTGATGGGATTGTGTTGGAATCCCCTGCCACATCTCTACTCCACTATTTGGGGCAAGTAGGCTTGATCATGTCACTAATTGTACATGTCCTCCCTCTCTTATTCCCACTCTTATATTTAAAAGGAATCTATTTTCAGTTAAATTTGAACACCTAAGATTAATTGTATGTTAATTACAGAGTTCAACCAGTAGTATTAAGTACAGCAAAAAAAAAAATACTAAAGGAATAGTAAGTTGTTCATCGACAGTCAGGACAAGGGCTGATCAAGTCAGTTTCCAATAGTGTCCATTCCACTTCAAAAGGTTTCCTTTTTGGTGCTCAGTTAGTTGTCACCGATCAGAGAGAACATATATTTCTCCCTTTGGAACTGGCTTAATTCACTCAGCATGATGTTTTCCAGATTCCCCATTTTGTTGCAAATGACTGGATTTCATTGTTTTTGACTGCTGTGTAGTATTCAATAGAGTACATGTCCCATAATTTCTTTATCCAGTCTACTGTTGATGGGAATTTGGATTGATTCCAAGTCTTAGCTATTGTGAATTGAGCCGCAATAAGCATTGAGGTACAGACAGCTTTTTGGTTTGCCAATTTAATTTCCTTTGGGTAAATTCCAAGGAGTGGGATGGCTGGGTTGAATGGTAGGGTTATATTCAAGTTTCTGAGGAATCTCCAGACTGACTTCCATAGTGGCTTTACCAGTTTGCATTCCCACCAACAGTGGGTTAGTGTCCCTTTTTCCTCACCTCCTCACCAGCATCTGTTGTTGGTAGAATTCTGAATGTGAGCCATTCTCACCGGGGTGAGGTGAAACCTCATTGTGGTTTTGATTCTCATTTCCCCCACTGTTAGTGATCCTGAACATTTTTTCATGTGCCTGTTGGCCATTTGGATTTCCTCTTTTGAAAAATGTCTATTGAGGTCCTTGGCCTATCTCTTTTTTTATTTTTATTTTTGACAGGCAGAGTAGATAGTGAGAGAGAGAGAGACAGACAGAGAGAAAGGTCTTCCTTTGCCATTAGTTCACCCTCCAATGGCTGCCGCGCCTGGTGCGCTGCGGCCAGCGCACCACGCTGATCCAAAGGCAGGAGCCAGGTGCTTCTCCTGGTTTCCCATGGGTGCGGGGTCCAAGCATTTAGGCCATCCTCCACTGCACTCCTGAGCCATAGCAGAGACTGGCCAGGAAGAGGAGCAACAATGTCACGTATGCAGTGGCTCATGCTCTCCATGAAACACTTTGGGAAAAAAGTAGAAATGGGATCTCCAGGAAATGTAGACTAGATAGTGCTTCTTCCCTGGCAGGTAAATTTCCTCTAGAAGCAGGATATGAATTAAGCACCTGGTAGCATCTACAGGTATTTTTATTGAGGTACAACACCATGACCAGGTTTTCATCTCAAGATCAGCAGGATCAGGCAAAATGAAACATGGGTTCTTCCCCATATTTAAAGATATATCTTTAAACACTATCAGTATTGGGAGAATTTTTCCACTGGAGCACCCATTTTTAACTAATTACAAACTGTATAGCAGGACATTCATCAAGTAGGACAAAATTCTGTAAAAATATCCAAAACAATTCAGGGCATATCATGGTAATTACAAGTTGGTCAAATCTGTATTTTCCCTTGAAATATTTTAATGTCAGCAAATATGGACATAATGACTGTATCTTACAGCAAAATTTCCTCCATAATACTGCCTATGTTATGGCCTACATCCTGAAGACTTCTGGTGAAACACAAATAGATTCCAAGTAATATCCTAAAATGGCTATGGGACATGCAGTGTTTAAAGACATGAGTATTGGGCTGGCACTCTGGCAAAGTAGGTTAATCCTCACCTGCAGTGCCAGCATCCCATATGGATGCCAGCTCTAGTCCTGGCTGGTCCTCTTTTGATCCAGCTGTCTGTTATGGCCTGGGAAACCACTGGAAGATGTCCCAAGTGCTTGGGCCCCTGCACCTACATGGGAGAGCTGGAAGAAGCTCCAGGCTTCTGGCTTCAGATCAGCCCAGCCAATCATTGTGGCTATTTGGGGAGTGAACCTGTGGATGGAAGATCTTTCTCTCTGTCTCTCCCTCTCTCTGTCTGTAACTCTACCTCTCAAATAAATTAAATCTGAAAGACATCAGTATTCACCCAAAACCAGAAAACATAATTGGAGCATGGACCACATCCCACCTTTATAAATGAGACCACTGATAATGTATGTAAGCTCAGGCCATCCTCCATGGGTTGTGTGAATATATATAAATTTGTCTGAATTTTAATTGAGTTTTCAGAATATATAAGCCATATACAGAATATATTTATGAACTTCTGTTCTCACACAAGGAACACATTAACGAAATTGGTTGGATAAATCATTAACATTTAATCATACAAAAGGCTACATATATTAATGCTACAAAGTATAATTCACCATCTAATTCCTATTTTTTCTCACAACAATAACATACACTATACTATTTTATGCTTGTTTAGAGTTGACACTTACCAAGTAGGCGATTTTGCCAGAATGGTTTCAATGATATGATGATGTCTTATTTAGAATGCTTTCATTACTATAGTTAACTATATTCTAACCTAAAGCTGCTTAGAGAATAATAGATTGATTATTTCCCACAACTGACTGTCATGGGCCCAAAAGGTCAGGGGTGAACAAACTCTACTTAAAATCTCTTTAGAATCAACAGTCTTGAATTTTAAGTTTGAGCACAAATTGCTCCCTACAATATCTACAAAAGAATCACATTTTTATCTGAAGAAAAGAATGGGGGGGGGGGATTCTCCCCCTTTTTAAATGTATTGAGGCATGAGTGATATACCAAAAATTACACACTTTTGATGACTCTAGACATATCTAGACATTCATGATATCATCACCAAAATCAAGAAATTAAGCAAGGGTTGGCACTGTGGCATAGGGGTTAAAGCCACTGCCTGCAGTGCCAGCATCCCATATAGGCACCAGTTCTAGTCTTGGCTCATTCTCTTCCAATCCAGCTCTCTGATATGGCCTGGGAAATCAGTAGAAGATCACCCAAGTTCTTGGGCTCCTGCACCAATGTGGGAAGACATGGAGGAAGCTCCTGGCTTTGGACTGGTGAAGCTCTGGCTATTGCGGCCAAATTGGGGGGGGGGGGTGCACCAGCCAATAGAAGACCTCTGTCTCCCTTTTTGACTCTCCTTCTCTCTGTGTATCTCTTTCAAATAAAAAATATTTTAAAAAAGAAATTAAACATATGATCTATGTTAACTCTTTTTAGAAGTACACATGGCCAGCGCCGCGGCTCAATAGGCTAATCCTCCACCTTGCGGCACTGGCACACCAGGTTCTAGTCCTGGTCAGGGAGCCAGATTCTGTCCTGGTTGCCCCTCTTCCTGGCCAGCTCTCTGCTGTGGCTCAGGAGTGCAGTGGAGGATGGCCCAAGTGCTTGGGCCCTGCACCCCATGGGAGACCAGCAGAAGCACCTGGCTCCTGCCTTTGGATCAGCACAGTGCGCCGGCCACAGTGCACCAGGCGCGGCAGCCATTGGAGGGTGAACCAACGGCAAAGGAAGACCTTTCTCTCTGTCTCTCTCTCTCTCTCACTGTCCACTCTGCCTGTCAAAAAAAAAAGAAGAAGAAGAAGTACACATGTAAGGTTCTAAGAAGACCCAAAGAGACCCAATTAGCCAGGACTGCAGCACAGCCCAAGCCTCAGCCACCTTCTCAACAATAACCCAGAATATTTCTGGTTAGATTCAATTATTCCTTCAGGGTTTTCATGACAAGAGATCTTCTTATTTGAGGCCATGAGATGGTGACCATCCAAAGTAAAATAAGTCTCTGGCAAAAAGAAAACCTCAGAGTCAGGAGGAGAAAAAAATAGGATTATTACATATGAACTTTCAACCAGTGATTTGAATGTATTCCTCATTTCTGAATTATGCCTGCCTTCTAGCTTCATCCATTCATAAGGAAACTCCAATTTACAAACAACACTGGGGACCACATATCCTTAGATGAACAAGAAAACGTAAGTCACCATATGATATCCAGAATGTTTTAAATTTCCCAGTTGGTCTTGGATTTCTGGTTAAAGTTGGAGAGATTTCCCCTAAGAGTCCATAAAAGCAAGGCTTACTCATCAATGAATGGATGACAGAATGGCCTACTGCATTCAAAGAGGTATGGTTCCACTTCAATACTGGATATCAACAGAGAGATCTGTATACACTCCTAAAATCAGATATAGTGTGAACCCTTCAATTTAGTAGTAAACCCACTTTTCACATGTTGTCTTTGTACTCTGTGGAATTTCTTATATATATTCTGATTAACTGCCTGTTAAAAGATCAAGTTTGATTGGGGAAACTCTGAAAGACACTGGCATAGGCAAAAAACATCCTGGAAAAGACCCCAGAAGCAAGACAATCAAAGCCAAAATTGACAGATGGCATTACATACATCAAGCTGTGAAACCTCTGCTCTGCAAAAGAAACACTTGGCAGAGTGAAAAGGCAACTGACAGAACTATAAAAATGATAAAGGATTAATATCCAGGATCTATAAAGAGATCAAGAAACTCTACAACAACAAAACAAACACTTCAGTTAAGAAATAAGCAAAGGATTTCAACACGCATTTTTCCAAAGAGAAAATTCAAATGGCCAAGAGATGCATGAAAAAATGCTCAGGATTACTAGCTACCAGGGAAATGCAAATATAAATCACAATGAGGTTTCACCTCACCCCAGTTAGAATGGCTTTCATACAGAAATCAACAAACAATAAATTCTGGCAAGGATGTAGAGGAAAACATACCATAATCTACCATTGGTGGGATTGTAAACTGGTATATCCATTGTGAAAGACAGTATGGAAATACCTCAGAAAGCTGAAAACAGATATACCACACGACCCAGTATCCCACTCCTGGGAATTTACCCAAGGGAAATGAAATCAGCCTATGAAAGAATTATCTGTACCCTATGTTCACTGCAGCTCAATTCACAGTAGCTAAGATAGGTAATCAATCCAGATGTCCATCAACTAATTACTAGATAATGAAATTATGGCATATATACACTGCAGAACACCACTCAGCATAAAAAGAATGAAATCCTGTCCTTTGCCAACGAGAGTCAAGGCGGTATATGAATTCATGACATGTTAGGCATTCATCTCTGAGAGCCCTACTTGGTAGAAATACTGGAGTTCACTAGTTGAGAAAACCAATTATCATATTCATCTTGATGTAATGAGAAGCACACAACACAATTTCTCTGACACTGTGGTTAAAAAAAAAAAAGTATAACCAATCTTCTATCATAGCAATCTGAAGAACATTCTACAAAATTCTATGAACTAATGACTTCACCTTCGAAGATGTCAAGGTCATGAAAAACAAAGACTGAGAAACCATTCCGTTCAGTACTTAAACATGTTTTCTAGGAAAGCAAACAAAAGCAACTAATTTTACACAATGGGAGTAAACCAAACCCATCACATTTCATGATAATTAAAATTCTAACAGCCTGAAGAAAGAATCAACCCATGGAAGGCTAGGCCACTTTCAAAGAGGAAGAATTAACTTGAAAAACATGCCAATTTTCCCTAAATTGACTTCGGAATCAGCATAGTTTAAGTCAGCAGCCACATACCTTCCTGGACATCCATTCTTGATGCATGTGCACACAGGAAGGTGTCAAAGGCTGGCCACTGCACAAGGAGCAGCCATTCACACGTGGAGCTGCTCTGCCTCCCGGAGCTCCACCCTAGACCGAGAAAAGCACCTGTGGAACCGGCCTCCCTCTCCAGTCTTGCCCTCTGAGCCCCAGAGCTCAACCCCAGGCCCTACCCCCCACACACAGACGCGGTCGGCCGCACCCCTGGGCCAGGTGCTGCGCACACACAGGCTCCCGCTCAGTGCACAGGGAGTGAAATGGGTCTGGCATCAAGGCCCGGGCCCGAGCCCTCAGCTCACAACACAACCCCCTGGCAGCTGGCTCCCCGCCCCTGGGGCCGCCTCCCAGTCCTCCCTGACCCAGGCCAAGCCCCTTCCCCTACTCACGAAGCAAGCCAGAAGACCTCTGCTGGGGACTGAAGGGACCGATAAAGACCCCCCTCAGACCAGAACTTTGCCACAAAGACCGCCCTCCACCTCCTTCCACACCAGACCGGAAGCGGAAGCTCTGCGTGTCTACTCACTTTGACCGGAAGCGGAAGCTCTGCGTGTCTACGCACTTTGACCGGAAGCGGAAGTGCGGGGCTGCCCTCCCAGGGCCGGAAATGCAACCGCCATGCATGCATTTTCCCGTGCCGCCAGGGGTCCAGTGGGTGAGCGGCGGGTGGGAGGCCGGGCCACTGCTTGCTTTGACCGACCCTCCTGGGGCCCTTTCTTCCCCCAGACCCGGGACGCAGACATGTTTCGATTGTTAGCAGCTGGGAGAGGGTGCGCAGGACAGCTCTGGCTTCCCCAACGAAGAATTATCAGTAGCTCCGCGGTTGGCAAAGACCGCAGAGGGGCCGTTCAGTCTCCGACATTCGGAATGAACTGGAAATTGTTCAGAATTCAACAGAAACAAGACGTGTTTACGGGGTCTAGGGTCACCCCGAAGTGAAATGCGCACAGTGTTAAGTCGCTTTTTCCTAGTTTAGGGAGTAGATGACTGGACAAGAAACAGGTGAATCCAGTCACAGCCAATGAGCGGATTCCTACTACCCTTTAATAAATCATCTTTAATAGGGAGTGGTGTGAGGGACCGGCACTGGGGCATAGTAGACTGAGCCTCCGCATGCAGTGCCGGCATCCCATATAGACGCTGGTTTGAGTCCCGGCTGCTCCTCTTCTGATCCAGCTCTCTGCTGTGGCCTGGGAAAGCAATAGAAGATGGCCCAAGCCCTTGGGCCCCTGCAACCGCGTGGGAGACCTGGAGGAAGCCCCTGGCTCCTGGCTTCGAATCAGCCCAGCTCTGGCCACTGTTTGGGGAGTGAACAGTGGGTGGAAGACTCTCTCACTCTCGCTCTCTCTCTCTCTCTTGCTCTCTGCCTCTCTGTAACTGCCTTTCAAATAAATATTTTTTAAAAAATTTTATGGAATCATTGAATTATACGTTTAGGGACAGATGTTGTGGTGCACCGCTGATTACAACTGCATCCCATATGGAGAATGCCAGTTCCAGTCCCACAACCTTCACTCTCAATGCAGCCTTCTGCTAATGCGTCCAGGGAGGCAGCAAACGATGGCCCTAGTGCTTGGGCACCTGCCGCCCACATGGGAGAACTGGAGGGAGTTCCTTGCTCCCAGCTCTGCCTCGCCCAGTTCTGGCTATTTTAGGCATTTGGAGAGTAAATCAGAAGGTGGGAGTTATTCATTCTCTCTCTCTCTCTCTCTCTCCCTCCCTCCCTCCCTCCCTCCCTCCCTCCCTCGTGTGTGTGTGTGTGTGTGTGTGTTTGTGTGTGTGTTGCTCTCAGTCTCTTTCTCCTTCAAGTAGATGAAAATAAGTATTCTTAGAAAAAAGAAAAAAGAAAATAAACATTCTTTAAAATATAGTGATTTTAGTGCAGCACTGCTGCTCACTTGGCAGATTCTCTGCCTGCGGTGCCGGCACCTGGGGTTCTAGTCCCAGTTGGGGTTCCGGATTCTGTCCCGGTTGCCCCTCCTCCAGGCCAGCCCTCTTCTGTGGCCCAGGAGTGCAGTGGAGGATGGCCCAAGTGCTTGGGCCCTGCACCCCATGGGAGACCAGGAGAAGCACCTGGCTCCTGCCATCGGATCAGCGTGGTGCGCCGGCCGCAGCGGCCATTGGAGGGTGAACCAACGGCAAAAAAGGAAGACCTTTCTCTCTGTCTCTCTCTCTCACTGTCCACTCTGCTGCCTGTCCAAAAATAAAAAATCAACAAAGATGAAAGTTAGCTCTGAAAAACTTCTAGGATCGTGATTAGGGAAGAAAAACATGACCAAAAGTGAGAAATGAACATTTGAATGTAACTTCAAAGGCTAAACAAGATGATGAGAGATTATTTTGAACTCCAGGATCTGAACTTGGAAAAACAAAATCTCCTAGAAAAACATAACTTACTAAAACCACGAGGTGGCGCTGCAACATCAGCTTCCGAGAGCCTTATGTCTCTCCAGGAATTGTTTGTGTCTTCATCTGGAGGAGCTCTGGTATGCACAAGGGGCATCCTGCACCTCTGGGTCACTCTTCAGGGAGAGGAAGAATACTGGTGGAGGTGCCTTAGACTAAGACAGCAGGGACAATGTTGATGTTATTGATGAACAGAAAAGATACAAGAGATGGCTCCTCACACCACAGTACCACGCAGCAGGCCACTATGCTGTTTTATATTGTTGAGGCACACAGTTGATGGCTTAAAACAATGCACACACTTAATTATCTTGCCATTTCCGAGAACTGGAAACCTGGGCACAACTTTGCTGGGTCTTGGGCTCTCACAAGCCTGGAACTGATGCAGGCTGTGGTTTCACCTTAAGTCTCAACTGCTGAGGAACCTGCCCCCAAGCTTGATCAAGCTGTCACCAGAATTCTTTTCCTTGTTGTGATAAGAATGAGGAAAATAGCTTCTTGGCAGGGAGTGGGGGTAGGCTGCCTCCAGACTTGAGGACTGTTGCAGTGACCTGGGGTTTGCCTTTTCCATAGACAATCCACGGGATTGATTTGCAAGGCCACAGGGATAATCTTTCACTCCCATCTGCCAAGACCAAGTGTGATATGAGGGTACTTCAAAGAGTTCATGGAAAATGAAATTAGATGATACGTTAGGGGTGAACATTTGGCTCAGCAGTTAAGATACTGCTTAGAATGGCCATATTCCATGTCAGAGTGCCTGGTTCAAACCCTGGCTCCTCCATTTCCAATCCAGCTTCCTGCTAATGCACACTCTAGGAGGCAGCAGGTGATGGCCCTGTGTGTGAGAACTTCTGGGCTCCTGGCTTCAGCTTGCTGTTGTGGCATTTGGTGAGTGAACCAGCAGAGGGAAGCTCTCTTTGTCTCTCTCCCCTCCCCCATCACTCTTTCAAACAAATCAATCTTTAAAGAATGATGATGGTAATGTCAGTGACGGTGATGACATGATGATGATGATGATAATGATGATGGTGATGACAATGATGATGAAGGTGATGCTGCTGCTGACAATGATCGTGATGGCAATGGTAATGGCGACAATAATACTAATGATGGTGATAATCATAATGCCAGTGCTGGTGGCAAATGGACATTTATTGAGTACTTACCATTTGCCTCGCGTAGTTTATTTTCTTTCATTTTAAACTCTTAACTGAAGTATAATATATATATTGTCCCCATATATATATACATATATATATATAAAGGCATGCATTTTAAGTACATAGGCAAGCAGATTGAAGACCTCTCTCTCTCTTTCTCTCTCTGCCTCTCCTACTCTAACTCTTTCAAGTAAATAAATTAATCTTTGAAAAAAAAGTGTATCAAGATCCCTTGGCCTTCATGCCCCATCTCTGATGTTAGCAAGGCACCAGGAAGAATCATGCCCAGGGGTTCCATTTCCTGCTCTCAAGCAGAAAAGAGCCAGCACCTGCTATTTTTAAAAGCATCTTTAACTCAAAGTAAGCCATATGCCAAAATGGCATATTTTGGAATGACCAATGTCAACTCCCTTTACAGACAGAGGCCAAATGGAATTAGCCTTAAACTCCTATGTCCTGAACCAGTTGGAGCCACTGAGATCAAGGCAGGTTCCCATACTTCTTTTGTCTTATTACAGTTTCACAGTTGACTATATTTTATTGTACTTAGTACATGAAGGTACCTCAATAGGTTCAGGAGAAAATGGAATTTAAAATTGTTTATTTTGATGCAATATATTTTTTAAATTTGTACATAGATTTTTGTTCTCCATAATCCATGCCCCTTGGTTTGGACATTGCTTATCTCCCACAAGAGCTCGTGTGTTGGGACTTGCGTTCCCAATGTGGTGCTGGGGCCTTTAAGAGGCTGTAGTCATGTCAATGGTGGTGGCATCATCCACAGAGGTAACTAACACTCCTCTCGTAGACTGAGTTGGTTCCTGCAAGAATGAGTTGCTACAGAGACCAAGATTGCCCCTTCCCCAGCCCAGTCTCTGGCTTCCTGTCTGGTCTTATGATCCTTCTCACAAACGTTCCCACCATGATGTCATCCACTAGGCTGTGGTGCAACCAAGGGGCCCTCACCAGAGGCAGAATCCATGGGGCCTCCCAGTCTTGCACTTTCAGCCTCCAAAACCATGAGCTAAATCACCCTCTTTCCTTTTCTGTCTAAAGTACCCAGGCATTTTGTTATAGAAACAGAAAATAGAATAATGCAAGTGCCTTCTGAGGGGATAGACACTCCTACTGTGAGTGCTCTGAGCTGTGCTGAGTCTCAAGGCCCAGGAGGCAGATCCAGGAATTCAATGGCAGGCACCCCACCCTCCAGGCTAGGGCCCCAGGGACTCTGCTAAACTGCAGTGTGGCCACTTGGAAGGTGCTTTGAGGAGCCCCATGATGTCCCTCCAGGAAAAAAGACCACACCCCCACCTGCTCACCCTGACACTGAGGCATGCCTTCAGACTCCTTCCTGAGAAAGCACTTCATTTCCCAAGAGGTTCCTATTAAAAGTCCTGAAATCAGGAGGCACCACTCCAGCTGCCACTCCTGCCAGTTGGCAGTGGCATCCATTTCCCCAAGAACTGGGGAGCTTGCAGGGCTGCAGAGTGTGGGGAAAGCCATCTGGAAGGAGCATGGGGGACAGGGATTACCTCGGTGGATGCTCACCAGGGTCCTGTGGGTAAAATCTGCAGCAGAAATGCTCAATGCTCCCCAGCCAGTTCACACCCTTGGGTGGGCCTCTCCCATGCTGACTCAGCTTGGCCATGTGACTCACTTTGGACAAAGGGGCAGTAACAGACACCACACAGACAGACATCTGGAAATTCTGTCCACTGGGGCTTGCTCTGTCTGCCCACTGGGTACAGCAAGAACAGGCCCTAGCAAACCTCCTGGAAGACATTCTGCCCCAGTTAGACAGACAGCAGTGAGGCTGTGACCTGAGGACCCCTCACCCGACACATGGAACTTAAGGAATGCTGGCTGTTCATTACCATGTTCCGAGGATGTTTGCTTCACAGCAAAACCTAACCTGGGGTTAGTGACTCATTCAAAGCCACACAAGAAGCTGAAAGCGGGAACTCCATCTGCTTACTCAGTACCTGTGTGTATTTCGCTCAAGGAAGGTTGTTAGAATCCTCTTGAATTTGTGGTCCACCTCCTCGCACTTACCTACCTGCCCACCACGGTGGGGTGGGGAGTGTTCATGCTAGAATGGCATCAAAAATATCTGGCACATAGATTTCCAAGGTGTTGGACCAGAGCAAGGTCCCTGGAATGAGACCCTTCATGACCGCATCGTGACAGGTATGGAGGTCCCTGGGGGAGGGAATTAACTGGTATAGAAAGTGCAATGTTTAACTGTAGGTCTGGCCGTACAAGTATGGGCTTGCAGATCACCAGCCCTGCCAGAAGCAGCAACAAGTCTGTGGAAGAAGTTAGGATGATGAGATGCTGATTTTTGGTGCAAACGTTTTTGTGAAATTCATGCACAGTGTTTTCACAATGTGAGTTTCCTCATGCGCTTTTTGAAAACCCCTTCTCCCTCCCCCATATTTAACCTGCAGCTGCACAAGCTGAAGATTGTGGGGAATTCCCTTCTCCAAGAACAGGTGCCCACAACCTCCCAAGAGCTTTCCCTTAATATATAACTGACGCCAAAGACACAACCCAACCCAGCACACGAGCGTCATCGAAGCGTCACACAAAACAGGAGTATTCTCAGATAATTTATTCAGAATTTTACTATAAACAGGTAATTATCCCATATTTTACATGCAGAACAATTTCAATATCCCCTCTCCCCCTCAAAAAGGCATATTCTGTACATGATACTACTTGGCTCCTGTAGGAAAACATTGAAAAAAAAAAATCATTGAGCTTTGGGTGGTTTTCGTGTTTCTGAGTTGTTTGCAAAACCTGTGGCACTTTTGATCCTGTCCTGTTGACAGAGGCCACTCAGGCACACAAGGGGCAGGGAGCAGTAACTTTGACACAAAGTGTACAGACCAAACAAGCCATTCCTGAATACACATATGGACACACACACGTGTGTGTGGGCTGTTCCTTCTCAAATGGGACCAAGGGCCCCAGATTCATGATGTGATCCTGAGCAAGCGTTTTTATGGCCGATTCCCAGATAGCAAACTTTGCTGGAACTGGTTCCGGCACTTGACAGAAGACGGCAGTGAGCTCAGAACATCACTACACCCCCTGTTTCTCAGGGGACCCCTAAGGAAATATCAGCTCTCCTGTTGCAGCCCCTGGAAGTCCATCACATTTTTTGTGTGTGTTCTAAAGAAGCAGCACTGGTCTGTTCTTTCCATTCCCAAGCACACCTCTGGTGTAAATTAATATTCTGAAGAACATTCTGGAAGATTTTCTGAACTGATACCATTCTATGTGCAACCATTTGTTAAAAAAAAAAAAATCAGCATTCCCCATTCTCCACCCACAGCAAAAAATATACTATCTGAAGAGTCTCAGGAGAACAGGACTCCGCAGGGGGCATCTAAAAGAAACTCCACCTCCAACTTCCTCCCTCTACAAACTGTGAACGTTGTTGGAACGATGGCACACCCACTCACCTCCAGGACGGCCACCCAGACCATGCCTCGATGGCACTCTTGCCCACTGGCAAGTATAAAGTAGGTTACAAATAAACACCTTCCAACCAAGTAGGTATGTTTCAGGGTAGACTGTCTGTCCGGATGGGATGCAGTGGACAACTGATCCACCAGCTGGAGGCATAGTCCCCCACAATCATACAATGATATTGCAGATGTTTGAATCAATTCCCATTTTCCTCACTTGTGCTCAGCCTATACCCAGACACCCAGCAGTGCTTCCCTTCCTACAATCTTCACAAGACAGGACAGCACCTGGGACAGCTCCCCAAACAGGACTTCTTCCTGATCTGTGTTTATCACTGATCCAGGGGCAAACTGATGCAGTTGCTGTTCTCCCCCTGGGAGAAGAAATGACTGTGTGGATTTCACCACACTAACGAGAACGGTTTTCATCAGAGTGAGACATCTTCAAAAATGAACAACAGAAAGCGTCAACCTATGCTGGTTTTGCTGCTGTTCTTTTAACCAATCACTGCAAACCTCCAAGGTCACAGTGACTTTCTAGACCAAAGTTCTGTTGTTACAAAGTCAGTATTTTCTGAAGCCAAAGGATGCTGGTGACCCAACCCGACAGCCGCTCGGTCTTCCATTGCAGCAGTGTCAATGAAATGGATGAGCTCCCCTTTGCACAGGGTGGGCCCCATGTTCCATCTCTCTCCAGGGCAGATAGAGAAAGGTAAGTCTGCACCAGCAGGGCCTTTAAAAAAGACAGTGAGAGCAGCAAGGTTTGGCAAGTAGGACAACGGCCCTGTTCGCCTCAGCTCAACTTTCACGCTGGTTCTCAAAGCTACAAAAGCTCCAAGTATCAGCCTGAGGTCAACCAAAACCCCAGATGGCTCCAGGGTCTTGTCTCTACCGAGTGAAGTGTTCAGTACTCCCGTGTGCTTAGGACTTGGGGTCTCCCCAAAAGCCCCCTTCTCACTCAGAGCACAGAGGGAGACATTGCTCTAGGCGTCTGTGTGTGAGGTGTCCTTGAATCCGATTCATCCTGACCCCAGAGTGAGAATCCACCTGCAGGGGGCCCAGGGCACCCTCCTGCCCACTTCAAGTGATCCCACGGGACAGGTGGGAAGACTGGCTCTGAAGCCAAGCCTGTCTTTGTCCAGCAGAACACGGGACACAGCTACCTCCCACCCAAGGGAGGTGGACCACAGGCAGGGGTCAGATCTACCACATGTCCTCAAACTTGGTTTATGTTTTATTGTGTCAATAGATGGAGTAGGATTTGTTCTTCTATATTTTAAAAGTTTTTTATTTTAGAGGCAGAGAGCAATGCCATCTGTTGATTCACTCCCCAAATGCCCACAATGGCCAGGGCTGGGCAGAGCCAAAATCTTAAGTTGGGAGCTTAATCCAGATCTCCCATGTGGCTGGCAGGGACCCAGTCGATTGAGCCTGCAACGCTGCCTCCTAGAGTCTGCAGTAGCAGGCAGCTGGAGCCAGGAATGAAACCCAGGCAGCCCAGTGCAGGCACAGGTGTTGCTACTAACCAGCATCTCAACTGCAAGGCCCAACAGCCATCCCAGTGGAAGATTTTTTTTTTTTAAAGAAATCCTAAATTCAGAGAAGAATATTATCAGCCAGCAGAAAAAGGATCTATGCTCACAAGAAGGCTGCACCTTCTCCATCCCAACTCCCTCCCTCAAAATCCTTACTGGTCCCTGGAATTTAGAATCAGCTGACACACGGTTTCCCTGATTCAGACCAGACCCAGGCAGAATTCTGAAGTCTCCAAGATGTCCATTGTTGAACCACATCCTAGCAATACACTGAGGTAGACTGTGCTGGAAAAAAAAAAGAAATCATTACCCACATTCACCTGTTTATTTTTTCCTTGATAAAAACTTACATGCACTCCATTTTTTACGAAAGTGATTTTCAGAGTGATTTTATATATTAAAATAAATACTTTTCCCCCTAATATAAGAAAGTCTTTCTGAATTAGAAAAATGTGAAAATTGCTGCTAGTGTAGTATACGACCACTACAAATTTGCTATGAAAAGAACAAAATATCTAGACCTACTTTTTTTTTAATTTACGTACAGAACCCTCTTGTATGTACAAAATAAATTTGGCGAAAATAATTTCTGTCCTCTTGCTTCTTGTACTGAATCACAGAGGGTTCCCAGCAATATCTTACATGCCATCATTTTCCAAATCCTATAAATAAGAGAGCAATAAACAATTGGAACTCGCGTCTACCTGTGTCTTTAGTCAAGAATGGAAAAGGCTCGGAGGCTGCCACTATGCGTCTGTCCCCCTCTGGAGCCCGAAACTCTTCAGAAGAGAGAAGGCAGCAGCCACAGCCTGTGAGGGAACACTCCCGGGGCAGGGGGGTGACCACGTCTGCTTCCCTCCCCCACCCCGTTCTTCCTCTGAGCAGCTGTGGTTCTTTTCACAAACGGAAGGGACAGAAGTCCTCGGTGTGCAGGTCTTCAATGGTTCCTCCTCCAGACTCCTCTCTCCCGGGCCCTGCAACATCTCGAAGCCCCTGAGAAGCGCCCCAGGTGCCCCGGCGGGCCACATCTCCTTTGCTGTTGCTTAAGCTGTCCTCCAGACGTCTTTGGGCTTTGATTGTGTTGTGTTTGCACAGTCCCTGGGGGCCGTGCAGGTCCGAGGCAAAGCCGCATGAGGTACACACAGAGAACCCGAGGGAGAACACGGGCGTCCTCGGAGCTGGGTTCCGCTCCTGGAGGCCTCCCACTGAGCCGAGCAGGAGCCCTGTGGCAGGCCGTGGTGTCCAAACCACACCTCCACAAAGCCCACTTGTGCACCCACTCAGCACGGCCTCCCGATGTCCACAAAGGTTAGCAGCGAATGTGGCTTAATTCCCAGAAGAATGGATGCTTTAAGACCAAACAAAGAGGCCGATTGTACCTGGCACCCCGCCTTACAAGCAGGAAGGCCCACCCGTGACCACGCCCCGACTTACTCGGCTAATGCTAAAGGTGTTCTCCCATTAAACAGGGTACAAACATATCCTCAAAACTCTCCTGCAGGCCCAGTTCTTTTATTTTTTCCCCATCCTAGCTTTGTTTGGTCTTGAAAGAACCCATGATCACTCTAAAAGAAATGCTCCTCTCTTAGTTCCTGGGGGAAAAAAAAAATTTTTTTTCATCCAAGTAAAAGGAGAGGAGACATCGAGGCTAGACTTGTAAAATGAGAAGAACCTGCAGGGGGCACAGTATGCCAGGGGATAAGGCAGGGGGCGCGGGGCCGGAACACGGCAGGCTTGAGGCAGCACGAGTGTCAAGTGCCGGCTCTGCACGCGTGAATACGCTGCACGCGCGTGTGTGCACACCCGCACACACCCCCCCCAGCGGTCTCTAACCTGCTCTCTCTCACACACACACACACACACACACACAGTGTGCACACACCGGGGCCGGCAGGTGTTCATGCAGCGTATGAAAACAGCAGCTATTGGTCACCTTGAGGAACTGATCTCTGGAGAAGAAGGCAAAGAAGCCACGTCCTTCAGTGGGATGAGCAACACCTTCGCGCGCCCACCCTGGCGAGCGTGGGACTCCCTGCCAACAGGGGGTGCGGGTTTTCCTTTTCTCCTTTCAAACTTTTGTTCCACAAACAAGTATTACATTTTATACTGCAGCTCAGACACCAGCAAGAAAAAAAAAAAAAAAACTGTAAAAACAGGTGCTTTCTCCCCATTGTGCTATGAGATTAAAAAAACAAAAATCCCAGTTGGAGACAGCTGTAGAAAACCCTCCCTGCCCCTCTAGGCTCACGGCTGCATCTTTCGTGGACGCCCCGGTCACATTGGCAATTGCACAAGTGGGTGTGTGAAGTCCGAAGACAAGCAGAGAAGTCGAGGGCCGATTTCTGAGCCCGGTGGGCCACGCGGGCGAGTCGCCATGATCCTGAGTTTTCCGGAGACTTTCGAACCAGAGGAAGGTGTGGATGGAAACCCCGGGCCCGGGCAGGCGCCGTTAGGAGGGATTCGCCCGAGGCAGGCTCAGAATCCGCCCATTTTTCTTGCCCCCGTTCATGTGGGTGTAGGGGATGTGGTCTTCATATCGCTTGACGCCCAGCGAGGACCCCCCTTCCCGGCCCCCCGCCTCCTCTCTCTGGCAGTGCGCAGACCGGTCCAGCGGGACGCTCTCCATGTCCTCGCATTCCATCTCCAGGTCCTCGCTCTCGGGAGCCTTGTTCTCCTCGCTGTGGAAGAAGGAAACTTCCGGAAAGCTGGGGTGGAGGTCGTCCTTCAGCAGGCTCACGATCTCCAGGAAAGTGGGCCGCATCTTGGGGTTGAACTGCCAGCACATGCGCATCAGGTCGGTGCTGCGGGACATAGGGACACAGCCACCGTGAGTCTGGGGGCCCAGCCAGGCAGCCCCTCCCCCGTCCTCTCGCCCCTGCAGCCCAGGCCAAGCGTGCTGCAAGATGCTTCGGAAGGTTAGTTAATTGAAACACACACACACACACAGAGAGAGAGAGAGAGAGAGAGAGAGAGAGAGAGAGATCTTCCATCTGCTGGTTCACTCTGCAAATGGCCACAAGAGCCAGGGCTGAAGCCAGGAGCCAGGAGCTCCATCCAGGTACGTGGCTGGCTGGGGCCCGAGTACTTGGGCCATCACTGCTGCCTCCCAGGGAGCACAGGATGCATCAGAAGTGGAGCAGCTGGGACTTGAACTGGCACACCGATGTGGGAGGCCCACATTGCAAGCAGGGCACAACACACTGCACAGCAACACCAGCTCCTTCTAGGAGCGTTCTGAAGGGTTGGCGGCCCAAGGGCTGCCCCAGGCAGTGTGGCGCAGGCAACTCCTGATTTCCCTGCCCCTCCCCAATCTGGTGCATTTCCTGAGGGCTCAGTCCCACCCGGGGCTGCTTGGAAGGGCCACCTGTGACCCCCAGTGGTTGCAGGGAAAGACCTCTCCGGGCGGGGGAGCTGAAGCTCATGGGAGCTGCAGTGCCGGCTGCTCTGTGTCCGTCCTGCCGGCCCAGCCCTCCGTCTCTGAAGGGTGGCAGGAGACGCCTCAGGCAGGACCCCAGCCTCACGTGCTCACGGCTGCCCATTTCCTCAGCCAACAGCACCCCGAGAAAGGGGCGAGGACTTGTGTTTGCCATGTTCCCTCTTTCTGTCCAAATTCTAACTTCTTCCACAAGAGTCAGCCAGCTCAGTCCCCACATAAATCCACCCCCGCCCCAGGGCCAGGGTGTTTCTGAATAAAGTTTTATTGGCACACAGTCATAGCCATTCTCTTACATAATGTCTGCGGTTGCCTTCCAGCTATACCCGCAGAGCCGAAGAGCTCTGGCAGAAAACCCCATGGCCCACCAAGCTGCCGCCACTCCCCATAGGATCCCTTCCAGAAAAACCATGGGCAAAACCCTGGCCTTAATTCCCCTGATCACGGAACTCGAGCTGGCTGCTGCCTTGCATGGCTAGGAGAGGAAATACATGGGGAAATGTTTAAAAATATTTTGCTCCAAGTTTCTAAATGACTCTGCTTCTCACTTTTTCCACATCAGATTTCTTCCCATGAAGCGTCCTCAGTTGATGTCTTATTTGGGAGCTGCAGTATTCAAATGGATTTTCTTACTAAGCATTGATAAAGGTCTTGATATAAAAATAGATATTATCAAATATAAAAATTATATATCACTTAAGTGCTCATTGCAGAAAAGTCAGGAAAAAAACCCAAAATATTCACATCTCGCAATTTTCCTTCAGCTTTAACCTCTGGTCTTTTCAACTGAATATACCCATTCCCTCTTACTTTTTTTTAAAGATTTATTTTATTTATTTGAAAGTCAGAATTACTGAGAGAAGGAGAAGCAGAGAGAAAGAGAATGAGAAAGAGAGAGAGAGAGAGAGAGAGAGAGAGAGTCTTCTACCTGCTGGTTCACTCCCCAAATGACCACAATGGCTGGAGCTGAGCCGATCCGAAGCCAGGATCCAGGAGCTTCTCCTGGTCTCCCACGTGGGTGCAGGGGCCCAAGGACTTGGCCCATCTAATACTACTGCTTTCCCAGGCCATAGCAGAGAGCTGGATCGGAAGCGGCCCAGCCGGGACTTGAACTGGTGCCCATATGGGATGCTGGTGCTGCGGGCCGCGGCTTTAACCTGCTGCGCCATAGTGCCGCCCCCCCCCCACTTAATTTTTATCATAAGCTTATCTACCGAGTTGAATATATTGGAAGCATCATTTGAAACGTCAATGGCTACATCATATGAATTTACTGACGGACTTGGCGGTTCTCCTACTGTTAGCTATTTAGATCTTTCTTCCTCCCCTTCCCTTCCCTTTCCTTCCCTCTCCTCTTTCCCGCTTTTCCTTGCTCTCTGGCAACCTCACACAACATCACTCTGAACACTCATCTGGGCTGGCGCTGCGGTGCAGTAGGTTAAGCTGCCACCTGGGGCCTGCATCCCTTACAGCACCAGCTCCAGTCCGCTGCTCCATGTCCTGTCCTGTCCAGCTCCCGGCCAACGTGCCTGGGAAGGCAGCGAATGATGGCCCAAGGACGTGGGTCCCCGACTCCCAGGTGACAGACACAGACAGAGCTCTTGACTCCTGCTTTCCACCTGGCCCATCCCTGACTGCTGCAGTCATTTGCAAAGACACCAGTAGATGGACGGTATCTCTCTCTCTCTCTCTCTCTCTCTCTCTCTCTCTCTCTCTCTTATTATTTTTCTGACAGGCAGAGTGGACAGTGAGAGAGAGACAGAGAAAGGTCTTCCTTTTCTGTTGGTTTACTCTCCAATGGCTGCTGTGGCAGGGGCACCGCGCTTATCCGGAGCCAGGAGCCAGGTGCTTCTCCCATTTTCCCATGCAGGTGCAGGGACCAAGGACTTGGCCATCCTCCACTGCACTCCCGGGCCACAGCAGAGAGCTGGCCTGGAAGAGGAGCAACCGGGACAGAATCCGGCGCCCCAGCCAGGACTCGAACCTGGAGTGCCAGCACCGCAGGCAGAGGATTAGCCTATTGAGCTAATAGGATGAGCCTATTGCGCCGGCCTCCATCACTCCCTCCGCACATGCCATCCCTCTCTGCTTCTCAAAGAAAGAAAAAAAATATTTTAAAAACACTGTTTAGGGGCTGGCACTGTGGCGCAGTGGATTAAAGCCCTGGCCTGAAGCACCAGCATCCTGTATGGGTGCCAGTTCTAGTTCTAGCTGCTCCTCTTCCAAACGAGCTCTCTGCTGTGGCCTGGGAGGGCAGTGGAGGATGGCCCAAGTCCTTGGGCCCTGCACCCACGTGGGAGACCTGGAAGAAGTTCCTGACTCCTGATTTTGGATTGACGCAGCTCCGGCCATTGCAGCCATCTGAGGAGTGAACTAGCGGATGGAAGACCTCTCTCTCTGTCTCTACCTCTCTCTGTAACTATCTTTCAAATAAATAAAATAAACCTTAATAAAAAAAGTTTTTTAAAAAAAGACTATTTAGCTGGCAATACTAGCACTAATGCTGTATCCTGGTGTGTTTAGTTTTCCTATTTCTTTCACCTTTTCTTGTGTGCGTGTGTGTTTACTGGGCTATCAGTGAGGTTGGGCTATTTTCCAAATGTTTCATGGCAGGTGTACAAGTGTTGTACATTTGCTCCTACAACAAAAATATACAACAAAAAGATGTGCAGGCCTGATAAAATTCTAAGTAATACAGAATAGAGTTAAGCAGGGCTCTCTCTAGTTCTTCAGCTCCCTTCTCCCAAAGTAACCACTGCTATGGATTTCTAGCAGAACCTTCCAAAGCTGTGATCCACAGGGAAGGCTGCCACACGAAGATGGGCCACGCTAACACAGCCTGCAGGTAGACACAGACATAAAGCTATGACATGTAAGTGTGTGCAGGTATGTACACGTATGAGCATACTTCAAAACGTCTGTGCCAAACAGAATTACAGGATCTTTATTTTAATGCAAAAAAAAAAAAGTTGTAATCCCGTTCAGTTTTTTCATCATACACATGTCTGAATTTGAGAGGCAGAGCGACAGAGAAGGCTCCCATCCAAACGTCTGCAACAGCCAGGGTCAGGCTGGAGCTGAAGCCAGGAGCCAAGAGCTCAGCCCAGGTCTCCCACGTGGGGGGCAGGGACCAGGCACTTGAGCCATCACGGCTGCCTCTCAGGGTACGCATGCGCAGGGAGCTGGGGTCAGGGGCCAGAGGTGGGATTCGAGCTCTCTGGGTGGGATGTGGGCATCTTAGCTGGTGCCTTCACCATGAGGCCAGACGCCCATGACTCCTGACGTACATTTTTCATGAACATTTTGAAGCTCCTTCTACGCGTGTATTTCAAAATTTCTTGGACCAAAACTTCTCTTGTCATTCCAATCACTACAAATTTTTTGAAGTCCCCTCCTCTGACATGCAGACCCACCTCCCCAGGTACGGTGGGAAAGCACAGCACACACACAGAGGGCAGGCTCCTTCGACTGAACACCTCACCCCCCGCACACCCTTACTGTACTCACACTCTCTCTGGACAGTTGTCGGGTTGGTCCAGGTACCCTCCATCCATGACAAACTTCAGCACCTGCTCATTGGACAGGCCTTGGTAAGGCTGCTCCGCCAGGCTGGTGATTTCCCAGAGGACCACGCCAAACGACCTGTCAAGGGCAATCGCAAGCAGTTAACACATGTGCACACACACACGCACATGCACACACCTGCACATGCATGCACACATGTGTGCATACATCTGTACATGTGCACACCTACACACATGTGCAAACATGTGTATATGTACATGTGTGTGCACGTGCATGTACACCATGCACATATGTGCACGCACACGCCTCTTCACACACCTACACATGTGTGCACACACATGTACACCCATGCACATGCATACACACACACAAATGCACACACATGCCTCTTCCTGCTTTGCTAGAACTTGGGTAAAGGCAATCCGTGCTGTGGTTCCCACATGCCTGTAAGATTAGCTTTGTCAGCACATAACCATAGCTGTCCCGGGGTTCCTCAGACAACACACTGCCTTCATGTTCTTGGTGGAGTGGTGGGAGGGGAGAAGCCTGCCTTTGGCATGCCCATGCTGATCACTCTCCCCGGGCCCCTGGGGACTCCAGCCGCGCAGCCACGTGGCACTCACCACATGTCAGAAGAGGTGGTGAAAACCCCGTCTTTCAGGGACTCCGGCGCCATCCACCGCACAGGCAGCAGGCCCTTGCCCCCCTTCCGGTAGTAATCCGTCTCGTAGATGTCTCTGGTCATTCCGAAATCTGGCAACACACAGTTGGCACTCTCAGCCTGCAACCTGCCCCTCTGGCTGCTCTGGCACCGGCAGAGCCCTCAGAGCCAGGGCTCACCTGCCCCAGGTGTGTGCCCACCTCGGGGGTGGCCGACTCCAGCGAGGATGGACCCTGAGGGTACTCGTGGGAGTGTGAAGGGAGAGGAGGGGCCTCCATTTGAGGGGGAGGGACAGGTGGCATCAGGCGACCGAGCAGTCATGTCAACATGTCCCTCCCACCTGAACCTTCCGGGGCACCTGAAGCTGAAGTTTCGACTTTCTCCAGCGAACCTGCTCCTTCTCAGGGGTCACAGCCTCGCCATCCCCCAGCTGCTCTGTCCTCCTGTGAATGGTGCCCATTCTCCCGAATGCACCTCCCCATTGCTCAGGCCCTCGCCGGGCTTCCCTCCAACCGCCCAAGAGCAGGTACCTCCAGAGGACCCTGCCCCCTCCCATTGCTGAGCCTTCAGCACCTTGAACAGCAGGGCACCTCCTCCTGCTCCTAGGCTGCACAGGGTGACACTGAAAGGACCTGCCTGAACTCCCAAGGCCCTGATGGGTCCAGTTCCCGCCTTCCGGTGCTGCCCTGGCCCCTCGACACTCCTTCTCTCCCCAGCCTCAGGACCCCCGCACGTGCTGTACCCTCCCCCAGGGGTGCTCTCACTCATCCTGCCAGTTTTTTTTTAAAGACTGATTGATTTGCAAGGTATAGTGACAGAAAGACAAAGAGAGAGAGAGACCTTCTATTTGCTCGTTCACGCCTCCAAATGGCCACAACAGCCAGGGCTGGTCCAGGCCACAGCCAGGAGCCTGGAACCCTATCTGAGCCTCCCATGTGGGAGGCGGGGCCCAACTACTTGAAGGGGCCCAACTACTGGAGCCACCAACTTTCGCTTTCCCAGATGTATTAGCAGGGAGCCAGATCAGAACTAAAGCAGAGAGGACTCAAACCAGCACTCTGATACGGGATGCTGGCCTCACAAGCCGCAGCTTAACTCAATGCACCACAAGGTCAGCTCCTCACCCTGCCCATCTCGGATAAAATGCTGCCTCCTTACAGAGAGGGGTCCCTTCCTGACCTGCCCTCTACCGGCTCTGTCACGGACCCATTCATCTTCAGCCATCTTCCCCAGCTGATAAAAGTACGAACCCCTCTGTGGTTCTGCTGGAGAAGCCCTATCCCAGATAACCGCCTGTGAGGATGCGCAGGGTCTACCTCCACGCTGACCAACATGGCAGCCACTAGGCTCGGGCAGCTGTGGACCGCCTGAAACGCAGCCAGGGCAACAGACAGACCGGACTCGCCATCTGCTGCAGTGAATTCGACTCCACCTGGCCACACAGGCCCATTCTTCAAGTACACAGACTGCAAGCTGGGGCTGGTGCTTGGCGCTACAGTTAAGAGGCTACCTGGTACACAGGCAAGTCACACTGGGGTCCTAAAGCCAACTCCCGGCTCTGCTCCGGGCTCCAGCTTCCTGCGCGTGTGCACCCCGAGAGGCAGCAGGTGATGACTCGAGTGGTTGGGTCCTTGTCACCCTCACAGGAGACTGGACAGAGTTTCCAGCTGCGGGCTTCAGCCTGGTTCAGCCCTGGCTACTTTGGGCATTTGAGGAGTGACCCAGAAGATGGGAGTGCGTGTTCATTCTCTCTCCTCTCCTCCCCTCCCCTCCCCTCCCCTCCCCTCTTCTCTCTCTCTCTTCTCTCTCTCTCTCTCTGCATTTCAAACAAATAAATCCTTCTTTTAAAAAATTACAGGACCAGACCCCCACCCCCACCCTACCACCCACCTCCTCCAAATCCCAACCCTTGACACAACTGAAAACAATTTAGCAACTCATTTTGGAAAACTTCCTTCCAAAACCAAAGCTGGCCTGGGCCACACATTTCAAAGCAGAAAGCAGGGTTCAGGGACGAACCTCCGATTTTGACGGTGAAATCGTGGGCAACCATGCAGTTTCGGGCTGCCAGGTCCCGGTGAACGAACTTCTTGGCGTTCAGGTACGCCATGCCGTCCGCGATCTCCGCCGCCATCTGAATCATCTCTTGGAGGGTAGGGGGAGGGCGACCCGGGTTGTTCTGAAGCCGAAACATGGGGTGGGGTTCAGAGGCGCTGGGACCTGCCTCCGGGAGCAGGTGCCCCACCAGGGACCTAGAGGCAGCCTCACCTCGGCCTCGGGCCGCAGAGAACGCAGGTAGCTCTTCAAGTCTCCGTGAGCCATCAACTCCATCACCACCAGCGTGGGCTGGCCCTTGGACACCACCCCCAGGAGGCGGACCTGCAGAGCAAGCATGAGAGTTTGTGGATGGTCTGTACCCCCCATCGGCACTCTGTCTAGTGTCTCCACCATGCACAGTGCCCTGTGCCTGGAGGGAGTGTGGGAAGCTCTGGTCTGGAGGAGAAAGCACACCTGCCCACACACAGGGCCATTCCAAGGCAAATACCATCCCCTGATTCCCGCTCCTACCTGCAGGTCTTTGCATTAGCTGCACCATCTGACTCGGCTCACTCTCCCACACCCACACGGCTCAGATGCGCCCTTCCCACCCTCCTCTCTGTTCCATTCTCCATGGCGTTTCCTCCCAACATAATTAATACAGCAGATTTGGGATCTGTCTCTGCCTGCTACAGTTGAGGCCCCCTGATCGCAGACATCTACTGCATCTCAGAGACAAGAACAGGGATTTAGGTGCCCGCAGGTACATGGTAAAGAGATGAGGCCCAAAGAGAAACAGAGACCACTGGGGGATCAGAAAACAGGAGGAATTTGTGCTAGATTTAGGGGTGGGGGCAAGAATTAGTGCAGGTGGGGTATAGTGGACTTCTGTGTGGTTCAGGATTACAAGGAGCCAGGAAGAAATGGAAAATTCTGGAAGGTTCCAGAAAGTGACAGAAGAGTCCAGAAAGCAATAGACGATTCTGAAAATTGATGGGATATCAATAGAGTCTGGTTCAGGCAAGGTGGGATAGAATGGGATGGAGGCCGGCGCCGTGGCTCAACAGGCTAATCCTCTGCCTTGTAGCGCCGGCACACCGGGTTCTAGTCCCGGTTGGGGCGCCGGATTCTGTCCCGGTTGCCCCTCTTCCAGGCCAGCCCTCTGCTGTGGCCCAGGAGTGCAGTGGAGGATGGCCCAAGTGCTTGGGCCCTGCACCCCATGGGAGACCAGGAAAAAGCACCCAGCGCCTGGCTCTTGCCATCGGATGAGCGCGGTGCGCCGGCCGCAGTGCGCCAACCGCGGCAGCCATTGGAGGGTGAACCAACGGCAAAGGAAGACCTTTCTCTCTGTCTCTCTCTCTCACTGTCCATTCTGCCTGTCAAAAAAAAAAAAAAAATGGGATGGAGAAGGGAGCACCCCCCGCACACACACATCTTTAAGACGGGAGAGGCTCATGGGGTGAGCGCTGTGCAGGAGACTGCATCCTGTGTCCCCTGTGGCTTTGTGCAGCAGGAAGAGGCTGAGTGAGGCAAACGACATGAATAGAAATGCCCATCCCGTCCCAACCAGACTCACCACATGATGGCAGGTGAAGCCCTTCATGACGGAGGCCTCATTGAGGAACTCGATCCGCTCCCGGAGACTGGCCGACTCATTGACAGTCTTCACAGCCACGCGGGTCTCGGCCTCCCCCTTGATAATGTCCTTGGCGTTGCCCTCATACACCATGCCGAAGGAGCCCTGGCCCAGCTCCCGCAGGAGGGTGATCTTCTCCCGAGGCACCTCCCATTCATCGGGAACGTACACAGAACAGGGAAACACTACTTCTCAATTAGCTACACGGCACTGCGGGTCCATCCCCCAGAGGCCCCTGGCCACCTCCCTCCCAGAGCCCTCTCCTGTGGAGCACCCCAACAGTGGTCATCCAATAACTTCTAGAATTTAAGACCTATGCCAGGCACTGGGCATACAGCCGAGAACAGGGCAGGCACTGGCCCTCGTGGAGGGCAATGGAGGCTGGGGAAGGGGCTAAAGGGCTGAGTCCCTCCTGTCTGATACCAGATTCCCCACTACTGAATGACTCTATTTCCTCTCTTTGCCTGTTATTTCTGCAAGGTGCCAAAGACATGGGGTCCAGGTCGAAACTCGTTGACCAACACATGGCTGCAGTGCTTGGCAGTACTTCCTGTGAAGAGGTAGAGCCTATGTCTCCCCATGCCCTGGACCCGGGCATGCCCTCGTGGTTTGCACTGGTGGATGCGAATCAGCAAGCACATTCCAAGCAGAGATTTGAGCAGACCATGGAGCTCACTCTCCCTTGCCCTAGGAACCCATCAGAGCACAGCGTGGAATGAAGCCCAGCCGGAGTCTAAGACAGTTGCAGGGAAAAAAAAGAGGCTCAGCCACCTCCCATCACACCCACGCAGCCTATGAGCCCCCAGAAACACCCAGGAGGCCATCCAAGACCACTTGGCACCAGCTGAAAACAGGCAGAATGCAGCCATGTGAGTGAACCTGGGTGGGACCAGAAGAACCACCCAGCTGAGCTCAGCCTAAGTAGACAGCCCACAAAATCATGAGCCCCTCTGAAGGTCCTTCAAAAAGTTGGGGGGAAAGAATAGAATTAAAAGTTTTAGGGGGGCTAGGGGCTGGCACTGTGACGTAATAGGTAAAGCCACTGCCTGCAGTGCTGGCATCCCATATGGGCACTGGTTCAAGCCCAAGCTGCTCCACTTCCAATCCAGCTCTCTGCTATGGCCTGGGAAGGCAGCAGAAGATGGCCCAAGTCCTTGGGCCACTGTATCCACATGGGAGACCTGGAAGAAGCTCCTGGCTCCTGGATTTGGGTTGGCCAAGCTCCGCCACTGCAGCCATTTGGGGAGTGAACCAGCAGGTGGAAGACCTCTCTCTCCCTGCCTCCCTCCCTTCCTCCCTCCCTTCCTCCCTCCCTCCCTGCCTTCTCCCTTCCTTCCTCTCCCTCTCCCCATCTCTGTCTCTGCCGCTCTGTAACTCTTTCAAAATAAATAAATCAACAAATCTTAAAAAAAAAAAAGTTATGGATGCCAGTCCCAGTCTGCGGTGCCAGCATCGCATGTAGGCTCTGGTTCTAGTCCCAGCTGCTCTACTTCCAATCTAGCTCTCTGCTATGGCCTGGGAAAGCAGTGGAAGATGGCCCAAGCTCTTGGCTCCTGGCTTTGGGTTGGCCCAGCTCCAGCCATTGTGGCCATTTGGAGAGTAGACCAGTGGGTGGGAGACCTCTCTCTCTGCCTTGGTCTCTCTGTAACTGCCTCTCAAATAAATAAATAAATAAATAAATCTTTTTTTAAAAAAGTTATGAGTCTATCTTGATGCCAAAAAAAAATTGGGGCTTCATAATACATGGAAAATACATATCATAAAAAAACTGCACATGGATTTCAAGGTTTTTTTGCACTGAAATATACTCATACTTTTAATGATGTTTTTCCACCAACTTTCTGAAGCTCCCCCATAAAGGGCTGTTATTTCAAGTTCCTAAATTCAGGGTGGTTTGTCCCTGTTTTCATCTTCCTCTAGTCCCCCATCTGGCAAGCAGGAATGGGATCTTCTGTCTCTGATCCTCAGTACTGTCTCTGGCTTCACTTCTCCACAGCTGTGGTACAAGACTCTCGCTCTCATCCCAGCCTACAAATCCCAGACTAGCTAAGTCTGAACAGGCTCCAGGCAGCAGGTAACTGACTGTCCACAGTAACAGGGCTTCTGTGACAAGCACAGGTAGGCAAGCTCTGTGAACAAGGGAGCTGTCCTCGGGATCAACCCTCAACTCTTGCTCAACTGAGCATCCAGGTTCCGGCCACGCCCAGGGAAGGGGAGGGTCCTCACCGTCACTGGCGCTGAGGTACTCGGGGTTTGAAGAAGCATACAGCGGTCCCAGTGGCCCATCCGGCTGCCTGGAAGAGGGAACGGGAAGCACACCAGCTTGAGATACTCAGGACTGTCTGCGTCTCCATGTGACAAGGCTCCCCAGGGCAAGCAGCAACCCTCACCAGCAACATCAGAATCCTGGATACGGCTGGTTTATGGCAGGGTGGGGGCGCCTTGAGTGAAAGCCCATCAGACAGCTTCTTAAGTGCACCTGCAGGCGAAGGCTCACCCCTCCCTCGCTGACATTTATTATGACACAGGGCTACTCCACAAAGTTCACAGAAAGCAGAATGAAAGGTAAACTCTGCAGCAAAAGTAACTGGCAGCCATGCCTCATTTTTTCACAATGCATATCCGTATGAACTTCCGGAAGACTCCCCCAGATACATGGACTGCAAACGTGTTTTTGTACCAAAGTAAAGTTATCTTTGAATCCCATTTCCCATGATTTCTTTGAAAGACCCTTGGGTATGGTTGTCCGAGGCACACGGAGAAGCCACTCACCCAGGACTACTGTTATAAGTTCATGTGACTGGTGAGAACTAGCTCTGAAGTTTCCAGGAAACTTGAGCCAGTTGTTCAAGACAAGTGCCATTAAAATTAAATTACAGAGGCTTACAAGTAAATATATTCTGTTTAAAAGCAAAGGTGATACACATGTGAAACTCTTCGCTTCCTAACTATTACGCTACGTGCACGACGGTCAGTACTCTAGAAGTGGTTTATGTCATCTCACTTATTTACATTGCACCAGTCCTTTCCTAGCCAGTTCTGGTTTTCGCAGTTTCACAGGCAACCGGGGGAGGGCCTGGAAATCCAATGAATTGGCAGCTGGCTCATTTGTAAGTCGATCGTTTTGCCTGGAGCACGAATGATGCTGTAAATATCCAAATGGCCCTTGGCATAAGAAAGGCTCCGCACCCTGGACTAGAGGGAATTTAAGAACAGGAGCCCTGCACGTTGCATCCTAGTGGTCACCTGTGAGTGAAAATTTACAACAGGTGTGGCTATGCCTAGAGCCAAGCATCCTTCTTCCCCAGAGAGCCTGCTGTTCGCCATGCACTGGCACACCGCCTCACTCACCTCTTTCTCAGGAATAGATAAATACTTCCGATCACCACACTGAAGAGGAAGACGAAGATGAGGGGGCCGATGATGATTTTTGCAATATTCGATGGGACATCTACTGAAACAGAAGAAGACACGACATGTTCCACATCGAAACGTGTTTGCAGCAGAAAAATCACACGCAGCGCGGGCACTGCAAAGCGTGGCAGCTAAGACGCTGCTTGGGACACCCATGCCCCATGTCGGAGCGCCTGGGTTCGAGTCCTGGCTCTGCTCCCAAGTCCAGCTCCCCGCTAATGCACACCCAGGGAGGCAGTGCTGCTGGCTCAAGTCCTTGGGTTCCTGCCACCCACGTGGGAGACCTGGATTGAGTTTCCAGCTACTGATAATTTGGGGAATGAACCAGCGGATGGGAGATCACTCCTCCTTTTCTTTCTTCTCTCTTCTCTCTCTCTGTGCCTCTCGAATAAAAATCCTTAAGTCAATTAATCTAATTACATGCATACTTGGAACAGGGGCCATGCTGGTCCCTCTCTCCTTGACCCTGACTCTCTCTTTGTCTACCTCTAGTCCTAACACAGCCCATGGCTGGCTCGGAGGGACTAGGCAGTGGGCTTAGAGAACCCTATTCCAGAAGAATGCTGATGCCGCCCCCAGACCACTGCCCACAGGGCCAGCTTCACAGACAAGAACCCTGCACCCAGCTTTATACCTTGCATTGGCTGCCATGAAATGCTGAATACTTTTTTAAAAAGATGTATTCATTTATTTGAAAGGCAGAGTTACAAAGAGGGAAATGAAGAGAGAGAGAGGGAGAGAGAGAGAGAACTTCTACCCACTGGTTCAATGGCACCCCGTCCTCAAATGGCTGCAATGGCTGGGGCTGAGCCAGGCCAAAACTGGGAGCCTGGAACTCCACCAGGGTCTCTCGTGTGGGTGGCAGGGGCCCAAGCACTTGGACCATCTTCAACTGCCTCCCCAGATACATTAGGGAGGATACATTAGATCAGAAGTAGTGCAGCTGGGACTTGAACCCGTGCTCATATGGGATGCTGGCATCATGAGCACGGCTCAACCCACTGCTCAACAGTGCCAAGGCCCTCCTAATGCTTTCAAAGCAAGGAGCTCTGCACTTCCATTGTGCAATGGGCCCTGCAAATGACACCACTCACTCTAGTCCCATCATCACCTTCGGCAGGTGAAAAATTCACCAGGAAGTGTTGTACAAAGGCTCTGGCCCCTCCTCACCAGGAGATCAGCCCGCCAGCCATTAAAGAACTTTGTGGATAGGACCAGAGTTGTGATGTAGCAGGTAAAGCCACCCCCTGCAATGCCAGCATCCCTCATGGGTGCCACTTCATGTGCTGGCTCCTCTACTTCTTTTTTCTTTAATTTTTTAAAATTTGTTTGACAGGTAGAGTTATAGACAGTGAGAGAGAAAGACAGAGAGAAAGGTCTTCCTTCTGTTGATTCACCCCCCAAATGGCTGCTACAGCTGGCGCTGCGCCGATCCGAAGCCAGGAGCCAGGTGCTTCTTCCTGGTCTCCCATGCAGGTGCAGAGATCCAAGCACTTGGGCCATCCTCCACTGCCCTCCCGGGCCACAGCAGAGAGCCGGACTGGAAGGGGAGCAGCCAGGACCAGAACTCGGCGCCCATGTGGTATGCCAGCGACACAGGTGGAGGATTAACCAAGTAAGCCACGGCACCAGCCCCCTGGCTCCTCCACTTCTGATCCAGCTCCCTGCTAATGGCCTGGGAAAGCAGTGGAAGATGGTCCAAGAGTTTGGGCCCCTGTGACTCACATGAGAGACCTGGAAGAAGCTCCTGGCTCCTGGCTCCTGGCTCCTGGCTCCTGGCTTCGGCATGGTCCAGCCCTGGCTGTTGTAGCCATCTGGGGAGTGAACCAGTGGACCTCTCTCTCTCTGTCTCTGTCTCTCTCTCTCTCACTTTCAAATAAATAAATAAATCTAAAAATAATAAAGACCTTGTGGAGAGCCTCATTGCTAAGCATACCAGACTAAAGAAAATGCATTTCCCCTAAAGAATTCCTCTTCAGGGACTGGCATTGTGGTACAGCAAGGGTTAAGTCTGGTTAAGCTATTTGCAATCCATGAGGACAGGTTTGAGTATCAACTGCTCCACTTCCAATCCAGCTCCCTGCTAATGCACCTGGGAAAGCAGAAGAAGACGGCCCAAGTGTTTCAACCCCTGTCATCCAGATGGGAGACCCAGATGGAGTTCCTGGCTCTTGATTTCAGCCTGGCCCAGCCCCAGCCACTGTGGCCATTTGGGGAGTGAACCAGGGGATGGACTCAGACTCTCACACACGCTCACTCTTCCCCCTACCCCCACATCCCTCTCTTTAACTGGCTGGGGAAGTATTAGGCAGCCTCTTTTTGTGTTTTTCATTCACACTTGCAAGGTCAAGTTGTCTGTAATTATAAACCCGTGCTCGGACTGCTCAGCACCCAGGAAGAGAGTGGGCTCTGCAAAGCGGAGACACGAGCCTGGTCCCAGGGGTCCTCAACAACAGCGGCTTTCTGAAAGCTCCAACCCGCTGCGCCCAGCCCCAGGCGCATCACGTGGGCGCTCTTGCCCCTCTCCCCGCCCGTCAAGAAGGAGGGGACGCCGAGTAGCTCCAGGTGGCAGACTGGGACCTGGGGTGGCCGCCTAGCCCAGCAGTTAAGACACTGGTGAAGGCCCACGGACACCCACACCAGAAGGCCCAGGTTCAGTCCCAGGCTGCACTCCGATTCCAGCTCCCTGCCAACGCACACCCGGGGAGGCAGCAGTGACAGCTCAAGTACTTGGGTCCCTGCCACTCCCAGGGAGACCTGGATGGAGCTCCCAGCCTCCCAGCTACAGCCTGACCCAGTCTCAGTCATTGTGGACACTTGGGGAGTGAACCAGCGGATGGAAGCTGTCTGTCTGTCTGTCTGTCTGCCTGTCTCAGAAAGGAAGGGAGAATGAAGAAGGGAGACAGGAAATGAGGGAGAGAGGGAGTGGGGGGAGGGAAAGGAAGATAGATTGGGAACTGGGGAAGCTTCCAGAAGCAAGGGGGTCTTTTTTTTATTTATTTATTTATTTATTTATTTATTTATTTATTTATTTATTTTTTTGACAGGCAGAGTGGACAGTGAGAGAGAGACAGAGAGAAAGGTCTTCCTTTGCCGTTGGTTCACCCTCCAATGGCCGCCGCGGCCAGTGCGCTGCAGCCGGCGCACCGCGCTGATCCGATGGCAGGAGCCAGGTGCTAGGTGCTTTTTCCTGGTCTCCCATGGGGTGCAGGGCCCAAGCACCTGGGCCATCCTCCACTGCACTCCTGGGCCACAGCAGAGGGCTGGCCTGGAAGGGGGGCAACTGGGACAGAATCCGGCGCCCTGACCGGGACTAGAACCCTGGGTGCCGGCGCCGCAAGGCGGAGGATTAGCCTGTTGAGCCAAGGCGCCGGCCACAAGGGGGTCTTATCCAAGGTCCTAGAATTGCTCACTGATGCAGAAGGGATTTGAAGCAGGGCGGTCAGTCTGAGAGAGTCCCTGACTCCAGCCTAACACAGGCCTTGGGTGGCTGGCTCTGTCCTGAGCAACCCCACCCTCTTGCTCCTCCTGGGGTAGACAGCAAACTGCTCCAAGCTGTCCCTGGCGGCTCCTGGAGCACAGAACGACTCACAAACACCAGGAGCAGTGGACACACCAAGTCACCTGCCTTTGCACGTCCTTCCTCCTCCTCTTCCTCCCCCCCCATCCTCCTCCTCCGGGGTGGAGGAGGTCAGGACAGAGTTTGCCTCTCAAAGCAGGGGCAGAAGTGTAGTGCCTGAGAGACACGCTGTCCCCTCCCCCTGCTTCCCAGGCCCCCTGTTCTGCCCCCCCCCCCTCAGCCCCCAGCTGCAGCAGCCTCTGGAAGGTACCGACTTACGGTAGTCCGTCACGTAGAAATAGGTGGCTTCCGTCCAGGAGCCATTGCCCGCCAGGGAGGTGGCCCGCACCCGCACGCTGTAGTTTCCGGGGGAAAGTCCCCGCAGCCTGCAGCCCCGCTCCAGAGCGAAGTGCTTGCGGGAGACACAGAGGTGCAGCTCCTGTGAGGAAGGAAGGCAGAGCAGGTTGGCTGAGCTCTGGGTGGACGAAGCTCCGAGGGGGGCCCGTCGCAGCCACGACCCCGCTCAGACATTCTGCACACACCTGGGAGGCAGCGATGGCGGGGCCCCTGCCACCCACGTAGGAGACCCTGAGTGAGTTCCAGGCTCCCAGCTTTGGCACAGCCCAGCCCTGGCTATCTGGGGAGCGAACCAGTAGGTGGCATCTCTCTCTCTCTCTCTCCTTTCTCAGATGTATAAATACAATGCTTTAGAAAGAGCCAGAGCTCCACACAGAGTGTCGACACTCAGGCAACACTGGGAATCCCAGTATCCTAGAGCCTTAGCGCTATGAGACCACGTTAACAACCATAGGGGCCGGCGTCTGGTGAAGCCGTCTAGCTGCACCCTGGGCCACCAGAGCACCTGGGTTTGGGTCTCTGCACCACTCCTGACTCCAGCTCCCTGCTAACACGTACCCTGGGAGGCAGCAGTTCCCAGATGGAACTGCTCCTGGCTTCCTGTTGGTCCAGCCCCAGCTATTGTGGGCATCCCTGTCTCCCTGTCTTACCCCTCTCTCTGTTACCACTCTGCCTTTCAAATAAATAAATAATAAATCTTCAAAACAACTAGGCTAATGAGCACGTACAGAACCTCACGGAGCCATCATCTCCCTCTGTAAGAACACTTCAAATCCATTCTTTTGTGTTTGTTTGTTTGTTTTCATCGTTCCAAGTGGCCCGTAATGGCTGCATGTAGTTAGTGGGTGCCACGGGCTTATTCGGTCACTGCACACCGTTTGCAGTGATTAGATCGGCAGGGTTCACACTTCCAGCTCCCTAAACACCATATGCTTGTGTCGGGACCCTGTAAACTCCTCCCTTCTGCTTCTTTACATAAAAAAAATAAATAAATAAACTGTTGTAAAGCAAGCCAGCCTCGTGCTGTAGGACACCGGGCATGGGCCCCTGGCTACCATTACTGCAGTACCAGATAACTGACCTCATTCTGCCTCCTTCCCCCTCCCCCAAGTCTCTCTCCATCGTTTACTCCCAGTTATCCTAAAGCATAAACGCAGCGCCAGAGCTGGGCGAACACAGGCACGTGCGGCCCATGGGATGTAGCTTGCTGGTCAACCCCGGCTTAGGACGCCCCACACGGTGCCTGAGGCCCCTCAGCATGGGGGAGCGGCAGGTCAGCCTTCAACCCAGACCCACCTGGGTCTCAGAATTCTGCTTGGGACCATCCACCACCATGGGGCACGTCAGCCAGGCCCCAGCAGCAGTGCCAGGCTCGTGGTGGGAAGACACTGAGCTGTCCACATCCTCCACTGCAGGGCCTGGGCTCCTGACTCCCCTGGTGCCAGCTTTTCCCTAATGTGGACCCTGGGTGGCAGTGGTAATGGCTCAGGCGGTGGAGTCCCTGCCACCCGAGTGTAAGATTCTGATTCAGTTTCCAGCTGCTGGCTTCAGTGCCCAGCCCGGCTTTGTTGCAAGCATTTGGGCAGTAAAGCAGTGGGGAGGATCTCTCTGTCTCTGTCTCTCTCTGTCTCTGTCTCTCTCTCCCTCTTAATTAAAAGAGAGAGGCCAGCATTATGTTGTGGCAGGTCAGGCTGCTGCCTGCAGATCTAGCGTCCCGCGGGAGCCCACTTCAACTCCCAGCTGCCCCTCCACCTCCACTCCAGCTCCCAGCTAACGTGCCAGAGAAAGCGGCAGAAGATGGCCAAAGCATCTAGGCCCCTGGCTCCTGGCTTCATCCTGGCCTAGCCTTGGCCACTGGGGTGGGCCGTGGCCATTTGGGGAGTGAACCAGAGGATGGAAGATCTCTTTCTCTCTTTCAAATAAATAAATCTTTAAAAAAAGAAATACTTAAAAGTCATTGCAATCATTTCCCACCCCTCCTGGCCTCTGACTCGCTGGAACCTGACGGATGAATGGGTTGACTGTCTGGGGACAAACAGCAAAGGTTCTTTGCTTCCCCTGGTTCTACCTTCTCGGGTTTTTTTCCTCCTCATAAGAAGACTTGGAATCCACCCAAACATCCACAGAGTAGGAGGAGAGGAGATAAACACGGGAGCGCACGCCCCGTGATAAGCATGTGACCAAAGATAAACCCAGAACTTCTTAGGAGAGCCCAGGGTTTCTGGGAAACCTGCAGGCCTGGAGCCAGGACTCAAAAACTTTCCCCAGCAGCTCCAAGCTGATCGAGCCTGCAGGGAACTGGGCTGGAAAATTTTAAAGGGAGGAGGGCAGGGGAGAGAACGCCATGTAAAAGCCTCTCGTGCTTATCATGTGACCATAACAGCAAGAAAACAAATCGGGCTGTGAGGGCTGGGCTGGGGATTCTAGTCCAAAGTTCTTCCAAGTGGCATGAGTCACTCCGGAGAGACAAACAAGCAAGTGTATAAACCAAAGGTACTGGCCGGGACAAAAGGGAAATGCACTCTGACCCTTGCCACTCACCCACACCTCAAGGTGTGGGGTATAGGACGGAAGCACAGAAGGTTCCAGAACCTGACAAAAAAAAAAAAGGTCTCTGCTCACACACATACATGTACGCATGTGCAGGCACGTGCATGCACACGCCAAACAAGAGCTGACAGATCAGGTGAAACGTTTGTGCAAAGGGCAGAAAAAAGACCAACTCCAAGAGCTACTGAGGCGAAAGGATGTGAGCAACCCAGAATGGATGCGAGGGGGAGACACCGGCTCAGGACATCCCAGCTGTTTCTGATCCAGCTGCCTGCTCATGCACACCCTGGGTAGCAACAGATGACGCTCAAGTACCTGGGTCCCTACCACCCACATGGGAGACCTGGATAGAGTCCCCAGCTCCTGGCTTTGCCCTGTTGACAGCATCTGGGGCATGAACCAGCAGATAGAAGATCTCTCTCTCTCTCTCTCTCTCTATCTTTCAAATACATTTTTTAAATATTTATTTATTCAGAAATCAAGAGAGAGAGGAGATAGCGGAGATATTCCAACCACTGGTTCACTCCCCAGATGGCCACAAGGGCTGATGGGTGGCCCAGGCTAAAGCAAGGAGCCAGGATCTTTACCAGGGTCTCCCAAGTGGGTGGCAGGGGCCCAAACACTTGGGCCATCATCGACTGCTTTTCCCAGGACATTAGCAGGGAGCTGGATGGGACACAAACCAGTGCCTACGTCAGATGTCAGTGTTGCAGGTGGTGGCTTCACCTGCCATGCCACAGACCAGGGCTTCAAATAAATGTTTATAAAATAAAGTGTTCAAAGACGGAATAACCTTTTTAAAACTTTTATGGAAAATGCATATTATGAGTAGATATGCATGCTTCAAAAATATTTGGCAACAGGATACACTTAACTTTTAATTCCATTTTTCAACGAACTTTTTTTTTTTTTGACAGGCAGAGTGGACAGTGAGAAAGACAGACAGAGAGAAAGGTCTTCCTTTGCTGTTGGTTCACCCTCCAATGGCTGCCGCGGATGGCGCGCTGTGGCCGGCGCACCACGCTGTTCCAATGGCAGGAGCCAGGTGCTTCTCCTGGTCTCCCATGGGGTGCAGGGCCCAAGCACTTGGGCCATCCTCCACTGCACTCCCTGGCCACAGCAGAGAGCTGGCCTGGAAGAGGGGCAACCGGGACAGAATCCGGTGCCCCGACCGGGACTAGAACCTGGTGTGCCGGTGCCGCTAGGCGGAGGGTCAGCCTGTTGAGCCACGGCGCCAGCCTCAAGGAACTTTTTAAAACAGAGTTGAGTACTCTCTGTGGCTTCAGGCACCCACTGGGAGTCTTGGGCTGTATCCCTTGAGGATAAGGGGGAATAACTGTGTCCCACCAGGATATATTATAAATAACACCTTTTAGGAAAGATTTGCATTATGCTTTTCTTTGTCAGGGAGACACTAGGCAATTAAGGAAAACGTTGTAAATAAATGATGTCTGTGAACACATTTGTAAGAAGACAATCAGAGTGGCTGGAGTCATGGCACAGCGGGTGAGGCCTCCACCTGCAACGCCAGCATCCCGTATCAGAGGGCCAGCTCAAGTACCGAGTGCTCCACATCTGATCCAGCTCCCTGCTAATATGCTCGGGAAAAGCAGCAGAGGATGGCCCAAGCAGCTGAGCTCCTGCATCCACATACGAGATCCGGATGGAGTCCAGGATCCTGGCTTTGGCCTGGCTCAGCACCAGCCATTGCAGCCCTTTGGGGAGTGAACCAACAGGTGGAAGATCGGAACTCCTCTCTCTCTCTCCCTCCCTCCCTCCCTCCCTCCCTCCCTCCCTCTCTCTCTCTCTCTCTCTCTCTCTCTCTCTCTCTCTCTCTCTCTCTCTGCCTTTCAATTAAATCTTAAAAAAAAAAAAAAAGCAGTTGCTGTACCCAAAGTTATTTCCAGGTCTACAGCTGCTCGGTTACAAGTTGCTCTACTACACTTTGGCTGCACGTTCCCATCTTCCTCAGATGCACAGGCCTCAATACACAGCAGGCACACACGTGGCAACACAGGGGAAGTGAGGGCTGCATCCCTGGGAGGTTTTCCCTGAAGTTTTCTCAAGGAATGGAGTCCGTGCACAGCACAGGATGAGATGACAACATTAGCTTGTTCTGCAAGCTTTAGGTGTGTCTTGTCTTAAAACTGTATGCACTTAGGAAGCAAAATAACAGGGGCCGGTGCTGTGGTCTAGCAGGTAAAACTGCCGCCTGCAGTGCCAGCATCCCATATGGGCACTGGTTCCAGTCCCAGGTGCTCCACTTCCAATCCAGCTCTCTGCTATGGCCTGGGAAAGCAGTAGAAAATGGCTCAAATCCTTGGGCCCCTGCACCCACGTGGAAGACCCAGAGGAGACTCCTGGCTCCTGGCTTCAGATTGGCACAGCTTGAACCATTGTGGCCATCTGGGGAGTGAACCATAGGATGGAAGATCTCTCTCTCTCTCTGTGTGTGTGTGTGTGTGTGTGTGTGTGTGTGTGTGTTTGTGTGTGTGTCTGCTACTCTATAACTCTGCCTTTCAAGTAAATAAATCTTTAAAAATAAAAAAAGATTTATTTATTTATTTGAAAGGCACAGGGGCCTAAGCACTTGGACCACCTTCAGCTGCTTTTCCCAGGACATTAGCAGGGAGCTGGATTGGAAGTGGCTGGGACCGGCTGGGACTCAAACCAGCTGGCTGAGGGATGCTGGCATTGCAGGCAGCGGCCTTACCCACCATGCCACAATGCCCCATAATTGCTTTCCAATGCTGCAAATACTGAGTACATGTTGGGTACTAGACTGCCAGTGGCTGAGAGAGCAGGAGACAGGGGAAGGATGACAGCCAAGGGAGACTGAAGGCGCTTCTTTCTTTCTTAAGCGTCTCTAAAAGTCACATGGTCTCTCATTGCACCTTGCAGGTGACAAACACCCTGAACGAGCCACTGTGCGCCAAGTGCTGACCACAGTGCGGAGCCTAGCTACTGCTCTGGCTTCGTGCACTGGCCTCTGCTGCTGTGCCTCTGTGGGCGCCCACCAACCTGCACAGCATCTGCTACTTCAGGAAGGACTTAACAAGGACGCCAGTTAACCCTCTCCTCTCCGCTTCCTGGCTTCCGGCGGCCTCCATTCCACTCACTTCCCTGGGCCTCACTTTCTTAGCTTCCACCAATGAGCCAGATTAGCAGTGTTTGTCTTTCTGTGCCTGGTTTGCTTTTTGCTTTTGACAGATAGAGTTAGACAGTGAAAGAGAGAGAAACAGAGAGAAAGGTCTTCCTTCCATTGGTTCATCCCCCAAATGGCTGCCACGGCCGGAGCTATGCTGATCCGAAGCCAGGAGCCAGGTGCTTCCTCCTGGTCTCCCATGCAGGTGCAGGCGCCCAAGCACTTAGGCCATCCTCCACTGCCCTCCCGGGCCACAGCAAAGAGCTGGACTGCAAGAGGAGCAGCCGGGACTAGAACCCAGCGCCCATATGGGATGCTGGCACTGCAGGCGGAGGATTAATCAAGTGAGCCATGGCGCTGCCTGGTTTATGTCACTTCACATAAGTCCTCCAGTTTCACGTAGCTGCAATCGACAGGATTTCATCCTTCTTTTAAACCGAGGAGTAACAGTCCCTTGCATAAGTAGACAATTTTTAAAAATCCATTCATCTTTTGAGGGAGAGATGTGAATGAGAGTAGATAATGGGCATCAGCATATGGTGGGGGTGAGGGAGTAGTTCTGTTTATTCTTTATTTTCATTTTCTTGGAAAGGCAGACAGAGAGATAAACACACAGACAGGGGTCTTCCATCTGCTGGTTCACTCCCCAAATGGCTGCAACAGCCAGGGCTGGGCCAGGCCAAGGCAGGAGCCAAGGCAGGCTCCATCCAGGCCTTGTATATGGGAGGTGAGGACCTCGACACTTGAAATCACCACCTCTCAGGGTGTGCCTTGGCAGGAAATGGGGCCAGGACTCAGAGCCAGGCCCTCTGATACGGGATGCAATGGAGACACCCCACGTCGCAGCTTAACCACGGTGCCACACACCAGCCCCTAGTTCTAATGTTCTACAGCACAGCAGGCTGACCGCACTTTAGAATGACCAACTGCACATTTCAAAATATCCAGAGAACAATCTGAAGTTTCCCCTAGAAATGCCAATATTTGAGGATACAGAATTGCTAACTATCCTGCCTCCAAGTAGCGTTGACATGTTGAATTGTAATACTGCACCCCATCAGTAAGTACCAACATTGTACATCAAGTAAATTTGATAATACACACACACACACACACACACACACACATATATATATATATACATATGGGCTGGTGCTGTGGCACAGTGGGTTAAAGCCCTAGCCTGCAGCACCTGTTATCCCATATGGGCACCTGTTCAAGTTCTGGCTGCTCCACATCCAATCAAGTTCCCTGCTAATGCAATTGAGAAAGCAGCAAAGAATGTCCCAAGACCTTGGACCCCTGCACCCTCGTGGGAGACCCCAAAGAAACTCCTCGCCCCTGGCTTCAGATCAGCTCAGTTTGACCATTGCAGCCATTTGGGGATTGAACCAGCAGATGGAAGATCTCTCTCTGTCTCTACTTCTTTCTGTAACTCTTTCAAATAAATAAAATAAATCCTTAAAAATATAATAATAATAATAATAAAGTCACATATCAAGGTTTTAAGTGAGTCCTTCCCAGTCTCTCAAGTGAAATGAGTTCCTTGCCATGTCAGCAGGGACACAGGTGCAGGCACCCACCAGCCAATGTGGAGAACAGGGCTGAAGAGCAGTGGGAGAAACTGAGGAAAGAAATCAAAGTTCCTGTGTTGGATTTCTGAGTCACCTCCTTGGAGGGCTGCATCTCAAGATGTCAAATCCTAAAGATACAGGAACTCTGGACCAAAGTATGTGGGCCGGGACACAAGAGGGAGAAGGGGGTACCAAGACAAAGGTGAAGCCACACGCTCAAGCGTCGTGCTCTTACCTCATCACCATATCGCCGATAGCTCACTTCGTACAGCACGATCAGACCATTGGGGTCCTTCGGCTCTTGCCACATCAAATGGACCACGTTGTTCTCAAAGATCTCATGCGTCACAGGGCCGACGATGTCATCAGCCTTGGCTGGAAGGAGCAGCAGTGAGAGGCAAGGATGTTAGTCTTGGATCGAACCCCACCTCTGCCACCAGCCAAGCAACCTTGCTGGTTATGTAATTTTCCCATGTCTCATTTTCCTCATCCAAGAAGGGACACGTAAAACTCACCTCGTGGGATTTAAGATTAAATGGGTCGTCTTTTTCCTAGACCTTGTAGGTTGAAGTTATTTCAAATTCACAACAAGTTGCAAAACAGCACAGAGGGATCCCATGGACACGCCTTCCCCCAGCTTGTGCCACCGGTAACACCCCCAAGTAAGTCTGGTACGATTATCATCAGGATTCCTGAGGGACTGGTCCCAAGACCCCTCAGGATTGCCAAACTCTATGAATGCAGAGGTCCCTTGGGTAAAATGGCATAGCAGTGCACAAAACCTACACACCACTGCTGTACTCTTTAAAGCATCCCTAAGTAGATGACTTGTTTCGTGAATTGTTGTTAGGCTGGTCATTAGGGAGTAACAGCCCATACTTGTTCAGTCTGCACCTGATCAGAACAGATGCAATGTTTTCTGAATATTATTGATCTGTGATTTTTAGCTGAATCTATGGATGTGCAGCCCACCGAGATGGAGAGCTGACTGCAGGAGGACACTCCCAAAAGTTCATGGGGAATAGAATTGAAAGGTAAGTAAGTTCATTTTGAAACAAAAGAATTTGAAACGCATGCTTACGTGGGAGTCTTCAAAAAGCTCTTGGAAAATACATAGTATAAAAATACTGTACATGAATTTCATTTTTTTAAGATTTATTTATATGAAAGGGGACAGGGAGAGACAGAGATTTTCCACCTGCTGGTCTGCTCCCCAAATGGCTGCAACGGCCAGGGCTGGGCCAGACCAAAGCCAGGAGCCAGGAACTCCATCCAGGTCTCCAGGTGGGTGGAAGGGGCTCGAGCACTTGGGCCATCCTCCACTGCTCTCCTAGGCGCATCAGCAGGGAGCTGGATTAGAAGGGGAGCAGCCAGGACTGAATCCAGCACTCTGGTATGGGATGCGCGTGTAGCACACGATGGCTTAGCAGCCCTGGACTTCAGTGTTTCCTATCAGCTATTGCAGCCATTTGGAGATAGTAGCAGGAGCTCCATGTCTGTCTCTCTACCCCCCAAATCGATGAATAATTTTTAAAAAGATGAATAAAGGCAAATACATGTAAGCACACAAGTGCACTGGCTAGAGGGCAGAAGGGCTGTCCTTGCCCCGAGGTGCCGCCCCCCGGAGAGCAGGCCCACCTTCAGGCATGGTCCGTGCACTGACGTAGGCGGCCACGCTGCACCGCTCCTCTGGCGTGTCCTGGTTGCAGGCCTGCAGCTCGATGCGGTAGCCGGTGAAGTGGCGCAGGCCGGAGATGACCAGCGACTCTTTGTTCACCACCTTCTCGAAGGGCCTGTGCACCTCTGGGCTCACGGGCACACTGGTGGACGTCGTGTTGGAGAATCCTGGGACTGTGGGTGCGGCCGCCGTCACATTGCTGACCTCACCGAGGGACCTGCGTTTCCGCGACGGCCTGCACGGGGCGGGGACAAACAGGACACGTGTGGTCACCCACCCACCAGCATGATGGGCGGATGATGCTCAGGAATGCAAAGCAAATTAAAGAGAAAGGCTGCGGGAGCAGATGGATTAGAAGGCAGGAATCATCGGCCCCTCAGGGCAGCTCTGCAAATGCCCCCTGCCGGGTTCTCTCCAGGAGGTTGCTGGGTGGCACCCGGGCCATCAATGATAGGAACACACCAGTATCCCGCTCGGCATGCTTGATTTCAGGGTCACCATTTGGAGAAGGGGCCGCTCAGGGTAAAGGGGAAGATGAAGACGCCCAAGCTTGAAAGCACCTGGTTTTTCGGGGCAGCCACTGGGACTAGCAGTTGGGTCATTGCATGGGACACTCACACTCCACACCAGAGTGCACACGTTCGAGTCCTGACTCCACTCCTGACTCCAGCTCCCTGCTAATGGGCACCCTGGGAGGCAGCATGCGATGGCTCAAGGAATTGGGTCCCCGCCACACACGTGGGAGACCTGGGTGGAGCTCCTGGCTCCTTGTTTCTGCTCCTGGCAAACAGGACATTTTCCTGTCTGTCTCCCTCTTCCTCTCTGCCTCACAAATAATTTTTCTTTTAATTTTTGAGAAGAATCAAGCCTTCCTATAGTAACAAAAATCTTTCATTTTTTTCCTTTGCAGGTAATACTATCGATGGAGTTATCATGAGGAACAACAAGGTTTTATGGCATTTACAAAACCCATCTGTTCCCCTATCCTATATTCTAACTGAAACAGTGGTTTTAAGAATGATGACAGCAGGGCCAGTGTCGTGGCACGGTGGGTTGGGCTGCTGCCTTCGATGCCGGCATCCCATATGAGCATTGATTCAAACTGCAACTGCTCTACTCACCATCCAGCTCCTTGCAAATGCTCCTGGGAAACCAGCTGAAGATGGCGCATGTTCCTGGGCCCCTGCCACCCACATGGGAGACCAGATAAGAGTGCCAGTCTCCTGCCTTCAGCCTGGCCCAGCCCTGGCTGTTGTGGACACCTGTCTCTCTCCTTCTCTCTGTCTCTCTCCTTCTCCCTCTTTCTGAAACTCAGCCTCTCAAATAAATGAATAAGTCTTTAGAAAAGAATGATGTTAGCTTGGTTGTTGGCATAATCCAGGTACTATTTGTCTGGCTGAAGTAGTATTCTATTCACAGTATTTTTTATTATTATTTAAAATGAGTGTCATGACTTTTTAAAGTATTTTTAGATCACTTTTAAAAGTACTTTTAAAGATGGATTTATATTAATATGAAAGGCAAAGTCACAGGGAGGAAGGAGGGCTAGAGGGAGGGAAGAATCTTCCATCCTCTGGTTCACTCCCCAAATGACAACGATAGCCAGACCAAAGCTGGGAGCCCAGAACTCCATCTTGGTCTCTCACATAGACAACAGGGGACCAAGCACTTGGGCCATCTCCCACTGCTTTCTCAGGTGCATTAGCAGGGAGCGGGATCAGGAGTAGAGCAGCTGGGACACAGGTCTTCAATAAAGGACGCTTGCATTGCAGTCCACAGCTGAACCTACTACACCACATCGCTGACCCTGTTCCTGGTATTATAAGAAATGTCTTGTCTCTTGTCCACTTCTCTGAGGTAAGAATTAATTAGTGTTAAAGAATGACAGCATATGATTTCTCTTTTTATAGATCATATGATGAAACAGATTTTTTTTTTTTTGACAGGCAGAGTGGACAGTGAGAGAGACAGAGAGAAAGGTCTTCCTTTGCCGTTGGTTCACCCTCCAATGGCTGCCGCGGTCGGCGCGCTGCGGCCGGCGCACCACGCTCATCCGATGGCAGGAGCCAGGAGCCAGGTGCTTCTGCTGGTCTCCCATGGGGTGCAGGGCCCAAGCACCTGGGCCATCCTCCACTGCACTCCCGGGCCACAGCAGAGAGCTGGCCTGGAAGAGGGGCAACCAGGACAGAATCTGGCGCCCCGACCAGGACTAGAACCCTGTGTGCTGGCACTGCAAGGCGGAGGATTAGCCTGTTGAGCCACGGCGCCGGCCTGTAACTCTGCTTCTTAAATAAATAAATCTTTAAAAAGAAAATACTATGTATGAATTTCAAATCTTTTCAGTACCAAAATAAATTAGCCTCTTAATTCCATTTTTTCAGAAACTTTTTATAGTGCTCCCCTCTTAGCTTGGCGTGCCCTTCCCTGTCACTGTGACGTCACCACACCTACCCACGAGGGGCGCTGTCTCAGGCTTGTAAACTGGAATGGTTCTCACAGACAGCTGTGCTCTAGAATGGCTTCTGGGTTACGGGAAACAGACAGTCTTCTCTGGGATCAGAGATTTTTTTTCCCAAGGAAATCACTGGACACCGATTCCTTAGCATTTTTCCAAGGTTGCTACATTTCTGCCTGTCCTTGAAGCAGCACAGGCAAGTGAAAATTTCAAATTTCATAGCATACAGGGTCCAAAGAAAAAGCATTAAAATTCCTGTTTGTACTAAAGGGCTTCATATAACCTCCTTCCTTTATTTTATTTATTTTCATTGTATTGGAAAGGAAGAAACAGGGGGAGAGAGATCCTCCATGCCCTGGTTCACAACCCAAATGCCTCCAGCAGCCAAGGCCGGGCCAGGACGAAGTCAGGAGTCAAGAACTCCATCCAGGTCTCCCTGTGGGCGGCAGGGACCCAAGTCCTTGAGCCCTCCCTGCTGCCTCCCAGGGTGTGCACCAGCAGGGAGCTGAGGTCAGCACCACAGGACATGAGCACAGCACTGTAACACAAGGTGCAGGTGCCCCAAGAAGCATCCCCACCGCTGGCCAGATGCCCACTTCTCTGTGTCTTTCCCTTTTGATTAGTTACTGTGGGCTTAGCGATTATCGATTCCCCCTCAATGTGTCTATATTTAATAACTTTTCTTAAGAGATGAATCCATTTACATCCAAGCTTAGCAATATTAGGCAATATTCTACCAGCTGAGGTATGAGATATTCAAATTATCAACATTTTCCAAATGGACTTTAATGGATGTTTCAAATTCCGCTTTCACTCAACAGATATGTAAGTGGTTGACTTTCAACCACCAGGAAGTTGTTTTCTGTTCAAACTTGTAAAGTTCACTTTTAAAAAAAAATTATTTATCTATTTGATACATACATACAGAGAGAGAGAGAGAGAGAGAGAACTCTCAGCTGCTGATTCACTCCCCCAAACGGCTACAATGGCAGGGGCTAGCCCAGCTCAAAGCCAGGAGCTCCATTCAGGTCTCTCATGTGAGTGGCTGGGACGCACGTTCAAGGGCCATCACTGCCGCCTCCCAGGGTGTGCAACAGCAGGGAGCTGGAATGGAGAGGGGGCCCAGGACTCAAACCCAGGCATCCCAGCCAGCGGCTTAACCACTGCACCAAATGCCTACTTGGCAATAAAGCACTTTTTAAATAGAGAATGTACATTTTTAAGACATAACGCCTAACAGAGTACAGTTCAGTGTAAACACAACTTTTATACGCACTAGGAAAGCAGAAAGGTCATGTGACCTGCTTTATCGCGTGGCCTGGAAAGCAACCTGCACTGTCTCCAGGTACGCCTGTCTCCCTAAAGGATTCTACCCAGCAAGACCACGAGGGGGTGGTGAAAGATACCCTGGACATCAACTGAATCTCCCCCTGCCCATGCAGGCAGCAACCAGCTCACTCCGAACCCCGGGTCCCTACAAGGGGCACTCATACTCCCACCTGCAGGGTACTTCTGGCAACTTCTGGTGACAGTTTTGGTTGTCTCTACTTTGGGGAGCAGCTTTGCCCCTAGCATGGACAGGGTGGAGGCCAGGGATGCTGCTCCACACCCCAGGACAGCCCCACCCCAAGATGGGGCTGAGAATGAGAAACGTTGCTTGGGAGACCGAGGCCGGATATTTCTAGGTCTTCCCAGACTACAGCACTTATTCCAAATGGCCACTAGAGGACAGCTCAGGCCACACAGGAAAAAAAAAAATGACAGTTTAGGAACAGAAAATGCCTCACTGTGGCCCCAGGCTGCCTGGGGTCTGCTCCCACGTCCGTGACTCCTCCCAGGGCCCCGCCATGACACCACATTCCCTAAGACAAAAACTGGAAAGAGACAGCCCTGGCTGTCCTCAGGGGGACTCAGCGCCCTGGCCTGCATCCTCTGCCCGGTTCACCGTTCTCTACCTCCGGATCAGGCCTCCTCCTCCCAGCAGGAGCTCTGGGCTGGGGAACACAGGCTCGCACCTCTGGCTCAGCTCTGCACCTGCACTCAGGCGGTGTGGACAGAAAGATGGGGGAGACAGGCCCGGAGGAGCTGCCCCAGAAAAGGCTCCCTTTATGCCACATTCTGGAAACAATGTGTTAATTATGATTCCCCCAGCCCCACCACAGTTCAGGCTGAAGACCCTTCATTGGTGAATTTGTGAAGCCTCTGATCTCAGCTTGGCAGCGCCTGGCATGCAAGAAGCCACAGAAACCCCTGGGATCTGCAAGGTGCCCGGGGAGGGTCCCCACCGGAGGGTCCCCACCCCGACCCCCATCCCGCCTGGCCCTGCGCTGAGGCCGTGCGGGGGCGTCCCCAGGGCAGCCGTACCTAGTGTTCTCGGCACCAGAGCCTGAAGAGGTTTTTCTGTGAAAACAAGAACCACTTTGAGGACAGACAGAACTTCCCCGGGTCAGACACCCTGGAGGTCTGCCCTGGACAGAGGACAGATCACTCCCCTTGCTGGCTGCTGCAGATAAACTGAATGGTTTGTACTTTTCTCAGCAGGTGCATGGAATGCAGCAATGCAGGGAGGGGACCCAAGCAAAGAGGAGAGTACTTCAAAACACTCGTGGGAAAACGGGGGAGGAAAAGACACGTTTGTTTTGGTGGAAAAGAGAATCTTGAGACCTGCTGGTGATTTTTTTTCATAATATGCTTGTTTTGACAATTTTCTGAAGACCCCCCAAGTACATGGATTTCAACAGTTCTTACATCAGAATAAACACATTTCTTCCCTTTTTCCAGCAATGCTTCTGAAGCCCCGGCGACTTGGTCTCTTGGGATCCCCCTGGATGTCAGCTTCCCTAGCATGTGACCACAGGTGACAGCAGCCTGGGAGAGTTCTTCTTTTTTTCATGGGTCAAACAGTATCTGCCTCCCGCCTCCCACCTGAGCAGCCCCCACTGAGTGCCCTTCAGGGAAATGGCAAGAAAGAAAGGAAAAAATCAAGAGACGTGAGCACAGGGATGGTCTGAGTTGACGTCTGTGTCGAGCGAGAGGCAGGGACCGAACGCAGTTCTTCGACTTCGATCCGTCCATTTCCAGCATAACCATGTATTGGCGGCATCCGCCTTCCCCCAGGGCACCGTCTGGGCACGTCTGTCCAAAAGCGATCGGCTGTGTGTGGATGCATTTCTGGGCTCTCAGTTCTGTTCCATTGAGCCGTGTGTGGGTTCTGTGGGTTTTTATGCTGGTCCCATGCTGCGTTAATTACTATAGCTTTTTTTTATTTTTATTTTTTTATTTGACAGGTAGAGTTATAGACAGTGAGAGAGACACAGAGAGAAAGGTCTTCCTTCCGTTGGTTCACTCCCCAAATGGCCACTACGGCCAGCGCTGCGCCAATCCAAAGCCAGGAGCTGGGTGCTTCCTCCTGGTCTCCCATGCGGGTGCAGGGCCCAAGCACTTGGGCCATCCTCCACTGCCTTCCCGGGCCACAGCAGAGAGCTGGACTGGAAGAGGCGCAACTGGGACTAGCACCCGGCACCCCGACCGGGACTAGAACCTGGTGTGCCGGCGCCGCAGGAGGAGGATTAGCCTGGTGAGCCACAGCGCCGGCCAATTACTATAGCTTTGTGGTATACTTGGAAGCCAGGTATTGTGATGCCTCCAGGTTGATTTTTCTTTTTTTCCTCTCAGAATCACTTTGGCTACTCTGGGTCTCCCATGATTGCATATGAATTTTAGGGTTGTTGGGCTGTTTTATTCCTAATTCTGTGAAGAACGTTGCTGGTGTTCTGATAGAGATGGCACTGAGTCTCTGGCCTAAGGGAGTACAGACATTTTAATGATACGAATTCAAAAATCTGCTTCCATAAGTGAGCATTTCAACAGACAGCATGGACCCTCTGGGGCTGGAGGGACAACTCAGTGGGACACTTGGAAGGAGCCACCTGCTGGATAGCTAGGGGGAGGGGTCCAACCCAGGGGTCGACTGGCAATCCCCGGAGATGGTTCTGGTTGTCCTGGGTGGAGGGACGGAGGCCAGGGGCGCTACTTGGCACCCTGCCGTGCACACGGCAGCTCCTGTTGACTCCAAATGTTGATGGTGTCAGTGCTGAGGGTCGCTGCCCCGCTCATGTAATCTCACGGCCGGCCCTCATGTCCGTGGGTTCTGCATCCATACACTCAACTCACTGCAGGACCAAAACTCAGGAGAACATAACTCACATCTGGGCTGGATGCAGGCAGACTTTTGTCCTTGGCCTGATTCCCCACACGATAGCATCACCGGGATTTACAAAGCATGATGCTGCACCGAGTGTCGTACGTCTCCCAGAGACAACTCAAAGTCCCCGGAGGATGTGCGTAGGGACCGTGACAGAAAGAACTTGAGCACTTGTGAACTCTGGTACCCCAGGGGGTCCTGACGCTAACCCCACACAGATGTTGCAGGAAGACTGCACTAAGTCCATTTTACAGATTAGGAAACTGAGGTCCAGGCGGAGGTAATGTAACCTGCTGCAGCTAGGAGAGAGAAGGGCAGGAACCCAGGCCGTTCACACCAAGTCCCTACTACGTAAACCTCTCACCAGTCTGTCTCTGCATTCCCAAAACAGAGATGGCCTACCCTGCACCTAGAAAAGATTGCTCTGTGTTCAGCATGAATGAGACTTTAAAAAAAAAAAAAAAAACTGTGACCTGTGACCCTGTACCTTTGACCCAAGGCTCTTCCCTGGCATTATGGGGTCAGGCGGAAGGGGGAGCCTGCAGCAGATTTTACCACAGGCTTCTGAGAACACAGATGGGCCAGCCGGGCCTCATCACAGGCCATCTGCACTAGGAGAAGGCTCCCGGGTGTGGATGACACTGGAACATTCCAGAAGGGAGGGAAGGTGACGCGCATTCAAACAGAGAGACAGCCCTGAGTTTGAGCAGGTGCAGATCTTTCTCAACATTGACCCCATCTGTCAGATGCAGGGGGGCTCGGAGCTCAGGTGAGGGGGGCTCAAGAGACAAGATGAAAACGGCCAGGTCATGCAAATGCTGCATTTTTGCTGCGATGGTTCTCGTGGAAATCACAAGAGCTGTGTCTGCATCCAGGCAAAGCCCTCGGCTCGGGCCCCGTACACCCTCCCGGGATCTCGGAGTCCCACCTTCGTGCTGTCCCCCACGTCACGACGCACCCCCCCCCCAGCACCTAGCCAGCTGCCAGCCCCACAGGGGCAGAGGGCCGTGGCGCCTCCTCACCTGGGCACGAAGACCACGTTGTGCAGGTAGTCCTCGAACGTCTTGCGGAAGGAAGACTCCTCCAGCTCCTTCAGGATCTGGGAGTCGGTCTTGGGGCAGGAGCAGCACTCGCCCGCCGAGTCCTCATACTCACTCTGGTTGTGCTTCTGCGAATCGTCAGACTCGAATGGGGGCGACCACGTGCGGGAGGGCAGCTTCAACCCTGGAGAGAGAGAACGGCAGAGGAGGGGGCTTCAGTCTCCCCCGACAACACAGAGACACACGCACAAAGGCACTGGATGCAAGGGACACAGCCTGGGTTCAAGCTGCCCGTCAAGAAATAAGCCTCTCTCAAGAGTGTCCAGGGGGGGCCGGCACTGCGGCGCGCGGGCAAAGCCACAACACCGGTGTTCCATACGGGCACCAACTCAAGTCCTGGCTGCTCTGCTGCTGATCCAGCTCCCTGCTAACGCACCTGGGGAAGCAGTGGTGATGGCCCACATGGGAGACCTGGATGGAGTTCCCAGCTCCTGGCTTCAGGCTGGTCCAGCCCCAGCCCTTGCAGCCATTAGGGGAGTGAACCAGCAGATGGATCTCTCTCCCTCTCCTCTCTCTGTCACTCTTTCAAATAAATAAATCTTTATTTAAAAAAGGAGAGTATGTCAATATCTTACAAGCTGTTGAACACCATCATCTGCATATTGGAGATGTTACAACAACCAGGCAACGCTCTTGTCCCCATGAGGCTTACTGACTTCCTATAGTAAACCAGGAATACGTAGGTCGTGCTCAGATGATGGGTAAAAAAACAGATATTTTTATGGTGTTGCTTCACAGAAAGTAATCATTGAGCCATCCTGAGCTAAGCAGAAGAATGAATCAGGCACATATCTTGGTGTAAACTAATTTTGACAGAATAAAAAAGCAGTGTAAAGGCCCTGGGGTAGTATCTTTCTTGGCACATCAAGGAAACAACGTAGCCAGGAGGGGGAGGGAAGGGGCAGTGGGAGACGAGGCTGGAAGAGGAATAGGCGGCCCCAGTCACAGGTGAACAAATAAATCAACTGAGAGGAGAAGAGAATTCCAACTGGGAGGTCAGGGCATCCATTCAGGAATCCACAAGTGGGACTTGCTCACTGGTTCTCTGCTGGGGCCGGGGGAGGAGTGTGCAGCCCAGGGAGCGCCAGGCAGTGTCTGGGGACGACAAAGGGGTCACAACTGGGCCGGGCTTGCCCCTGGCAGCTCACGCTGGAGGACGAGGATGTGGCTCACACCCCACAAGGCACAGGACCACCCGGCCCCAGCGAACGGCCCGGCCCAAGGCTGAACTGAGACCCATGATGAGATGCTGGAGGCAGGAACCTCTTGAGTAAGCCAAGAGAAGGGAAAAGAAAATGAGGTAACTTCTGCAGATGGTGGTCATAAAAACTAAGCTGTTTTTTTTTTTTTTATAAGTCCCATGGCTGGCCTTGATCCCTAGGGTCAAAGCCCAGGTACGGGGGGCGGGGGGATTGTATGGCCTAGTGTTGAAGACACCATGTCCCACATTGGAGTGCCTGGGTTCAAGTCCCAGCCCCGGCTCCTGATGCCATCTCCCTGCTGATGCATGCCCTGGGAGGCAGTAGTGATGGCTTAAGCTCTTGGGTTAAGCAGCCACCTGTGACACCGGCATCCCATGAAGGCGCCAGTTCAAGTCCCCGTTGCTCCACTTCTGATCCAGCTCCCTGTGAATACATCTCGGAAAGCAGTGGGAGATGGCCCAAGTGCTTGGGCCCCTGCCACCCATGTGGGAGTTCCTGCCTCCTGGCTTTGGTCTGACCCAGCCCTGGCTGTTGCCAGCATTTGGGGGATTAAAACAGCAGATGGGAGATCTTCCTTTCTCTGTCGCTCTGCCTTTCAAATAAAATATTTAAATTAACATATAGATGTTGAGCTCAAGCCCAGAGGCTGCTGCTCCCTACACTGTGCAGCTGTGAAAGCCAACATCGATCTTACGGGCCACAGCCACAAACGTCCCCACGGATCCACCTCTCCTGCCGCCAGCCTCTCAGCCTGGTGCCTGCTGGTATCTGCTTAGCACAGGAAGTTCTCTTCTTCCTTCCTGCACTCTTTATGCTCAGACATGGACAACAAACTCAAAATAAGTGTGTCAAGGACTTCCCTGCCAAGGGTAAGCAGCCACTCACAAACTCAAGTGCAGCTTGAAAAGCCAGCAAGAGGCTCGCAGAAATACTTCTCCTTAAAAAAAATAAGGTGTATTTATTTTTATTTGAAAGACAGAGTAACAGAGAGACTGAGGGTCGGGGGGAGAGAGAGAATATCTTCCATCCACTGATTCACTCCCCAAATGGCCTCAGCAGCCAGGGCTGGGCCAGGCTGAAGCCAGGAGCCAGGAACTCCATCAGGTTTTCTCACCTAGATGACAGGGGCCCAAGCACCTGCTGCCTCCCAGGGTGTGCATTAGCTCAAAGGTAGATGGGAAGTGCAGGGGCCAGGACTCAAACCCAGGCCCTCGGATGCGGGATATGGGCATCCCAAGAGGCAACATAACCACTTGTGCCAACTCACCCATCTCTAAAATTTATTTTACTTATTTCAGAGAGAGAGAGGGAGGGAGAGAGGGAAGGAGTCAGAGAGAAAGAGAATATCTCCCATCTACCGTTCACTCCCTGACAATAGGCAGACCTGGGCCGGGCTGAAGCCAAGAGCCAGTGACTCCATCCAGGTCTCCCACGTGGGTACAGGGGTCCAAGCACTTCCAGTGCCTGGCATCTTCCAGTGCCTTCCCAGTTGCATTAGTAGAGAACTGGATAAAAAGTGAAGCAGCTGGGACTTGAACTGGAGTCCATATGGGATGCCAGCACTGCAGACAGCAACTTAACCCGCTGTGCCACAAAGCCCCTCTTAGAAATACTTCCCGCGTTTATGAACGCACACAGGCGGGTCTGGCTGAGTTAACCATAGAGAGGGCCAGTACCCTATGACAAAGAGAAGAAAACTGTAGGATTTCCACAGTCGAGGAGCTCCCGGCTTTTCTCTGGAGAGGGGGGATGCATGCTTGGGCACAGGTTCATTCCTGACTCCCAGTGCCTCTTTCCAGCAGCCACAGCACAAAATTGGGAATGCCATGGTTTTTCTGAGACTTTAAAAGTAGAAGCACACGGGGCTGGCACTGTGGCACAGCAGGTTAACACCCTGGCCTGAAGCACCGGCATCCCATATGGGCACCAGTTCTAGTCCCGGCTGCTCCACTTCTGATCCAGCTCTCTGCTATGGCCTGGGAAAGCAGTAGAAGATGGCCCAAGTCCTTGCACCCACGTGGGAGACCCTGAAGAAGTTCCTGGCTCCTGGCTTCGGATCAGTGCAGCTCCAGCCGTGCGGCCAACTAGGGAGTGGAACCATCGGATGGAAGATCTCTCTCTCTCTCTCTCTCTCTCTCTCTCTCTGCCTCTCCTCTGTGTAAATCTTTAAAAAATAAAAATAAAAAAAAAAAGTAGGAGCACAGAGAGGTCCCTGGAGTCATCAGATCCACAGAGACCGGAAGTAGAGGGGGGTGCCAGGGGAGGTGGCTGGGGGTTGCTGAATGGGGACAGAGTTCCGGGTTAGGAAGATGAGAAAGCTCTGCAGGTGGACAGTGATGATGGCTGCACGACATCCTGAGTGTGCTTTATGCCACTGTAAACCTAAAAGCAATTTTAAAACAGGGGCTGGCGCTGTGGCGCAGCTCTCCATGGTGACGCCAGCATCCCATACTGGAGTGCTGGGATTGAGTCCTGGCTGTTCCGCTTCCAATCCAGCTCCCTGTTCATGTGCACCCTGGGAGGCAGAAGACAATGACCCAAGGACCTGGGCCCCTGCCACCCACATGGGAGACCCGGAGGGAGCTGTAGGCTCCTGGCTTTGGCCTGACCCAGAGCTGGCCATTGTGGCCATTTCGGGAGTAAACCAGCAGATGGAAAATCTGTCTGTCTCTCTCTCATCGCTCCCTTTCAAATAAATAAAATATTTAAATAAATAAATCATGGTTACAATGATACATTTTGTGGCAAGTATATTTTTACAATAATTTTTTTAAAAAAACCACACTGATGATACTAATATGAAGCACTGCTGATGATAGTTTATTTAGTGTTTATTTAGTGTGTGTGTGTGTGTGTGTGTGTATGTGTGTGTTCTAAGTCATCAAAATAAGCATTACATAAAATTTCACATTTTCTTGTCTCAACTGTTGAGGAACAGCTATTTTTTCATACTATTTGTTGAACTCTTTATCTAGTATAGAGTTAATCTTATGTGTATAAAGTTAATTGCAAACAGATCTAAATAAAAAAATAAGAATGAGAATAGGAGAGGGAGGAGGAAGAAGCGTGGGAGTGTGGGTGGGAGGGTGGGAAGAATCACTATGTTCCTAAAGTTGTACTTATGAAATGCATGAATTTTGTGTACCTTAAATAAAAGGTTTCAGGGGAAAAAAATTGAACATGTTCACCATTTTCCAGGGCACGGTTTCGTGGCGTTAAGCACACTCACACAGTCACACAGCCCTCACCACCAGAGCTTCAGACTCTCTCATCTTGCAAAACTGCAGCTCTGTCCCCAGGAGGCACTGGCTCCCCAGCCCCCTCCTCCAGCCCCTGGCACCACCCCGCCATTCGACTTCCTGCCTCTGTGGATCTGACTGTTTTCCAGGGACCTCCCAGGAGTAGAGTCCCACTGGTAAAACTCTGTGATCCTCGCAAATAAAACCATGTTCAATCCTGTCATTTGGTAATTACAGATTTGGACTTTTAGGATAGAAGTCGTTGCTCTTTAAGACAACAAGGCGGGGAGGGGCAGGGTGAGATCTGGCATTGCTGGTTCCAGCACAGGCCCAGGAGCTGGGAGCCGGGCCAGCGGCTGGGCATGCTCGGGAGTTATATAAAGCAGGCGAGGAGATAAATCACGTTTGCAAGCCGGGGCTCGGGCAGGGATGATGTCACAGCACACATATAGCACATGATCTTAGAGCCCTGACAGTGCCCAGAGATTATCTGTCCTCCAGCCGCTTCTCCCAAAAAGGAGGTAGACAGTGACTCGCTGCCTGGAGACCTGGCGCAGACTGGGCAGCCAGCCGGGGCTGAGCCACAAGCAGCCCTGGGGCTCCCGGCCCTGGCCACGTGGCACCAGTGGCCCTCGGCACTGTCCGCTGAGGTCACGGGAAGAGGCTTCGACTAACTGAAAAATCTCTCCAGAGAACTAAGTAGAACAGCAAGCCAATTAAAGAGAGAGGAAGACTGGTGACTGGCACTTCCCTGGTGGGGTTCGTGTTTAGAAAACCTGGCGTTAGCTACAAGGGTCCTTTAAACCCTTCATGGAAAACAGAATTAAAAGGCAAGATTCCGGGAGTACAAAACATTCTGCAATCCATGCATGTTTAAAAAATTCAGGTGTTACGGGGGGAAAAACTATGCAAGGATTTCAAAAACTGTTGGCATCAAACAAAACATCTCTTTTTTTTTTGACAGGCAGAGTGGACAGTGAGAGAGAGAAAGAGAGAAAGGTCTTCCTTTTGCCGTTGGTTCACCCTCCAATGGACGCCGCGGCCGGCACGCTGCAGCTGGCACACCGCGCTGATCCGATGGCAGGAGCCAGGTGCTTCTCCTGGTCTCCCATGCAGGTGCAGGACCCAAGGACTTGGGCCATCCCCCACTGCACTCCCGGGCCACAGCAGAGAGCTGGACTGGAAGAGGGGCAGCCAGGACAGAATCCAGTGCCCCAACCGGGACTAGAACCCGGGGTGCTGGCACCACAGGCGGAGGATTAGCCTATTGAGCTGCAGCGCCGGCCCAAAACTTATCTTTGTAACTCCTTTTCTCCATGCACCTTTTGCAGTATCTCCCCCACCTTCAAGAATGTGAAAAGGGGGCTGGGATCGTGGCACAGCTGATTAAGCAGCCAACTGTGACACCGGCAAGGCCCGGCTGCTCCACTTCTAATCCAGCTCCCTGCTCATGTGCCTCGGAAGGCAGTGGACGAAGGACCAAGCACTTGGGCCCCTGCACCCACATGGGAGACCAGGATGGAGTTCCAGGCTCCTAGCTTGAGCCTGGCCCAGCCCTGGCCATTGTGGGCATGTGGGTAAAGAATCAGCAGATAGAAGATCTCTCTTTCTCTCTCCTTCTCTCTTTCACTCTGCCTTTCAAATAAATAAAATAAATCTTTAAAAAAAAAAAATACAGGCTGGGGCCGCACTCAATAGGCTAATCCCCCACCTGCGGTGCCAGCACACCGGGTTCTAGTCCCGGTTGGGGCACCGGATTCTGTCCTGGTTGCCCCTCTTCCAGTCCAGCTCTCTGCTGTGGCCTGGGAGTGCAGTGGAGGATGGCCCAGGTGCTTGGGCCCTGCACCTGCATGGGAGACCAGGAGAAGCACCTGGCTCCTGGCTTCAGATCAGCGCGGTGCGCCGGCCACAGCGCACCAGCCGCAGTGGCCACTGGAGGGTGAACCAACGGTAAAGGAAGACCTTTCTCTCTTTCTCTCTCTCACTGTCTACTCCGCCTGTCAAAAAAAAAAAAAAATACAAACAACTAAAGAAAAAAGGTGATTTCTGCTTGTCCGGTTTGCTGGGAGTTTCTAGACCCCAGTTTCAGCTATTTGAAAATACACAATAAATCTCTGTTAGTATCCTCACCCTGCCATGCAAGTGAACCCCAGAATGTATCCCTCCCATCTGTAACCTTGTACCCACCTTCCCAGCCTCTGGTAACCACCATTGTGAGAATCTGGGACATTCCCATCACAAAGAAATGACCTCCCCTCCCCTGTTAGAGGTGAAAGATATGCTAATTGTAGCTACCCTGAGCTGATCAGGGACACACCACATACATGTAGTAAAACCCTACACTGTGTCCAATAACTACACACAATTATTCTGTGTCCATAAAAGATACTGGCAGTTTTTAAATAACTAAGCTCCGATGTACAAACTAGTTTAAGGCTTCTAACTCGTATTTTTCCTTTTATTTTTTCCCCAGATGGCTGGAAGCTCATTATGTAAACAGGACTGAAGACTCAAAACTGAAGCTGAGGTGGGTGCTTGGCACAGCAGTGACGCTGCTTCCCGTATCTAAGCAGTTGGGTTGGAATGGGCTGGAATCCTGTCTCTGCTCCTGACCCAGCTCCCCACTAATGGGCACCCTGGAAGACAGCGTGTGAAGCTCACAGACTTGAGCACCTGTCACCAATGTGGGAGACCCAGACTGAATCCTGGCTCCTGGCTTCAACTGCCCCAGCCCCGAGTGTTACAGCACTTGGGGAGTGATCCAGTGAATGGAAGCTCCTTCTCCATCTCTGTCTGTCTCTCCCCTCTCCACCTTTCAAATAAAAAAAAATTAATTTTAACCATCATTGGTATAAGCGTTTAATTGAAAGCAGTGGAAGACGGCCCAAGGACCTGGGTCCCTGGATCCTGGCTTCGGTCTGGCCCGGCTCTGGCTGTCGTGGGCACCTGAGGAACGAAGCAGTGGATGGGAAATCTGTGGTGTGTTTGTGTGTTCCCCTATCTCTGTGTAGCTCTGCCTTAATAACAAATCAATCTTTTTTTAAAAAAGAGAGAGAGAACAAGCATGAAAGCTTGCTTCTTGCTGTCTCAGACTTAAAACTGTAGGGTTGGGGCGGAGTCAAAACCCTTCTCTCAACATGGGTGGGGCCAGATCTGCACCAAAGTCGTGTGTGGGTCTTACAGCACTGAGAGGGAGGAAGACAGTAAGAAAGCAGGATGGGGGAGAGAATTCCAGAAGGGAACGGCATCAAGCCTGAGAGATAGTACATGTTGCCTAAGAAGAGGGCTATAGTTCAATAACAGCCCGGCTAGGGGACTCCAGTGGCTACGTCACCACCAGGTGACAATCTCACCAGACGACTCATGTACGCCTGCGGCCAGTCCTTGACCAAACCATCGACATGCTGCCCGTGACTCTCTCTGCTTCTGACACAAGTCTCCAGAGTACATAACTGTGAAACGACGTGTGAAAATCATGTGTATGGAGTGGGCGTTTAGCCCAGCAGGGAAGACACTCACGTCCATGGGTTTGAGTCCCGGCTTCAGCTCCTGACTCCAGCTCCCTGTAAATGCAGACCCTGGGAGGCAGCAGTGATGGCTCAAGTCGCTGGGTTCCCGCCACCCACATGGGAGACCTGGATGGAGCTCCCCACTCCTGGTTTTATTCTGGCCCAATTCCAGCTATTGTAGGCATTTAGGGAGTGAACCAGCAGATGGAAGATCTCTCTCAGTTAGAAAGAGGGAGAGACCATGAACATAGATGCAAAAATCCTCAACAAAATTCTGGCCAATAGACTGCAACAACACATCAGAAAGATCATCCACCCAGACCAAGTGGGATTCATCCCTGGTATGCAGGGATGGTTCAACATTCGCAAAACAATCAACGTGATACACCACATTAACAGACTGCAGAAGAAAAACCATATGATTATCTCACTAGACGCAGAGAAAGCATTCGATAAAATTCAACACCCTTTCATGATGAAAACCCTAAGCAAACTGGGTATAGAAGGCACATTCCTCAATACAATCAAAGCAATTTATGAAAAACCCACGGCCAATATCCTATTGAATGGGGAAAAGTTGGAAGCATTTCCACTGAGATCTGGTACCAGACAGGGATGCCCACTCTCACCACTGCTATTCAATATAGTGCTGGAAGTCTTAGCCAGAGCTATTAGGCAAGAAAAAGAAATTAAAGGGATACAAGTTGGGAAGGAAGAACTCAAACTATCCCTCTTTGCAGACGACATGATTCTTTATTTAGGGGACCCAAAGAACTCTACTAAGAGACTATTGGAACTCATAGAAGAGTTTGGCAAAGTAGCAGGATATAAAATCAATGCACAAAAATCAACAGCCTTTGTATACACAGACAATGCCACGGCTGAGGAAGAACTGCTAAGATCAATCCCATTCACAATAGCCACAAAAACAATCAAATACCTTGGAATAAATTTAACTAAGGACATTAAAGATCTCTACAATGAAAATTACAAAACCTTAAAGAAAGAAATAGAAGAGGATACCAAAAAATGGAGAAATCTCCCATGCTCATGGATTGGAAGAATCAATATCATCAAAATGTCCATTCTCCCAAAAGCAATTTACAGATTCAACGCAATACCAATCAAGATACCGAGGACATTCTTCTCAGATCTGGAAAAAATGATGGTGAAATTCATATGGAGACACAGGAGACCTCGAATAGCTAAAGCAATCTTGTACAACAAAAACAAAGCCGGAGGCATCACAATACCAGATTTCAGGACATACTACAGGGCAGTTGTTATCAAAACAGCATGGTACTGGTACAGAAACAGATGGATAGACCAATGGAACAGAATAGAAACTCCAGAAATCAATCCAAACACCTACAGCCAACTTATATTTGATCAACGATCCAAAACCAGTCCCTGGAGTAAGGTCAGTCTGTTTAATAAATGGTGCTGGGAAAACTGGATTTCCACGTGCAGAACCATGAAGCAAGACCCCTACCTTTCACCTTACACAAAAATTCATTCAACATGGATTAAAAATTTAAACCTACGACCCGACACCATCAAATTACTGGAGAGCATAGGAGAAACCCTGCAAGACATAGGTACTGGCAAAGACTTATTGGAAAAGACCCCAGAAGCACAGGCACTGAAAACCAAAATTAACTACTGGGATTGCATCAAATTGAAAAGTTTCTGTACTGCAAAAGAAACAGTCAGGAAAGTGAATAGGAAACCGACAGAATGGGAAAATATATTTGCAAACTATGCAACAGATAAAGGGTTGATAACCAGAATCTACAAAGAAATTAAGAAACTCCACAACATCAAAACAAACAACCCACTTAAGAGATGGGCCAAGGACCTCAACAGACATTTTTCCAAAGAGGAAATCCAAATGGCCAACAGACACATGAAAAAATGTTCAAGATCCCTAGCAATCAGGGAAATGCAAATCAAAACCACAATGAGGTTTCACCTCAGCCCGGTGAGAATGGCTCACATTCAGAAATCCACCAACAATAGATGCTGGAGAGGATGTGGGGAAAAAGGGACACTAATCCACTGCTGGTGGGAATGCAAACTGGTGAAGCCACTATGGAAGTCAGTCTGGAGATTCCTCAGAAACCTGAATATAACCCTACCATTCAACCCAGCCATCCCACTCCTTGGAATTTACCCAAAGGAAATTAAATTGGCAAACAAAAAAGCCGTCTGCACAGCAATGTTTATTGCGGCTCAATTCACAATAGCTAAGACTTGGAACCAACCCAAATGCCCTTCAACAGTAGACTGGATTAGGAAATTATGGGACATGTACTCTACAGAATACTATACAGCAGTCAAAAACAATGAAATCCGGTCACTTGCAACAAAATGGAGGAATCTGGAAAACATCATGCTGAGTGAATTAAGTCAGTCCCAAAGAGACAAATATCATTTGTTTCCCTTGATTGGCAATGACTAACTGAGCACCAAAGGGGAAACCTGTAGAAGTGAAATGGACACTATGAGAAACAGTGACTCGATCAGCTCTTGTGCTGACTGTTGTTGTACAATGTAATACTTTATCCATGGTAGTATTTTTTTTTCTTTATCCTAGTACTAGTGGTTGAACTCTGTAATTAACACACAATTATTCTTAGGTGTTTAAATTTTAACTGAAAAGTAATCTCTGTGAAATATAAGAGTGGGAATAAGAGAGGGAGGAGATGTAAAATTTGGGACATGCTCAATCGGAACGGCCCCAAATGATGGAGTTAGAATTGTGCCAGGGGTTTCCAATACAATCCCATCAAGGTGGCATGTACCAAGGCCATCTCATTAGTCCAAGTGATCAATTTCAGCTCACAATTGATCACACTGATAGGTCTAAGAGTCAAAGGGATCACACAAACAAGACTAGTGTCTGCTAATACTAACTGATAGAATCAAAAGGGGAGAGAATGATCCAACATGGGAAGCAGGATACACAGCAGACTCATAGAATGGAAGATGTCCTAAATAGCACTCTGGCCTCAGAATCAGCCCTTAAGGCATTCGGATCTGGCTCAAGAGCCCATGAGAATATTTTAGGCATGGAAAGCTAAGACACTCTGGAAAAAACAGAAGACCTAAATGAAAGATCTCTGCGAGTGAGATCCCAGTGGAAAGAACGGGGCCATCAAAGAAGGAGGTACCTTTCTCTGAAGGGAGGAGGGAACTTCCACTTTGACTATGGCCCTGTGGGAATAAGATCGAAGTCGGCGAACTCTAAAGGCTTCCATAGCCTCGGCAACTCATGACCAGAGCCTAGGGAGATTACTGACGCCATAAACAAGAGTGTCAAATTGTTAAATCAACATCAGGAGTCACTGTGTACTTACGTCTCATGTGGGATCTGTCCTTAATGTGTTATCCAATGTGAAGTGATGCTATTACTAGTACTGAAACAGTATTTTTACACTTTGTGTTTCTGAGTGGGTGCAAACTGATGAAATCCTTACATAGTATATATTGAATCGATCTTCTTTATATAAAGATAATTGCAAATGATTAAAAAATCTTGGTGTTAAACTGGAAATTGCATAGACAATTAATCAATTTTTTTAAAAAAAAATCATGTAGGATCTCTGTCCTTAATGTGCTGTACATTGTGAATTAATACTATAACTAGTACTCCAACAGTATTATCATTTTGTGTCTCTATGCGAGGGCAAACCGTTGAAATCTTTACGTAATATGTACTAAATTGATCTTCTGTGTATAAAGAGAATTGAAAATGAATCTTGATGTGAACAGAAGGGGAGAGGGAGCGGGAAAGGGGAGGGTGGGGGGAGGGAGGGAAGTTGTGTGGGGGGGGAGCCATTGTGGTCCATGAGCTGTTCTTTGGAAATTTATATTCTTTAAATAAAAGCTTTATAAAAAAAAAAAAAAAAAAAAGAAAGAGGGAGAGACAGGGAAAGCTTCCATCCATTGGTTTATTGTTCAAATGACCACAATAGCCAGGGCTGGGTCAGACGGAAGCCAGGGGCCTGGAACTCCATCCAGGCCTCCCACATGAGTGGCAGAGACTCAAACTCATGCTCATCTGGGATGCTGGCACTGCAGGCAGTGGCTTAACACGCTGCACCACAATGCCAGTCCTAATAAACCCACTTTACTTTTATTTATTTATTTATTTATGTTTGACAGGCAGAGTTAGACAGTGAGAGAGAGAGAGACAGAGAGAAAGGTCTTCCTTTTCCATTGGTTCCACTCCCCAAATGGCTGCTATGGCCTGTGTGCTACACTGATCCGAAGCCAGGAGCCAGGTGCCTCCTCCTGGTCTCCCATGCGTAAACCCTTTTTTTTTTTTGGACAGGCAGGGTGGACAGTAAGAGAGAGAGACAGAGAGAAAGGTCTTCCTTTTGCCATTGGTTCACCCTCCAATGGCCGCCGCGGCCGGCATGCTGTGGCTGGTGCACCACGTGATCCGATGGCAGGAGCCAGGTGCTTCTCCTGGTCTCCCATGGGGTGCAGGGCCCAAGCACTTGGGCCATCCTCCACTGCACTCCCGGGCCACAGCAGAGAGCTGGCCTGGAAGAGGGGCAACCGGGACAGAATCCGGCGCCCCGACCGGGACTAGAACCCGGTGTGCCGGCGCCGCAAGGTGGAGGATTAGCCTAGTGAGCCGCGGCGCCGGCCACGTAAACCCATGTTAATGTGTGTGTTTTCATAGAGGATAGAGCGGAGATGTGCACGTGCATGTGTGCACTCACTGGGAAACAGGAAGAAAGACCATTCCCTGAAAGTGGAGCAAAGCGTGGCCTGCCCCCGCCGGCACCGCACTCACCTTTGAGGCAATAATCCAGCTCGTAGAGCTCTCTGTCCTCCTCCTGTCTCTCCCAGAAAACCAGGTAGTGCGTGATGTTGCCATTGGGGTCTGATGGAGGTTTCCACTTCAAAAGAATCTGGGAGGAGGAGTTAGAAACCGAAATCGGATCCAGGGGGACAGAAGGATCTGCAAAGGAGAACAGAAAGGGGTGCGCTATGAGGAAGGTGCAGGGTACAGGGGACAAGGGGAGGGGAGGGGCACACAAGGTGGAGAAATACAAGCAGGGGAGGCATCTAGCCTGGCAGTTAAGATGCTGCGCTGGAGTCCCAGCTCCACTCCTGACTCCAGCTTCCTGCTGGCGCACACCCTGGGAGGCAGCAGGTGATGACTCAAGTACTTGGGCCCCTGCCACCCATGTGGGACACCCAGATGGAGTTCCTGGTTCCTGACTTCAGCCTGACCCAGCCGCGGGCCATTGCAGATGTTTGGAGCCTGACCCAAGAGATGATAGCTCTCTCATCTGACTGTCTGGCACATACTCTCCCTCTCTCTCCCTCTCTTAAATTGAAAAAAAAAAAAAAATGTTCTAATAGTAAACCTTCCTGGGGCCAGTGCTGTGGCAGAGTGGTTAAGTCACTGCTGGCAACATAGGCAACCACATCAGAGAGTCAGCTCATGTCCTTGTTGTCCTGGTTCTGATCCAGCTCCCTGCCAATGTACCTGGGAAGGCAGCAGAGGACTGTCCAAGTCCTTGGGCCCCTACACCCACGTGGGAGACCCGGAAGGAGTTCCTGCCTCCTGGCTTCAAGTTGTAGCTGTTTGGGGGAGTGAGCCAGAGGATGGCAGATCTCTGTCTCTCTGTCTCTCTGTCTCCCTCTTCCTCTTGCTGTCACTCTGCCTTTTAAATAAATCAATCAATCTTTGAAATAGAGCAATTATAACAATATGCTGTCAGAAAAGCCACTTAAAGTTTATGAACAGGAGCCAGCGTTGTGATGCAGCAAGCTAAGCTGCCACTTGCAATGCAGTCATCCCACGACGGCGCCAGTTCAAGTCCCAGCTGCTCCATTTCCAATCCAGCTCCTTGTTAATGCGCCCGGGAAAGCAGCAAAAGATGGCCCAAGCACTTGGGCCCTTGTCAGCCACGAGGGAGACATAGAAGAAGCTCCTGGCCCCTGGCTTCAGCCTGGTACTGCCCCAGCAGTCATTTGGGGAATGAACCAGTGGGTGGAAGATTTCTCTCTCACTGTCTCTCCTTCTTTCTGTCACTCTGATTTCCAAATAAAAATAATTTTTTTAAAAAAAAGTTAAAAACTTTATTTTTGGAGTTTCCTAAATAAAATAAATCTTAAAAAAAAAAAATACAATTGACGGGCCAGCGCTGTGGCGTAACAGGTTAACACCCTGGCCTGAAGCGCCGGCATCCCATATGGGCGCCGGTTCGAGACCCAGCTGCTTTACTTCCGATCCAGCTCTCTGCTGTGGCCTAGGAGGACAGTAGAGGATGGCCCAAGTCCTTGGGTCCCTGCACCCACATGAGAGACCCGGAAGAAGCTCCTGGCTTCTGGTTTTGGTACGGCGCAGCTCCGGCCATTTGGGGAGGGAACCAGCAGATGGAAGACCTGTGTGTGTGTGTGTGTGTGTGTAACTTTTTCAAATAAATAAATAAATCTTAAAAAAAAAATACACTTGACACGGTGGAAAAGGAAACTGCAGATGGGGTGGGGTGGGCGTGGCTAGCTATGCCCTTGGGGTCTGCTGCTCCGACTCCATTTCTCAGCACCTGGTCCCTTCAGAAGCCATGAACCATGCAAAAGCAGATTGCGCACAACACCACCCCAACAGCCTGTCCAAGGCAAGATGTCCGACTGTGAGCACAGCCATGCCGACAGCAAACACATACTGGTAGCATCCGTCTGGACGTAAATGATGTCGCTCTTGGCTCCGTAGGTCCGGCGCTCATCAGAGAAGGTGACCAAGGTCTTCACAAAGATGGCGTACTGGGTCCAGGGCTTGAGGCCACGCATCAGCCACCCAGGGTGGTTCTGAGCCTTGGGGTCATTGGATCTCAGGGGCGGGTCGATGTCTACCACGGTCCAGCTGTTGGAGCCACACGCGTCCTGACCATCGAACTCCGTCACGTTCTGATAGGGGCTTTAGAGACAGCACAGAGCAAGGCTTTGACCATGGTGCAACTGTTACCCTGAGCATGCTGGAGACAGGGCCTGGGGAGGTGACATCCCACAAGGTTGTGTCTTACCCACACAGAGAAAAATGGGACAGGAAACAACCAGAGGCAAGGGACCTCCAACCCTGACATCTCAATTATAAACTAATGATGCTGATGCCGGTCTTGACTTACGATGGTTCAAGTAACAATATCCCAGCTTTATGATGGTGTGAAAACAATATTCATTCAGTGGCAATTGTAATTCAGGTTTTGGATTTTGATCTCCCGAGCTGGTGCTATGGTGTAGGAGTCTTTTCTGTGATGCAGGCGGCGGCAGACAGCCCTACGGTCACCCAGGAAACTGACCCTCTGTAGTGTGTCGCTGAGCTAGAATGTTCTGTAGTGTGCTATGTCGTTCAGCTAGGACGTTCTGTAGTGTTCCATGTCACTAACCTAAAATGTTCTGTAGTGTTCTGTGTCACTAACCTAGAATGTTCTGTAGCATCATGTCACTCAGCTAGAATGTTCTGTAGTGTTTCGTGTCACTTAGCTAGAATGTTGTGTTGCTAAGCTAGAATGTTCAGGTTAGGTAGGTTCGAAACATTTTGTAATTTCCAATATTCCTCTTTTCCATTGGGTTACTGGAACGCATCCTAAGTCGAGAAGCACATGTAACACCAGTAACCAGCTCATGAGTTTCTGTCAAGATTCCATGAGAGGATGTGTGTGAAGTTCTCATGCTGAGAGATGGAGCTATGTGATGCTTAAAATACGATCTGGACCCTGAACTCACACACCTGAGTCTGCCAGATTTTATGTTCACAGCACTCCCAGGGTAGAAACGAAATCCAGTTCCAACGTTTACAACTGGGCCCTTTCGGAAGCAAGTGGGCTGAAGTAGGTTGGGAGGATGGAGCCCCCATGACCAATTTACGTGGTGGCTGTGGAAGGACATAGACCACACACAATCCCTGTCCTTCGCTGTGTGGTTCTGTGCCCCCTCCTCGGGACTCTGCCGGCAAAAAGGAGGCCAAACCGATCTGGGACTCCAGAACCATGAGCCAAAGGGAACCTCTATCCTTTATGCAGCTGGGCTGTCTCTGACACTTTATCACAGAGGACTACAGCTATTGTGAACGCCGATCCCACGCCCACCTCCACTACCTGCTTTGGAGATCTCAGCACAGCCACACACTCAAAGGCACTGCACACCATCTACCTGTAAGCACAGGGCTGCAGTGTGGGAACACAAGAACAGGGCGGGGACTGAACAGTGGTGACGGCGGACGAACAACCTCCGTGTGGCTGTGCACTTAGCAACAGTTAAACCGAGACACCTGATGTCTAGTAGTCCGCCACTTTGGTGAAAGTTGGGAAAATATTAAAAATGAGTATTTAAAAACATCTTCTCAGCAGACCGAGCTGGTGGCAGCTGAGGATGTTGGGTGAGGCAGCCATGCAAGGGGAAAATGTACACTGCCCAAGGAAATGGGTTCATCCACAGCTGCAGGACACTCGGTCTGTGTCCACCTCAGGCTTTTGACACAAGGGGGTGCTACCGCCTGCGTACAGACACAACACAAATGGGTGAGACCCTGCAGAGAACCCTAGGGTGTTTATTATACCAGCAGGCAGAGGGCTGTGATCCATCTTCCCACCAGACCCCTCTTTCCTCTTTATCTTTGTACTTACGCCTCTTTGTAAAAAAGCATGAACCCCAAGAGGTCTCGGAAGTCGGGGGGCCAGTAGGGCTCCCATCTCAGCAAGATCTTGTCGAACGTTGTCCGAATGGAAGAAAACTTAAGCAACTCGTTTTCACCTGGAAAAGCAGAACAAAGGCACACGGCAGGCAACCTCAGCATTGAATAGTTGCAGACCAAAACATGTATGACTCCACGCTTCCCGGAGGGGTACGTGAGAACGGATGGGGGCACGCTGCTCCCCACCTGCCCCTCTGGGGTGATCACCCAGCGAAAGGCCTGTACTGGAAAGCAAGGCCCAGTCATGCCACCTGAATCCCCTTACAAACCAGCCCATCGACTGGCCAGCTCCTCCACTGCCTAAAGCACCCACGCCAGCCCACAGAGGCCGGCTGCCCCTCGGTACCGAGGGCGGGATGTTCCAGTATGAGTTTGTTTTGCACACGGGCTTGCAAGTCTGACACAGCAGCCGATGTGGCTTGTGTGCAAATAAACACGCCCTAGAGGCGTGCACAGACATCCCGCAAAGGATCCATGGGAAAACGACATTTAAAAGTAAGTTTATTCCATGTAAAAGCAAAATTGAAATCCAAGCATAGTGAGGGGCTCCACAAAGTTCATGGAAAACGCATGCTGTGGAAAAAAGGCACGCGTGGATTTCAAACACTTGTTCCACCAGCGTGAACTTCTCCAGGTCCATCTGTCCCCTGGGCTTCTGGAAGCCTCTAGCAGGGGACTTCAGACCACGAAGCCCTGCAAAGACAAAGCTGAGCAACTCACTCCACCTCTGGAGCGCCAACCACCCGCACTCTCTCCTGGGACCACTTTCTGCCTGGGGAGCCGGGGAGCCAAAGCCCCAGCGGCTTGCTCAGAAGCCGCCAGAAGCATGCAGTCAGCACATAGCCTCTACCTACAGCAACCAAGGGACCTACTGTGGCACCTGAGCCAAGCCTGGCCCTCCCAGGACAGCCCCCATCCGCGCCCGAGCTCATCAGGGCTCCAGATTGGTCCTATCCAACGTGGGACTCCTCTGGAGACAAGAGGCTGCCTTGAGTCCCCCTGGGCTTGACCAAGACTCTCAGGGACAGGAAGGATCTGCTGTCTGGGGAACTCCTATCTGGGCCTCTCTCCTTCCCTCTCTTGCTGAGAGGCCATCAGGCCCTCCCCATCTGCTGCTCCTCCACCTCCACTCCCTTCCCCACCATACTTCATGCACATGTGCCCTCAATACGTTCCCTGCACCTCTGTCTCCATCCCCGAGGACTCAGAATGACACACACATGCTATTCAACTCCGAACCCCCCGGCACGGGCACCAGGCCTGATAAATAGGTCTAGGGAGAGGGCACGCGTTTGGGTCACTCGTTAAGATGCAACTTGAGAGGCCCATGTTCCTTGTCAGAGTGCCTGGGTTCAAGCCCCACCCTGCTCCTGACTCCAACTTCCTCCTGATGCACACCCTGGGAGGCAGCAGGATGGCTCAAGGGTCCCTGACGTCCATGTGAGAGACCTGGATGGAATTCCTAACTCCTAGGCATTTCAGGTGTGAATCAATGAATGGGAGCTTTCTGCCTCTGTCTGTCTCTCTCTTCCTGCCTCTCAAATGAATTTTAAGAAAAGGTCATGGACAATGGAATAAAAATATTTGGCTGTAAAAAAATAAAATATAATCCATGCCTATGAGGGCCTTCAGAAAGTTCATGAAAAGTACATTTGATTAAAAAAAAAACAAAAAAACTATGCACAGATGTGAAACTGTTTTGTGTCCAAATAAACTTCTCTTTTAATTCCACTATTCCACAAACTTTTTGAGGCACCCTTATATAAAAGGAGCTGTCACTCATTCATCCGCTCATTTATGCAATGCTTACAGGGATCATCCAGGATCAGGCACTGCATTAGTGCAGCAGTCACACAGCCGTGCAAAGCTGCCCTCAGTAGGCTCACTAGGGGGCAGTGCGGTGGGCGAGGGAGGGCAGCCACGTTCTCTGGTCGGCGGCTGACCACTTACAGGAAGCCTGGTCCCCGTTGGTTTTTAGGGCGATGTCGTTCCTCTCCTGGCGCCCCTTGGTTCCGGAGACTTCTTCCATCTTGTGGATCTCCGACAAGCAGAGTTTGGGGTTGTAGTGGAAGAAGAGCTTCCCCTGAGAGATGGTGAGGTTGTGTTTGCTCCAGTCCCAGAGCTGCCTCAGGTTCTGGTTGTCCAAGGCGTAGAACGAGTAGTTTCTATGGGAAAACACACACACCTGGTCGTCCAGTGGCGGCCTCCAGGACGGCAGACCCATGCCCGGAGCTGAACTCATTCAGTCCCGCACCCGCACTCCCGCCCACTTGCTTGTTACACGATAAATAACTGTTGAGTGGGGAGGCCCAGGCTCTCATGGCTGAGAAGGTATCCCAGTTCAGTCTTTTTTCTTTTCATCTTAGTGATTTTATTCAACACATGCCATAAAACTACATTCAGAGAAAAAAAAATCTTTACACAAAGGAAAAGATGGTTGCCACTCTAACTGGCATTCTCTCTTTCACACAACAGCTATCAAAGATATGAGGCAAAATCATTAAGATATTAAACGGACTGTCAAACACAGAAGAAAAATCAAATCGTCTCATGCTCAAACGCGGGCACCAAAAACTTTCAACTGTCGCCTGACTTTTTTTCTAGTTTCTATTATACATTCCATTATAATGAGCTTATCCCTGTAAGATTAGTTGAACTGCTCGAGGGTGAAGAGTTTTTAGCTCAAGAATTTTTCACAGATGACTTGCTACAAGTCACTCTTCCACCTGCTGCTATGCTTCTGCTCGCTGCTGTGTGCGGCCAAACACATCGCTGAGCTTAGTCTTAAAGGGAGGAGAGAGGGACGCTACGACCATGATGGCACGTGACTGGGCACACTGAAGACCCCAGAAGCACCTGAGCCGGTCCAGGGAACAGCAAAGTAGCATGCTTTGGTCAACAGGAGACAAGAACTAGCTGCCGAGCAGAAATGAGACGAAGCCTCTCGTATATCAGACATCAGACCAAGACCAAGAGCACGCAGCCTTCCTTGGTAGACTACAGGTTTTCTATCAGCTCAGTGACTATACCTGCACTTTAATTACCGAGCCATCAGCACGTAAGCATCTCAACCAGGGGCGGGTACATTCTATATCGGGCCAGGAGGAAGAAAGGGCCTGATGCGAGCAACCACTAGGTCTGCACACCATGAGGGACGTCCCTGATGAGCTGCCTCCAGCACCAGTACCTGGGAGAGGATCAAAGTTCAGGACGTAACCCCTGCAGTTTCCAAAAATGACGCCATCGCAAATTCCACGTTTTGGAGCTTCTAAGACAAGACCCGTCCCACCCAGGCTTTGCCAGGGACTTTGTCCAAAAAGATGGGCATTTTGGAGGGTCTTAGAAAAAAATGGACAATGCCATTAACTTCTGAGCTCCACACCCACATACCCACATACCCAATCTCCAAGGTCTCCCCTCGAATCAGACGTAACTTCCGGAAGAAGGAAAGCGACACGAGAGCGTAGGATCGGCGGATTTTCAGGTACCCTGAAATCTCTTCAATGAGGCCGAGGTTGGCCTCGAGCTCAGCCGCCAGGTTGTCTATGGAGAGGAGAGAATGTTCCATGAGTTTCTATAGAAATATTCTCATCCTCCCATGATTCCCCATGGTGACGGGCTCGCCAACAGGCTGTGAGTGATTTCAACACACTCTGCTCGGTGCCCGTGAACTTGGAGGACGACCCAAAGTCTCAATGCCTCCTGAAGTGGGCCAAGCATACTCCTGCCCCAGGGCCTTTGCCCAGAATGTTATTCGCTCATGTATCTCCTTGGCTTGCTCCACCCCCAGCTAAAAGCTTTCCTCCCAGACCAGAAACTGCTCTAAAATAACACCCCTTCTCTCTCTCTGTGCCACTCTGCCTTTCAAATAAACGAATAAATAGTGTGAAATAAACAAACATATCTTTAACAAAAAGGGGAGGGGCTTGTTTTGTGGTACAGTGGGTTAGGATGCCACCTGTGTTACTGGCATCCCTTGTGAGCACTGGGTCAGACCCCAGCTGCTCCACTTCTGGTCCAGCCGCTTGCTAATGCACCTGGGAAAGCAGAGGAAGATGGCCTGAATACTGGGCCCCTGCCACCCACACGGGAGACCCAGATGGAGTTCCAGGCTCCTGACTGGAGCTGAGCTCCTGGCTCAGCCTTGGCCATTGTAGCCATTTGGGGAGCGAACCAGAGACGGAAGATGTCTCTCAAGTCTCTGTCTGCCTTCCCCTCTCTCTGTGTCACTCTGCTTTTCAAATAAATAAATCTTTAAAAATAACAACAACAACAAAAACTAAATAAAATAACAACCTCCTTTATTCTATACTTCAGAGGCTGACAAACTCTAGCCCAGTGACCAAATACAGCCAGTTGTGTAAGGAACATTTGACTGGAGCAGCGCCAGACCAGTTTGCTGGCGCGTGTCCACGGCTGTTTTCCTGTTGCAGCTGCAGGGCTAAGCGGTTAGGACCGCAATGAGCCAGCCTGAAAAGCTAAATGCAGTCAGGCCTACATCTACAGCGTCCAAGTCCACACACTCAACCACCTGCAGATGGAAAACACCCGGGCGAGGAAGCCGCCCCCAGACGGGACCCGTGCACACTGTTTTTCCCTTGCCACTGTTTCTTGCACAATACAGCAACACGACAAGGCACGTAGCACTGACATTGTACTGGTGTCACCAGTCATCTAGAGATGATTTAAAGTCCACAGGAGGATTCTGGGGGTTCGATGTGAATGCTACGCTCCTATTTTTACATAAGGGACCAGAGTAGCCATGGATTTCAGTCTCAGAGCAGGTCCAGGACAATCCTCGTGGACAATGAGAGACAGCTGTACTTTTGCTATAAGGTGCTTTATATATAAAAACAAAAATGCAGGGCTGGCACTGCACGGCACAGGGGGTTAAAGCCCTGGCCTGAAGCACCAGCATCCCATATGGGCGCCGGTTCTAGTCCCAGCTGCTCCTCTTCCAATCCAGCTCTCTGCTATGGCCTGGGAAAGCAGTAGAAGATGGCCCAAGTCCTCGGGCCCCTGCACCCACATGGGAGACCCGGAAGAAGCGCCTGGCTTCTGGCTTCATATCGGCACATCTCCAGCCATTGCGGCCATCTGGGAGGGAACCAGCAGATGGAAGACTCTCTCTGTCTCTACCTCTCTCTGTAACTCTGTATTTCAAATAAAAAATAAATAAAATAAATCTTTAAAAAAAAATGCTGGCCCCTTATATTCCACCCATGGACTTGCTCTGCTTTCCTTCCTAGCAGAGACTGCAGCCGAGCTCAGCGTACGCATGGACGTGCTGGTTTGTAAGAGCATCGTGTCAGGGGCTTTGCCAGTGTGAAGACTCAGTAAGCGCCTGCTGAATGATAAACCAAAGAAGGCCTTTTTGTCTGAGACGGGGTCCCCACATCTGCAAGGGGGCCTGCTGCCTGCTTATTCAAAATGCAGACTCCTGGGGCAGGTGTTCCATGCCGTGGTCAAGGCACTGCTTGGGTCACCCACCTCCCACACTGCAATGGCTGCTTCCCGCCCTGGCTCTGCTTCTGACCGAGCTCCCTGCTAATGTGAAGCCCCGGAGGCAGCACTGGGTCCCTGCCATCCACGTGGGAGACCCTGATGGAGTTCCCAGCTGCTGACTTTAGCCTGGCCCTGCCCCAGCTACTGCAGGCATTTGGAGAGTGAAACAGCGGATGGAAGATCTCTCTCTGTGTCTCTTTCCTTCTCTTCCTACCTTTCAAACCAATAAATTTTAAAAACACACATTCCTTAGGAATAGGTGCTCTCTGCTGTACCTTGGAGGTACATAACTTGAGCTCTGATTCTCCAGGCTCACAGCTGAAAAGCATTTGTCTGGAGTCTCAGATGAGACTTTGGACTTTTGAGTGATGCTGGAATGAGTTAAGACACTGGGATGACTGCGGACGGACGGGGTAACTGCAATTTGCGTGACTATGAGACAGACAGGAACGTAGGGTGGAATGCTAAGTCTGGGTGCAGTTGGAATCAGTGCCCAGGGTTTGGTAGGTTTGGGAGCTGGTGGATGGCACAGCCTGGTGGGAGGCTGGTAGGTTACTGGGGACACTGATCTAGGAAGGGATTAGTATAGTCCTCCTGGATCCCCAGTTGCTGCTCTCAAGACTGCCGTCATCAAAAGGGCACACCTGAGGCCAGTGCTATGGCACAGTGGGTTAAGCTGCTGTGTGTAGTGCCAGCATCCCACATGGGCACCGGTTCGAGCCCCGACTGCTCCACTTCCAATCCAGCTTCAATGCTAATGTGAAAGCAGTGGGAGATGACCCAAACCCTTGGGGTCCTGCACCCAAATGGGAGACCCAGATGGAGCTCCTGGCTACTGGCTCCTGGCTTAGGCCTGGCCAAGCCCTGGCCATTGCAGCCACTTGAGGGGTGAACCAATGGATGGAAGAACTCTCTCTCTCCCTCTCTATAACTCTGCCTTTCAAATTAATTAATTATTAATTTTTTTAAAGGATATGCCTGGCCCCTGCATCACCCTGGCTCTCATCACCATGACAATCCCATTCACTTTGGGACGTAGCCAGGAAGCCCTGTGTGTGCACCAAACACAAGAGGCCTCCCAATCTTGGACTTCCAGCCTCCAAAACACTGCTGAGCTACATCAACTCTGTTTCTTATACACGCAAAACAAAACATCTCTGGTCTCTGATGCTGCCCCCACCACCAGCACTGACAATGACAATCTCAGAGGAGGTGGGGCCGCGGCGTGGCTCTCCCCCCAGCCTTGGGCATGCATAGCACAGACTGGGCCGGCTCTTTGGGCAGCACAGGCCAGCAGGCGGCCCCCATCCTGGCCCAGGGCACTCACTGCCTCCTCGGATGTTGATGACCAGACTGCCGTTGATGACGGTGCAGCCTCGGAGCTCCTGGGCAGACGTCACGGAGTCGATGGTCTTCTCACCATCTAGCAGGTGGCACACCTTGGGACAGGGGCCCAGGCACGGGGTGCACATCAAGCTGAGGAAGAAGCAGAGACGAGAGGGATCAGGGTGTGTGTGGTGGTGCCTCCCACGAGGCCAGGGGCATGTTCTGTAGGATTCCGAGTGGTGGGACTTTTGCTGTTCCCCGAGGCAAGGATTCCTGACCTCAGCACTGCCGAGATCTGGGGCTAATAAGTACTCACATCAGTGGTGGACAGAGGCTGCCCTGCGCATCATTACAGCATGTGGAGTGGTATCCCTGGGCTCCACCCACTGATGGCTGCACCTGGTCTTCGTACCGGCTCCTGAACAGAGTTCCAAACCCTTGGAATCCCCCCATCCCCACAACAGTAGGCATGACTTTTTAGGAGTGTGGCATAGCAGGTAAAGCCACTGCCTGTGTTGCCAGCATCCCATAGGGGCGCCAGTTTGAATCCTGGCTGCTCCACTTCCAGCCCAGCGCCCTGTTAATGGCCTGGGAAAAAGCAGCAGAGAAGACGGCTCAAGTGCTTGGGTCCCTGCCACCACGTGGGAGGCCCAGATGAAGCTCCTGGCTCCTGGCTTCAGCCTGGCCCAGCCCCAGGCGTTGTGGCCATCTGGGGAGTGGACGCTGGGGAGCCTTGTAGTGACCCTAGAGAGCTTCAGGATGGGACTCATTTAACAGGAAAGTAACCAAGGGAATAGAGGACTGAGTCTCTCCCCAGCCTGACTCAGGAGAAGGGAACAGGGGAACTGAACGTGGAGTCCCGTTACACAGCAGTGAGCCAACCAATGGTGCCAACACAACAAGACCCCAACAGAAAGTCTGCACCACAGCTTAGCAGAGCCCCCCAGCAGGCACTCCCACCCATGTGCCAAGAGGGTGATGCAGTGAGTGGTGTCCTAAACCTTGCCCTACAGGTATGCTTTGTAATAAAACTGGAACCGGGGGGCAAGTGTTTGGTGTGGAAGTTAAGACACCTATTGGAATGCGCACATCCCACATCCGAATATCTGGGTTCAAGTCCCAGCACTGCCTATAATTCCAGCCTCCTGCTAATGGAGGGCAGGAGCAGAGTTGGAAGTTGGACCCCGGCCCTCCTGGCTGGGATGCAGACATCCCAGGTGCTCACTATGGTGTCCATAGTTAAGAAGCAGCAGGTGCTATTCCCCATGTAGGGGAGACCTGGATGGAGCTCCTGGTTCCTGGCTTCAGCCTGGTCCAGCCCTGGCTGCTGTGAGCATTTGGGAGTGAACCAGTGGATGATTCTCTCTCTCTCTTTCAAAAAAATCAATAAATCCAATCAAAAATAAAGCTACAATTGCAAATATAGCAAGTTTATTTCAGTTCTTTTTTTATTATTTTTTTTTTTATTTTTGACAGGCAGAGTGGATAGTGAGAGAGAGAGAGACAGAGAGAAAGGTCTTCCTTTGCCGTTGGTTCACCCTCCAATGGCCGCCGCGGCCATTGCGCCACGGCCGTTGCACTGCGGCTGCGCGCTCATCCGATGGCAGGAGCCAGGTGCTTCTCCTGGTCTCCCATGGGGTGCAGGGCCCAAGCACCTGGGCCATCCTCCACTGCACTCCCAGGCCACAGCAGAGAGCTGGCCTGGAAGAGGGGCAACCGGGACAGAATCCGGCGCCCCGACCGGGACTAGAACCCAGTGTGCCAGCGCCGCAAGGCAGAGTATTAGCCTGTTGAGCCACGGCGCCGGCCTAGTTTATTTCAGTTCTATGTCATCGTAGTGAATGGGTCATGAAGGGCTTGTAGAACTCCCAGATGTGTACCCAGTTGGTCAGCAGAGCAGGTGGCCTGGGGACCCCCAGTGTATAGCCAGTCCCGGGGAGGCCTGGGCCTTGACTTCATGGATGCTGACACCAACAGATGGTCAGTGTCTGAATTATACTTCAGGAGACCCAGTTGGTGTGAGGACAGCTGGGCTGCATGCAGAAGAGGGGCCAAGTGTTCCCTTGCTTTTATGGGTTCTACACTTTAGGTGACAAAGGATGCTCTAAACAACGCAGCCAGCCACCTGTTTTTGCAAACAACACTACTGGATCACAGCCACATCTCTCGGTTGGAGTCTCAGCATTGTTGGCTTTCACACGGAGCTGCCACAGCACCAACACACGGCCCTCAGGGGTGAAAAGTGTCCGCTCTCTGGCTCTTTGCCAAGCCTGTTCTTCGGAGCTGCAGACAATCTACCTGCCCAGCGATAAACTACAAATGGCCACCGTCCTGTGTAATGGGCGGAGTTTACTGCCCCACTTGTTGAATCCGGGCATGGCCGTGCGGCCTGCTTTGTCCAATGGGATGTTAGCTACTGTGATGTAGGCAGGAACTCACAGGTAACTTGGACACCATAGTTAAGAGGTGAGCACCTGGGATTGCCGCATCCCAGACAGGAGGGCCGGGGTCCAACTTCCAGCTCTGCTCCTGACCCCAGCACCCTTCTAACGCACACCCTGGCTGGCAGCAGATGGAAGGCTGGTTCAGACAGTGGTCAGACGAACAGGGCAGCTCACTGAGGGCATCACTTGCAAGCTGCAACCTGGACGACAAGGAGGGGCAGCAAGGCCTCTGAGAACCAAGAGCTGCTGGTAAGAGGAGCCAGCCGGGGCCAGGGCAGAGCAAAAAGAACAGACGTGGGGAGTTGAAGGCAGAGTCTGTGTGACTGCGGCAGTGGGGGAAGGGGTTCAGGGAGGAAAGTAGGACACGCAGAGCCATGGCGCTGAGGGCCTGGGTTTTGTTTGAGTCTTTGGGTCAGGGCACTGTGGCTCGGTGAATTAAGCCACCACTTAGGATGCCCGCAACCCACATGGGAACACCTGGTTCTAGTCCTGGCTCAAGATCGGTGCATTTTATCCAGCTCTCTGCTAATGTGCCTGGGAGGCAGCAGATGATGGCCCAAATGCTCAGGGCCCTGCCACCCATGTGGGGGACCCGGATGGAGTTCCTGGTTCCCGGTTTTGGAATGGCCCAGCCCTGGCTGCTGTAGGCATCATTTGGGGAGTGAACAAGCAGACAGGAGAAATCTCTGTGTGTCCATCTTTGTCTCCCTCTCTCCTCATCTCCATATCACTTCCAAACAAATAGATAATCTTAAAAACAAATCTCCCAAAGTAAAAATATTAACTGTCTTTTTTTAAAAAATACCCTATGAAGTCAAACACTGCTGCAGTGCACCGTGATTGGCAGCCCTGCTTCCAAGTCACGGTCCCCGCACAGAAGGGCACGTGGCCAGCTTCTCAGGGCTCTGGGTCTGACAGCAGCCACGGCAGGATCATCGACGGAGGTTCTCGGCCTCGGTGGAAGTAAACAGAAGCAACGCCTAGCTGTTGAAAGCCAAGGTCCTGCAGACAAACATCTCACCAGGAGACGTCAATTCCCCCACGCTTCTTTTTCAAACAAGCGGCAGCAGAAACGAATCAAAAGGAATTCGGTCATGTTCCCAACAAGCCAAGGAGGAAAAGGAAAATACTGCACCTGGCACGCAGAGGTCACTCGGAGAGGCCTGTTTGGGGCCAGCAAAGCCACTCGATAGATTTTTATCACAAACAAGTAGAAGACACACACTGTACTTGCAGGCTTCACAAACACCCAGCAGACACACTCCAGAGGAATGAAATAAAGATTCCTTCCCTTCCCGCCCTCTCCACCCCGGGAAATAAAAACCTCCCACCAAAACACACTCGCTTGGCTGATTCACAAGTCTGAAGAGGAAGATTTTTTTGCGTAAGCAAGTCGGCTCAAGGTCTCTGGACGTGCGTCTATCTCTGATTTGTTTTTGTGTTGTTTGGTGGTGTATTAAAAAAAAATACTCAACACAAAAACCAGGAAATGGGTTTGTTGAAGTCAGTCTATGGCCCAGGCACTGAATTAGCTCACCTCAGCAGCTAGCTGGGCAGAGGTGGAGCCTACGATGTGCATACATAGGGTGAATCACCGCCCAGGAGAGGGAAAGCCTGCTCCCTCGCACCCAGACGCTGGGGAACTCGGCCCGTCCTGTTGTTCACAGGGCAGCAAAGCTCTGGGAACCACGCACAGCCCTTCCTCCCGGGAAAGACGTGCAATCCTCAGCTGTGGCCCTGGCCTGGCCAGGAGGAGTGTCTGGGGGCAAAGCCAGGACTGTTGGCCTTGTGCTTTCTGCTCTGATGTTAACCAAGCATGGCAAGCCCAGAGACAGTGGACACGTTGCTGGAAACATTCACCATTTGCGCCTGTCAAGAAGGCTCCTACATCAAAGCCCAGGTCAAAAACAGGAAGCAAAAAGAATACGTGAGAGAGGCCGGTGTGGTGGCGCAGCGGGTCGGCCCGCCACCTGCCATGCCAGCATCCCACAGAGCACGGGTTCGAGTCCTGGCTGCTCCACTTCCAATCCAGCTCTCTGCTAAAGTGCCTGGGAAAGTGCCTGGGCCCCTGCCACCCGTGCTGGAGACCTGGACGGAGTTCTGGCCAGGAGGGAAGCAGTGAATGAAAGATCTCTTTCTCTGTGTCTCCCTATCACTCTGCCCTTCAAATAAATCTTAAAAAAAAAAAAAAAAGAAAAGAGGATATCTGAGAGTCCCAAACATGCCACCAGGCAGAGTGGGGGATCAGCAGCAGCTGATGTTGGCTTTGCACAAAGCTGTAACAGGCAAACCTCGACCTGCGCCAGCCCCGCTCGAGCCAGTTGGCTGTGGCTTTGCAGCTCTCCACCGCGTGAGCTCCATCACCACTCCCACACCTGCCCTCGGCGCAGCCCGCCCCAAGACCCACCCGGACTCACTTGCTGGAGTTCATCGTGTACCCCGAGGGGCACTCAGGGATGCACTTGTTGTTGTGGATGACGTACTGGTGGCAGCCCTGCCTGCGCGAGTTCTTGCACCTGTTGTGCAGGTCCTGGCAGAAGCTGAAGTTCACGCAGCGCCAGTCCTGGAAGTGGTAGTAGGGGGGCGGGCAGCTCTCCACGCACCGGCCATCCAGGTAGAAATTCCGGCACACGGTGCACTTGGTGGGGTCGTCGGGCTCCGAACAGTTGCCCAAGCACTCGCTGTGGCAGCAGAGGCCCTCGGCGGTGCAGCCGTGCGACTTGCAGATGGTCGGGCACACTGCGGAGAAAACAGAAACACAGAGGCTTGGCGGCTCGGCCCGGCTCCAGGCTGCTGGCTGAGGACGCAGAAGCCAGGCGACATAGGAGCGGCATCGGTCACACCTCTGCAGCCCCTGCCCCGTCCCTGGCGCCTCCCTTAATGCCCGAAGCCCCCGCCCCAGCGCAGAGTTCCTAAACACTCAACCACCACCTGAGGGAGGAGGGTATGCCCAGGGTGGGAGCATCTTCCTCACCCCACCCCCACCCGCTGCAGGTGTCAGGCCACCAACAGGAAGTCACTGAAGATAGAGTCTGGAGAGACACAGAGCAGCAAAGCATTTGTCTCCGGGTTAACAGGCAAGGAGGACATCTGCAGTTCTGCGCTCTGCTTCCTGCTAATGTGCACCCTGGGAGGCAGCAGGTGCCGGCTCAAGTACTTGGGTCCCTGCCACCCACGTGAGAGATCTTTACTGAGTTCTCAGCTCCAGGCTTCAGCCCCAACCATCAGGAACATTTGAGGAATAAATGAGTGGATGGAGATTCTCTCTCTCCCTCTCTCTCTCTCTCTCTCTCAAAAAAAAAAAAAAATACTGTCTCCCTCTCAAATAAAAAACTCAATTAAAAAAAAAAAAAACAGGATTCTGTAAAGAATAATAGCAGCCTCAGTTTTCCCATCTGTAAATGGGCTTAATGGGACACAGTTTCTCAAGGTTGTCCCAAGAACGAAATGAGACTGCAAGCGAAACACAGGTTTCTCTGACACACACACTGACCGGCTGTCACTGGGGCCACCTCTGTGGCTATCACTGGTACAATCTCCCCTGGGATCTGGGAGGACTGAGCTCCAGGACCCCGTGCAGACAGCAAGCCGGGCCGGGGGGGGGGGGGGGGCAGCACCTGTTCCGCCCAGATGCGCACCCCCCACCGCTGCCTGCACAGGGCGTGATTATTAACATCATCATCGTCATCATCGCCCTCATCTCTGTGGGGACGCTCAATTGCAGGAAGCAATATTTAAGGCAGACAACAATGACCTGAGACCCTGCTGTCTGCCAAAGCTCGAGTGAGAACAGGAAGGGGCCCATTTCTTGGGCTGGAAGATGGGCTCTTTGCCTCAAAGGCCCGACAAAGCCCAGACAAAGCCAGGAAGCGATCAGGCGATCAGACTCCTGCAGACGAGGCCAGAGGCAGACAGGCGACGTCACAGACGGCCTGATTCCCGCTAAAGGCAGAACCACCGTGACAAAGGACACTGCCCCGCAGTCACCAGGGGCTGGGACTGTGGACGCTGCGAAGGCACACGGGGGAATCTGGGGACAGGGGCTGGGGAGACGATGATGGCACTGTTCTGTATCTGCTTTTTAAACTGTTCATTTATTTTCATTTTTATTTCAAGGGCAGAGGAGCAGAAAAAGAGATTTCACTGTGAAATGCCAGGGCTGGGTCAAGCTTGAGCCTTTAAGGGGCCGGGAGCTTCATCCGGGTCTCCCACGTGCGTGCAGGGACCCAAGGACTTGGGCCATCTGCTGCTGCTTTCCTGGGACATTAGCAGGGAACTGGCTCAAAAGTGGAGCAGCCAGGACTAGAACCCACGTTCCTAGGGGATGCCGGCGTCACAGGCGGTGGCTTACCCCACTGCACAATGCCAGTGCCTGAAATACATTTTTAAAAAGTCTCTACTAGACGATATGCACATGTTATTGATCCGTATCATGCTCTGCCAACAGCTATCATCTAAGAAGAGCTGAGGGGCCAGCTTTGAGGCACAGCAGAGAAATGCCCTGTGGGAGCACAGGTTCGAGTCCCAGCTTCTCCACTTCTGATCCAGCTCCCAGTTAATGTGCCTGGGGAAAGCAAACAGGCACCTAGGCCCCTGCCACATACATGGGAGACGCCTGGGAAGCACCTGGCTCCGGGCTTCACCCAGCCCACCATTTGGTGAGTGAACCAGCAGATGGAAGATTCTCTATCACTTTGAATTTCAAATAAAGGAATCTTAGAAGCAGGAGGAGGGAGTGGAGGAAGGGGAGGAGGGGGAGGAGGGAGAGGAGGGGGAGTAACTGGAGGAGCTGCCACCAGGCTCACTGAGACCTTCTGCAGTTTCTCTTTAGGGCATTTTTGACTCATTGCAAAATCAACACAGGAACCTGAGGGCGGAGTGTGTTTTCATACAGCTTTGTTCTTCTATGGACTATTCAATAAGTTGTTGGCACTTCCAATCCTTTCCCATTCATTCAACAAATATGTGTGGAATGCAGAGGGAGGGCACAGGAAACCTGCTACCTGCAGGGGCAGCAAAGCACAGTGGGGACAGGACACCCCAGTCCTCCAGAAGTTCCGGGGAGCACTATCCACCCCTTTATCTTCCCACACCAGGAAGACAGGAAGAAAGTGAGGGCCAGGTGCTGCGGCGTGGCAGGTAAAGCCGCCGCCTGCAACGCCAGGACCAAACGGGCGCTGCTCCAAGTCCCGGCTGCTCCACTTGCGATCCAGCTCTCTGCTGTGGCCTGGGAAAGCAGTAGAGGAGGGCCACAGTGCTCGCGCCCTGCACCCTCGTGGGAGCCCGGGATGAAGCTCCTGGCTCCAGACAGGCCCAGTTCTGGCCACTGCAGCCGTTTGAGGAGTGAACCAGAAGATCTCTGTCTCGCCTTCTCTCTAACTCTGCCTTTCAAATACATAAATCTTAAAAAAAAAAAAAAAAGTGGAAATCTCAGGGTATAAGAAAATGCTAAGAAATTATTTATTTGAATGGCAGTTATAGAGAGGCAGAGAGAGAGAGAGACAGAGGTCTTCCACCTGCTGGTTCACTCCCCAAATGGCCTTAACAGCCAGAGCTGTGCCAATCCAATGCTGGAAGCCAGGAGCTTCTTCCAGGTCTTCCTACGCAGGTGCAGGGGCCCAAGCACTTAAGCCACCTTCTACTGCTTTCCCAGGCCATTAGCAGGGAGCTAGATGGGAGTGGAGCAGCCAGGATTCGAACCGGTGCCCACATGGGATGCCAGTGTCCCAGGCGGTGGCTTTACCCCCTACGCCCCTATAATTTATCATTGTCAGGGACCTGTGTTTTGTGTGCTGAGCCCCACGGTGTCACTATATCGGAGAATGCCCCCTAAAATCTATACGGAAATGTGGCCTGCGCACTTAAACACCGCAGTCAGAACCCTTCAGCGGCAAGCGCGTGGCCCAGTGGGCGGAGATACCCGCCCCATGTGGGAGATGCGGTTCGAGTCCCGGCACCGGCTCCGGCTCCTGACCCGGGTTCCCCCTCGCGCGACCCTGCAAGGCAGCAGGAAGCCTGCAGTGCCCGGGGTGAGGCCCCGATGGAGTTCCCGCCCCAGGCCCCCCATCCTGGCCATCTGGGAGTGCCCCAGTGGATACAAAGTTAAAAAAAAAATGTTTTTCAGCTTCACATTTTTAGAAAAAAAAAAATGTAAAGAAAGTGGGCGTGTGGTTAAAAACAAAAACACAAAACAGGGAGGGAAAAAAAAACTAAAGAAAAAAGAAACGTAAAAGAAGACGCAAAGCCACTACGGAGCGTCTCCACAGCAGCAGCGCCTCGCTCCAGGCTTCTCCGGTTTTAAAATGGCGGGAAAAAAAAAATTAAACCGAACACCTCAAGATTAGCCCAAAAATGGCTACTTTCCAGAAATTTCCAAACGGAAAGAGCGGCGTCCCGTGCCAATCGCTCTCCGAGAAGCCATCGGCTGCGCTCACGTTCGAAGCCCGCATCGCCCACGCGGGCCACGGGCCCTGACACTGGGGGTTCGGCTCCCCTCGGACCCAGGACCGATTCCGTGGCGGCGGAGCGGTCCACGGCGCGAGTCCGGAGGCGCCGCTCCGCTTCCACAATGCCGCGCTCCGGTGCTGCGGAGCTCTTCGGAGACTTACGGCGCGGAGTCCCGGGGGGAGGGGGCAGGGGCCAGCCCGCCGCGGCCGCCTCGGGATTGGTCGGCTCTTAGTACGTGGGGAGGGGGGAAGATCAGGGAGTGCGCGTGTGTTTGTAAGCGTCCGCGGGGGAGGCCCCACATCATCTGCGGAACTCTTCGGAGACTTACGGTGCACTCCACAGCCGGGAAGGGGGCGGGAGACAGGCGCCCCTAAGGGCAGCCCCAGGATTGGTCGACTTCGCGTGCGTGTCTCTCCCTCCCACCCCCCCACCACGGCGGGAGGCGGGCCCAAGACGTGCCAGGGCCCCCAGCCAGCTCGCGAGGTCGGCGCACCACAAAGCCCGCGGCGCGTTCCGCCCCGTGGACTCCAGGCCGGGCGTTGACGGCGTCCGCAGCACCGCCCTCGCCAGGAGCCAATGGGCGAGCGAGCTGCCGCGCGCTGGCCCCGCCCCCGGGCGCGCGCGCGCGTGCGAGGCTGCGCTGGCCGCGCCAGCCTTGGGGCCGTGACAGCGCCGCCTGGCGGTCGGCAGCGGAGGAGCGAGTGGGCGGGGGGCGCCCCTGGAGGGCCTCCGGCGGGCCCGGACCGTGCTGGGCCGGACGCTGGGGAAAGCTGGGGCGTGTGCCCGGGAAAGAGATGTGTCACCGCGTGGCGGCAGCCCGAAGTCACCCCCGGGGAAGCGGCCGGGGGGCGCTCCCCAGTCACCCAAGCAGAACGAGGGGCCGCGGGCCCCGATTCCGGTAAACTGAGGCAGGGGCACAGCGGGCAACCCAAGACCCCGGGTTAGAAGCCATCTCCATGACGGGAGGGGACCGCGGGACGCACGAGGCTTCTCCCATCTGTCCCGGCCTGCGGCGGGGCCGGAATTCGAACCCGGGGCCGCGCTCAGCGCCTGCGACTTGGGGGATGGTGGTCTGGGGTCGCGCCGTGCCAGCTTCACCCCCAGTCGGTGCGCAGCGGGGGTCGGGGGCGGAGCCGACTCCGAGCCAGGGGTGGCTCAGGGCCGACCAAGGTGAAAGTGCAGAGGGAGAGGAGCCCGGAGGCCCGGGAGGAAGGACCAAGGGCAAGGGCAGGGCCACCCCCGGGGGCCACCCTGCTGGCCCTGGGGTGGGGGCCGAGGGAGCGGGAGGAAGGGGCTGGCTCCCGAAGCGCCCTGGGCCCCACCTTGTGCAGCTGGACACGGGTCCTGAGGGGCTCAGCCAGGCAGGCAGGAGCTGTGACCCAGGCTCCGAGCCCGGCTGGGGCCCAAAGCGGGGGGCAGCAGCCAGGGTGCCGTCCTGCCCTCGGCGGCGGAAGGACCGCTGTTTGCACCTTTTTAGGGTTTTTTCTCAGCGATCTCCACCCTAAGGGTCGCTTTGTAAAAACTGCATTCCTGCCTACTCTGCTTCTCTGGGGTCTTCAGATACTTTATGGGAAACGTGTGGACTCCCAGGTTCTACTGCACCCACAATAAGCTTACTTTTTTTGCTTGTATTTCCCACAAGATTTTTGAAGTATGCTCCTTTACATTTTACAGGCGATTCAGGAATTTAGGAGGTTAATAGGCCTCGCTGTTCTTGAGGGCAAACCCAGAGTCTCAATCTCTTGCAAAGGAAATAAACTAAATAAAACGAGCATTCGAATCAATAAATAATAGTTCCGAAAGTATTAGCAGAGCTGTCTTTTACAACTTTTTATGGGCTTTATGTTGCTTCTGTTGTCATTCTGAACTTTATCCGCAATATTTGTCTTTCCTCTCCCTTTTGCTTAGGTACATTGTTTTACTGATTCTTGCTGTTAAGAGTTCCATCCAGGGGTCGGCGTTATGGTGCAGCAGGTGAAGCCCCCACCAGCAATGCCGACACTAGTTTTAAAGTCCCCCCCCCCCCCCGCTGCTCCACTTCTAATCCAGCTCCCTGCTTATGCACCTGGGAAACCAGCAGAGGGTGGCCCAGGTGCTTAGGCCCCTGCACCCATGTGGGAGACCCAGATGGAGTTCCAGGCTCCTGGCCCAGCCCTGGCCATCACAGCCATTTGTGGAATGAACCAGTAGATGGAAGATTTCTGTCTCTCTCTCTCTCTCTCTCTCTCTCTCTCTCTCTCTCTCTCTCTAACTCTGACTTTCAAATAACTAACTCTTGAACAACAACAGAGTTCTATGCAATAAACTCTGCAGCAATGCAGTAGTTCTGAACTATCTGTTGTGACCAATTCAGTGGTCACTAGTCAAAAGTGGCCATCAAGTGCGTGGAAACTTGGCTAGCGTGACTGAGAAAGTTAATTTTTATTTTATGTATTATGTATTTAGGCAGAGCCCTTCTCAAATGGCCACAATGACCAGGGCTGGGCCAGGCAAGGTCCCATATACTTGGACCGTCTTCACTGCTTTCCCTGGTGCATTAGCAGGGAGCTGGATCAGAAGTGGAACAGCCTGGACTTGAACCAGCGCTCAGATGGGAGCCTACATAGCAGGAGGTGACTTAATCCACTGAGCTACAATGCCAGCCCCTGTGTTTACGTACACCCTTGTTTTCTTATAAGATCTACACTGGGGCAGGTGTTCATTAATATGCTGCCTGGAGATACTCACATCCCACATCAGAGTGCCTTGTTCAAGTCCTGGCTCCGTTTCCAATCCAGCTTCCTGCTAACCCACACCCTGGAGGCCGCAGGAGATGAATCCAGGATCTGGGATCCTTCCAGCCATGTGCAAGACCTGGACAGAATTCCTGGCTCCTGGCTCTTCCTAGTCTAGACTGTTGTGGCCATTTGGGAAGTGAACCAGTAGATGGGAGATCCTCTCTCTCTCTCTCGCTCTCTCTCTCTCTGCCTTTCCAATATAATGAAAACAGGCAGAAAGAAGAAAAGTTTTTAAGAGTCTACACTTGCAGTGGTTAGCTCCTCCTTAATGTTTACAGCTTTTGGTAGGTTTTTATTTTAGTTTTTGTTTGTTCCATTTTCAAGTGGTGGGAGTTTGTTTTGCATGTGGTTTAGTTACCCTTTGAAAAATGAATTTCCAGGTAGGCTTTCTGACAGCCAGAGACTGGGACCAGGGCAGGGTCTGTTTTGGGAAACATGGAAACATGTTTTTTTTTTCCCCCTTAGATTTAGCAGATGATTACTTTTGCTAAGTGTTCCAAGAGCACTTTTAAAAGGTGTGTTGTTTGCCAACTGTATCTTTGACCATGATCTTATTAGCCTATTATTCAAGCTCCCGGCTGGGCTACCTCGCTGAAGCTCAATCAACACCATCGGGACTAGACTAGAGCCTGCCCAGGGTTTTACATCCTCTCCCTGCAGGCCCAGTAGCTGTCCCAGGCCAGACTCTCCCACAGGTGCTGACACTGCCCTCTACTCCCTGGCAATGCCTCGTGCCTCGAACTCTGCTTATTCTTCTCCGCTCGTGTGGAGCCGCGTGTTTTTCTGTGTCACTCCGGAATGAGGAATGACAATTTTCTAGCGGTGGGAGACAGAGAAACCTGCAGCTTGCATGGGAACAAGGAAGGTGGGGGTAGGGAAAGACCCAGGCTGAAATTGGTCACTGTGGAAGGTCTGTGTCCCCCGGGGCCACCCCAGGAGTCCCGATCACAGGACACATACACTGCACCATTACATGTGCACAGATCGGCAGACTTCAGTTTCCTGGGAATTGCTACATCTGAGAGCTAGCAGAGTTTAAGGCCAGTGACAGGCAAGAGAGAAAGTTCCCTCAACTCCTAAAAGGCCAAAGTCGACATTTAGAACGGGCTGAATTTTAGTAAAGAAAGGAAAGGAGATCCTAAGTAAGAGTGAAAATGCACTACCTCAAATCTCATTATGATGATAGCGTTTCTAGCTTATTTCTTGATTGAGTTGATTCCTAAAACTGCTTTATGTGGAAAACACACGACACCTTTTAACAAGTTAATTTCTCTGGAAGGCAGACATATGTACACAGAGATCAAGAGAGAGAGATTCCATCTGCTGGTTCATTCCCCAGATATCTGCACGAGCTGGGGCTAAAGCCAGGAGCTCAGGACTCCATCCAGGTCTCCCACATGCGAGGCAGGGGCCCAAGCACTCGAGCCATCCATGCTGCCTCCCAGGGAAGCTGGAATCAGAAGCGGAGCCAGGACTCAAACCCAGGCACTCCAATGTGGGATGTGTCCCGAGGTGCATCTTAACCACCATGCCAAACACCTGCCACATGCGTTATCTTTTCATTCCACTTTCCCCCAAACATTTCAAAGGCACCTCCCATCTTCCACCCTGGAAGAAACAGGGGCTCTGTGTGTCACTTCCATTCCAGAAGGCTTGTGGCCTCGTGTTCCTGGGAGTGTTTGCCTTGTATACACTCCCAGACGTGGCTATCTGCATCCTGTTAGAGTTCTCTGATTGGCAGGGGAAATCCTTGTCTGTGCCTGTTTTTTTTTTTTTTTAACTGGAGAGACAGTTCCTATTCAGACCCACTTCGCAGCTCTCCATCTACCTGAGCAAACAGCCCACATACCTGGGACTTCCTGGTCCCAGCCCTGCTCACGTGGCCCAAACCCCAGTGCACGGCTTGGGGGGGAAATGCAAACAGGAAAAGAAAAAAGAAAGCCCTGCCAATGTTTCCCCATCGGCCTGGATGCCAGATCTCATCTCAGAAAGATGAATCGTTGGGGCCACGCTGTAGCGCAGCAGGTTAACGCCCTGGCCTGAGCGCAGGCATCCCATATGGGCACCAGTTCGAGACCCGGCTGCTCCACTTCCGCTCCAGCTCTCTGCTATGGCCTGGGAAAGCAGTCCAAGATGGCCCAAGTCCTTGGGCCCCTGCACCCACATGGGAGACCCAGAGGATGCTCCTGGCCCCTGGCTTCGGGTCAGCACAGCTCCAGCCATTGCAGCCAATTGGGGAGTGAACCATCAGATGAGAGACCTCTCTCTCTCTCTCTGCCTCTCCTCTCTCTGTGTAACTCTTTCAAATAACTAAATAAATCTTTAAAAAAGAAAAAAGGAAAGAAAGATGAGTCATGTATTCTAATACGCAAAGTTGCCTGCCGGAGGTGGGGGATCTTTAGGGGTAAAAAGCTTCTTTCACGAGCAGACCACTATAAGGAGGGGATTTTTTTTTTCTCTGCATCCTTCCCAAGATCAGCCACACCCCACAGGTGTTTATTCACAGGTGGGTTTGTTTTGTTTTTTTCCTGAATCACGGAGATGCCTTAGAAACCTGGTTCTCTGTTTTACTGGACAACCCCATTCTAACTCTTACTTTATTCATCATAAAAGCGCACACTAGGCAGCAAAACAGGCCCTGTGGCTCCTCCTCTCATCTCCTCCATCAACAGAGCTGAGCTGCTAAGTGGCAGGCACCTGGCAGCAGCTCTGGACACAAGAGGACAGAGAAGTGCGCTAGGTAAATGCAAGAACATTTAGCTACAAATTGTAACCATGCAGCAACCAGTTACTCTGTAAAAGCCAAAGTGTTACTTTTTATTATTATTATTGGAGAAAGACCAAAAGAGAGAGGGGTTCCATTTGCTTATTCACTCCCCAAACACCCACAGCTGCCAGGGCAGAAACTGCACCCAGGAGCTCAACTACTTGAGCCATTTCCGCTGCCTCCCAGGGTCTGCATTAGCAGGAAGCTAGAGTCGGGATGACACCCAGGCACCTAGATGTGGGACACCTGTTCCCAAAGTGTAACTTTCTTGCCTTGACCAGCCAGAGAGTTCAATGCCAACATGGCCACCGTGCCCTCCCTCCTGTCTTGGTCCACACCCCACTTCCCTCTCTATCTTTGCCATGTGGTGGAGCTACGGAACAAACAGCATACTGGGCCCTCAGCGTTCAGGCCTGGGATGGGGACTGTAGAAATTTTATGTGGTTTAGATTCGCTGTTGTGAGACTCCAGCCTGCAGGACTGACATCCACAGCATCAGGCTTCGCCATAGTGTGGGCTGCAAGGAATCCTGGAGCCAGCCTGACATGGGTTTCCAGGGAATGCATCCATTTCCTGGTCAGGGAACTCTGCCTTTGGTGCCTCAGTTTCCCCCCACCCCGGGGGAGGAGGAGTCAAGAAATAGTGCCATGGGTGGACCTAGGAATCAGAGGGAAGCTTGCACAAAGCCACTGTCCCACAAAGCCGCTGTCCCCAGGTGGGGCCCAAGGTACGGGACACAAAGGAGTCATGCGAGCCAAGTGATTTGAGCTTCCTCCTGCTTGGGGCACTCTTGAGCGCGCTGGGTTTGGGGCCACTTTTGTGTGTTGCCAGTGACCTGAACTGGTGACCTATCCGTAAATCCAGGCTGTCACTGCACTTATCCAGTTCAGAAAAGACAAACAGATCCCCAGGCCAGGCAGCCCCAGGCCCTGTACAAGAGGTGGGGACTGACGCACACTCAAGCCCAGGGACCCCATCAGCGTCTGAACCCTCAAAGCTCTCCCCCGCCCCATCCAGCGGCCCCCTACCCCCACCCCGTTCTCGTGTCCAACAGGAAGACCTGGGGAGGACTCGGCGTGAAACACCAGGCAGGCTCTTTTCTCCAGCCTCAACGTCATGTTGTGAAAGCACCACACCTCCCGGCCACACCTCCATGCCCTTTGAAACCCCCTGGAAGCTTCTAGAAGGACTCACCCACAGTAGCAGACACTGGAGCTAGAAAGAGAAAACAAAATGCGCCATTTCCCTCTCAGTGACTGAGCCCTAGTAACCTCCCGAGGAAACCATAATGGGAGGTCTCCAGGGCATGTCCCCCCTGGAGGCCTGTGATTGACAGGTTGCTGCCAACATTGGGCCTGGAGGCTCCTGGGAATCTGGGCTCAAACTAAAATGAGGACCACCTCGGCTGAGTGATTGGCCAAGTCCATTCACACCCACCAACTCACTTTGGGGAAAACTACCTTTTGGTGCAAAAAACTTTTCAGATCTATGCATATAAGGGGTCAGGGAAAACACCAGTATTAAAAAAAAATAAAAACTATGAATGGATTTCAAGGTTTTTGCACCAAAAATGAATTCATTGCTTTAGAATTTATTTAATGTTTATTTTGTTTGAAAGCTGCAAGGGCTGGTATTACAGCACAGTAGAGTAAGCTGGAGCCAGCAACACCAGCTCTGGTTCCAGTCCAGGCTGCTCCACTTCTGATCCAGCTCCCTGCCAGTGTGCTTGGGAAAGCAGCAGGTGATGTCCCAAGAGCTTGGGCCCCTGCCACTCAGATGGAGTTCCAGGCTGCTGGTTTTGGCCTGGCCCAGAGAGAAACAGCAGATAGAAACCTTCTCTCTCTCTCTCTCTCTCTGTGTGTGTGTGTGTGTGTGTGTGTGTGTGTGTGTGTCTTATTCTCTTTCTATAACTCTGTCTTTTAAATAAATAATTTTTTAAAAAAGAAAGAAAACAAAAGCAGAGAGACAGAAATATCCATCTGCTGGTTCACAGCCACAACACCCAGAGCTAGGCCAGGCTAAAGCCAAGAGCTGGGAGCTCCCTCGGTGTCTCCAGTGTGGGTGGCAGGGACCCACGTACTTGAGCCATCACTGCTGCCTCCCAGGGGTGCACCGCAGGAAGCTGGAATTGGAGAGGAGCTCAAGTGCTCCGATATGGGACGTAGGCATTCCCAGCTCCTCTGCTGGGCCAAACGCTCGCCCCTAAACCTGTCTTTTAATTCCACTTTTCCAGAAACTTTCTTAAGCCCCCTCTACCCAGGGAGAGCTGGAACAAAGACCGGGTACGAGGAAGTTGGAAAGGAAGAAATTCTCACACACAGAAATAAAGTTCCAGTCTCAAATAAAACACGGGTCCTCCCAGACACCTCCCCCCTACCCTGGCCAAGGAAGAGACAGTTGCAAGGATGTGGCCTTGGGTGTGGAAAGAGACTTAAGGAACACCCCCACCCCAACATACTCCCTTCCTGTCCTTGCCCCCCAGAAAACCACCTCCGGTTTGGCTCATAAACTTCTGCTTCTTGGAACCCATCCGTGGCCAAAACAACCCGAATGCCCTCTGAAACCATGTGCGATGTCACCTACGTCCAGCCACATCACCCTTGGGCGGCCACCGGGAGGAACAGCAGGCTCAGCCTCCCTGCGTGGACTCTGCCTTCACTGTGAGTCTCTCACTTTGAAATGCAGAGATCAAAGGCGTATCTTGGACATGCATCTGAATTTCCTTCCCATCTGTTTCCTTGGCCAACCCAGCCCCTGGCTGCCCTGCATGTACAGCTCCTACGGATGCAAAGACAGAATTCAACACAACACCCTTAGGAAATCCAGTAGCTACACGGGGCCTGACACACAGAGCCTCCTGACCTAGAGTGCACCAGGGAACAGTCCCCACATGGGGGCAGGGTGATGCCAGCAGCCAGGGGCTCCATGGAAGTAGGTGGGTGAGGCAAGACAGCATGGACCCCATGATGGCAGAGCCAGCGACCCCTCTGAGCGAGAGGAGGAGGCGGCACACGTCCTCCAGACTCCATTTGCTACCTGATTCAATGGGACGGGCTGGTGACTAGAAGCCAAGGCCACGGAACTCCACAGAGCTCAGGTAGAACCTCAGGGAAGGATGCACCTGACACCAGGCCAGGTGCCTTAACTTCCGGGAGCCTTGGTTCCCCCTTTCTTAAAGCAGAGAATCGTTAGGTGGTAAGAGGCTCTTCCACCTCAAAGATGCTGTGGGCAGGTGAGCAGTGAGTCTCAGGTGCAGTGTGCAGTAGGTTACCAGCATCCCATATCACAGCACCTCTTTGAGTCCTAGCCATCCCACTTTCTATCCAGTTCCTTGCAAATGCATCCTGGGAGGCAACAGTAGTGGCTGAAGAACTTGGGCCCCTGCCACCTACACGGGACACCAGGAACTCCATCTTTGGTCTGGCCCAGCCTGGCTGTTGTGGGCATTTGGAGAGTGAATCAGTGATGGAAGGTCTGACTCTCTCACTCCTGAGGGTTGGCATCGTGGCATAGTGAGTAAAGTCACAGCCTGCAGTGCCAGCATCCCACATAGGCCCTGGTTTTGTCCCAGCTGCTCCTCTTCCCATACTGCTCCCTGCCTAATGCGCCTGGGAAAGCAGCAGAGGATGGCCCACGTCCTTGGGCCCCTGCACTCACATGGGAGACCCTGAAGAAGCTTCTGGCTCCTGGCTTCAGCCTGGCTCAGCCATGGTCATTGCAGCTATTTGGGGAGTGAACCAGTGGATGGAAGACACCTCTCTCTCTCTCTTTGTAACTTTGATTTTCAAATAAATAAGTAAATCTTTTTAATAATTAAAAAACAAAAATGCTGTCCTTTATACAACCAGGAAATTCTATGAAAGCCATCCCCTTGGGACCAGCCTGTCGGTTTATGGAGCAATCAGCTCATTCTGGATTTCCCCAGGCATGCGTCTTCCTCCAGCTGCCAGTCCTGCTGGAACAGGTAAACATCTGTGCTCCGTCTACTGCTTTTCCCAAAGCAGCCCATCTTGGACACAAACATGCGTTCCATCCAACATTCTTCATGACCCAGTGGCTCCCGGGCCAGGCACGTTCCAGATTTTAAATGAGTAACAAATGAAATTGACTCACAACAAACCCCAAGTGCCCAACCCGGTGACCCCTTGTGAACTAAAAAACGCATGAGCACACTGACATAGGGGCAGGGGAAAGAAGCCGGCAGCCGCTTCTGCTCTGGGGAGGAAGAGATGGACACGGCTGTGGACAGGGATGCAGCACCCTCCATGCGACCTGGAGCAGCCCACAGAGCTTACCAAGGGAGGTACCACGGACCAGAGGCAAAAAACATCCCTCTGGCCAAGCACAGATCTGGACAGAAATGCAGTCAGTCCCCAGCAGGGTGGGGCCATGGCCTGGCTCCCCTTCCCTGTGTGTCCTGGCCACTTCCACATCTGAGTACTCGAGGGAAGTTTCCCAAATCCCAGATTCACACCCATAAGGATGTCCCACAGGTAACGCCACTATCATTACAGTCTCACAGTCAGGGCATCCGGAGTCTGCTCGTTCTCTGCGGCAGGGGTGGTCCAGTGCTTACGGGGTGCCAAACTGCTCTCTGTCTACTCAATCCCCACGGAACCTCCCCACTCATGACGATCACGATGTCCCATGGGGCTGGTATTGTGGCACAGTGGGTTAAGCCACTGTTGCCAATGCAGGAATCCCAGAGCAGAGCACCAATCCAAGTCCCAGCTGCTCTACTTCTAACCCAGCTCCCTGCTAAGGGTCTGAGAAAAGCAGCAATGATGGCCCAAGTGCTTGAGTCCCTGCCACCCATGTGGGAGACCCGGATGCAGCTCCTGGCTCTTGGCTTTGGCTGGGTGGAGCCCTAGCTGTTGTAGGCATTTGTGGAGTGAACCAGCGGACGGAAGATCTCCCATCTGTCTCTCCCTCTCTCTGTAACCATTGACTTTCAAACAAAGTTTTGGATTTTGAGTCCCACCTGGTGGAGCCACAGAGACAGGAAGCAGAAAGGGGGGTGCAGGGGCTGAAGAGAGAGTTTTCTTGGGACAGAGCTTCAGTTTGGGAAGCAAAGAGTGTTCTGAAGATGGACAGTGGCGACGATGGTGGGAGAATGTGGATGGACTTGATGCTGCTGAACTGGATGCTGTGAAATATTTAAAATGATGTTTTCATGGTTTTGTTTTTGACAGGCAGAGTTAGAGAGAGAGAGAGAGAGAGAGAGAGAGAGAGAGAGGTCTTCCTTTTCTGTTGGTTCACCCCTAAATGGCCGCTACGGCTGGCGTGCTGCACCGATCTGAAGTCAGGAGCCAGGTGCTTCCTCCTGGTCTCCCATGCAGGTGCAGGGCCCAAGCACTTGGGCCATCCTCCACTGCACTCCCTGGGCCACAGCAGAGAGCTGGACTGGAAGAGGAGCAAATGGGACAGAATCTGGCTCCCCGGCCAGGACTAGAACCCGGGTGCCGGCGCTGCAGGTGGAGGATTAGCCAGGTGAGCCATGGCGCCAGCCTGTTTTCATGTTTTTTAAAAAATTTTTTTAGAAAACGTTTATTGTATTTATTATTTGAAAGGTGAGTAATAGAGATAGATCTTCCATCCACTGGTTCATTCCCCAAACGGCTGCAACAGACCAGCCAGGTTGAAGCCAGGAGCCAGGAACTCCACCAGGGTTTCCTAAGTAGGTGCAGAGACCCAAGTTCCTGAGCTATCAGCTGCTGCTTCCCTGGTAAAGTAGTAGGGAGCTGGATGAGAAGCAAATAGCTGGGAATTGAACCCATGCACCAATATGCGATGCCGGCGTTGCAACCAGCAGCTTAATTACATGTAATGCCCACTCCTTAACCATGTTTAAAGTGGTAAGCTGCATGGTATATATATTGTACAATACTCTTGAAAAGTAACTCAAGCACATTCTGGTGGCCAGCCCCACACCAGGCATTGTGTCAGGAGAGCTAGGGGCCCCTGATAACCACACCGGGTGGGTTCTATCCGTTATCTTTATTTTGCAAGCAAACACAGAGACAGCTCAGTAACGGGCTCAAGGTCACACATCAAAGAGAGAGTGGATGCAGCCAGGATTATAGTTGGGTGGTCTGGCTCAAGAGCCTTCAGCCTGTAATGCCCACATTGTAGATGGCTCCAACCCAGGCTTCCTAATTCTCTACTCCTGCCCACACCCTCCCCACAACCCCTACCTTCCTGCCAAGTCTTTCCCCTTCACTGTGTGTCTCCCCAACAGCTACATTTACACCCACAACCACCCAAGGTGACGTATGGGAGGTGGGATGATCTCAAGACCCCCAGCTGGTCCACATCGTGGGGACATATGGTGTGAGGTCAGGGGACTGAAGCAGCTCTTACCGCCCAGGTGGGAAGGAGTTGACACCAACACAAGCAAAGTGTCCGGACCTAAGTTCCATGACCCAGGCTGCCCTTTTAAGTCAAGCTGGGTGAGTGAGTCCACATCTGCGGGCCTCTGTTTTCCCATCTTAAAATGGGGGCAGGGGCAGGGGTTAGTCTAGAGGTTACAACGCCCATGTCCCACAACAGACTACATGGGTTCCATTCCTGGTTTTGGCTCCTGACTTCAGCTCCCTGCTAACGCGCACCCTGGGAGGCAGTGGTGAGGGCTCAAGCACTTGGGTCTCTGTCACCCACGTGGCAGATCTGGATGGAGTTCCCAGCTCTAGGATTTGCTCCTGGCCCTTGGACCTGAGGTTGGGGGCGTCTGAGGAGTGAACCAGCAGATGAGAGTGCTCTAGCTGGCTCTCCCTCTCAGATAAATGCTTTTAAAATGTTAAAGGAAGGTGCAGGGGCACAAGTAAAAGTAATTCCTACATAGCAACTGATTGGAATACGAAAGATGCCCAAGTAGGGAACATCAAAAATCAGAAATCTCCAATAAGCAGATCTGTGATCAATCATTTTCCAAAATGAAAAAATCTTCACTAATCACAGGTATAAAAAATAGCACTCGAGGAGACACCTGCGTGCTAAAATGACCCAGATCTTTTTGAAAGAAAGAGTGACAGAGGGAGAGACACAGTGAGAGAGATCTTCTACCCACTGATTCAGCCCCCCACCCCAAAGGGCCACAATGGTTGGGGCTGGGCCAGGCCAAAGCCAGGAGCCAGGAATCTCACGGCCATGCATTTTTGGCCTTTGAACAAAGACAGCTCGAGGAAGGTGTCTTCCTTGGCTAAACCAGGAGGGAACTTGAAAAGGCTCCTGGGAATGACCGAAAAGATGAGTCAGTTCAGGTGCAAAACAATTTTGAAATCCACACATGGGAGGGCCCTGGGCCAAGTGAGAGCCCCCACTCAGCTCCTGACCTTGGCAGGCATAGGAAGGGTCTTCCAGAAGTTCGTGGAAAATGCAGAGTGATGAAAATCTGCAGGCTTTTTAGGACCCAGATCAACTTACCTTCCAATCTGTATTTTCCACCCCCCACAAACTATTTTTTACACATCTGCAGAGGAACACTGGGTTCAGAAAGAGAAGCGTGGAGGGGAATAAACATTTTCCATGGCGAGAGGTGGCGACCGCCTTCCTCCCTGGGGACTGTGGCTTTGCATCAGCTCACACATCCCAAGAGGCCCGCCTTCCATCAACGTTTCCTGAGCAAATAAAATCAACCATGGCATGGGAGGTGACTGGAAGCTCGGGCTGCCCATCAGAGGGAATACAACCTTTCGGCACTTAGTAGTCGAAAGCCTGCCCAAGGTCAGGAGCCCTCATGGCGGGTGGGTGGGCTGTCACTCATGGCCAGTAGGCAGGCCATCACTCAGGGCCAGTGGACAGGCTGTCGGCCTACAGGATTTCACCAGTGTCTGGGGGTTTTAGACCTCGAGGAGTTGCACTCCATGGACCAGGAGCTCCAGGCCACGCCATTCAACCACCTACCAGGCTGTACAGTTAGTTATGTGTCACTCTTTGCAAGAAAAAAACACACTCACATTAGACAGTTCCCAAGGTTGCTTGCTCACCTGCCCTCACCCCACCCTCTGTGTGTGTGTGTGTGGTTGCCTCTCAAATAAATACTTTGTAAAGGGATAGGCATTTGATCTAGGAGTTACAGTGCCAGGTAAGACACCCAGGTCCTGTATCAGAGAGCAAGGGGATGAGTGACTTTAACTTCCTGTTAATGCAGACCCTGGGAGGCAACAATGATGGCTCAACTGTTAGGGTCCCTGGGATCCCTGCTGTCCACGTGGGACACCTGCATTGAGCTTCTGGCTCCTAGCTTCTAGTCCAGGCAGGCCCAGCCACAGTCACTGCAAACATCTGCGGAGTGAATCAGCAGATAGGAGCTCGCTCTCTCTCTACCTCTCTCTGTCTCTCTTTCTCTCACTCATGTGTGTGTTCCACTGCCTCTCAAATAAGTATTTTTGGAAAACAACTCCCAAGTTCACATAGCAAGGACGTGACAGACCCAGGATTTGAACCCAGGACCACAGGTCCCTATGTCTCTGCTTATTTCAGGTGGACAATGGTTGCCTCAGGCACTCCCAGGCCCCTTCCAGGTCATCACATGCCTCTGGCGGGGACAGCAAGGAAGGTCATGGCTCCTCGTATTTCGTCCCTTGTGTCACCGTCTATATCTGGGGGCCAGAATCACTCTTGAATCTCCAAAAGGACAGCCTGGGCTCTCCATCCAGGCCGAGCGGGCAGCCATCCCAACGGCCACCCACGCCTGCTGGTGCAGTGCCCTGTCCCTGCTGCACCTGAGCACAACTGGGAACCCCAGGAAAAGACTCGGGGCACAAGGCTCTATGTGGGGAAGTCGGCAGCAGCCCCCGGAAACTCCCCGTCTCCACTTCCTCATCTCCCTCTAGTGAACCCATTCAACCAACCAAACCCATCCAATCGGGAAATTCCAATGGGAATTCAGGCCACTTCCTGGCCTCATGGACTTGTTTTGAGGGGAAATAGCGAAGGAGATAGACATGCAATCATTCCCCCTGGCTCTGGATGGGTTGGTTCTTAGACCGCCTATAGACACCAAAATCCGCAGCTGCTCAAAGCCCTTCCATGCAATGGTGCAGTGTTTGCACAGAACCCTGGTACACCCCCCTTGGACTTTAATCCTGTCTAGACAATTTATCACATCCAGTATCATGTCAGTGCTATGCACACAGCTGCTACTAAACGCTATCGTCTAGGAAAGAATGTACACGATGTGTTCAACCCATGGTTGGTTGAGTACATGGATGTGGAATCTGCAGATCTTAATGGACTCTTTTTTTATTATTATTATTTTTGACAGGCAGAGTAGACAGTGAGAAGAGAGAGAGAGAGAGAGAGAGAGAGAAAGGTCTTCCTTTGCCGTTGGTTCACCCTCCAATGGCTGCCGCGGCCAGCGCGCTGCGGCCGGAGCACCACGCTGATCCGAAGGCAGGAGCCAGGTGCTTCTCCTGGTCTCCCATGGATGGGGTGCAAGGCCCAAGCACTTGGGCCATCCTCCACTGCACTCCCGGGCCATAGCAGAGAGCTGGCCTGGAAGAGGGGCAGCCGGGACAGAATCCGGAGCCCCGACCAGGACTAGAACCCGGTGTGCCGGCGCCGCTAGGTGGAGGATTAGCCTATTGAGCCACGGCGCCCGCCTTCCTAATGGACTCTTACTCTGAAGTTCCAGCTAGAATCTAGCTTGGGGTTCCTCATCCCCTGTACAAACCAGGAAACCCTGTACCTCCTCCCCCACCCTACACACACACACACCATGTGCTAGGAGCAGGGGTGACAGGATACCCAAAGGATGAGCAGGAACCAGTGGATGGTCCTGGGCTCTGAGTTCTGACGTGCAGGTCCCTCAATCCCAGGGAGCTGGCGTGGGGGTGCCCCTGAGCTTGCAGTAAGGCCACCAGGCTGCTGCTGGGACCCCAATCCACTTGTCACCAAGCCCCAGCCCTGACACCTGTAGGCCCTAGCTCAAGATCCATGCTGTGGGGTTTTCCGGGCCCTAAGTCTCGGTGCTCCCTCCATATTCTTTTCCTAAAAATGCTGGGACAAAAGACCACAAACATGCAACAGCATAAAGGTGGGAAGGGCACTGTGGTGCAGTGTTGAGCCACTGCCTGGGATGCCCACACTCCACACTGGAGTGTTGATTCAAGTCCTAGCTCCTCTGCTTCTGACCCAACTTCCTGCTAATGTACTCAGGAGCCAGCAGTGATGGCTCAAGTACTCGGGCCCCTTCCACCCACCCATGCAGGAGGAGAACCAGATGGAGCTCTGGGCTTTGGGCTTCAGCCTGATCCAGCCCAGGCTGTTGTGGGCACTGGGGGAGTGAATCAGAAGATTGAAGACATCTCTCTCTTCCTCTCTCTTTCTCTTTCTCTCTCTGTCTGCTTTCAAGTAATGAAAAATTTAATATATATATATATATGTATATATATATATATATTTAAAAATATATAAAGGACCAATGGGTAAAGCTGCCACCTGCAGTACCAGCATCCCATATGGGCATTGGTTCAAGTCTGGGCTGCTCTACTTCCAAACCAGTTCCCTGCTGATACACCTGGGAAAGCAATGGAAGATGGCCCAAGTGCTTGGGCCCCTGCACCCATTGTAAGAGACCCAGATGGATCTCCTGACTCAAGGCTTCAGCCTGGCCCAGCCCTGGCTGTTGGGGTCATCTGGGGAGTGAACCAGCAGATAGAAGATCTCTCTCTCTCTCTCTCCCCCTCCCATAACCCTCTGTCTGCAATTCCAACTTTCAAATAAATCAATCAATCTTTAAAAAAAAAAATCAGCCTCTGCTGATTCCCAGTGTGGGCTCCAGGGTTGGGGCACTGTGTAGGGGTGAAGCCAGCCCAGCAGCTCTTTATGCAAAAAGGAGAGCCAAAAAAGCCTCTCTTTGGCCTTAAAGCTCCAGGCTCCGCCCTCTCGGGCTCTAACTCTCTTATCTTCTTCCCTGCAAGAGAATTCCTATGATGACATCAGACCCACACAGATAACCCAGCGTAATCTCCCCGGCTCAGGATCCCTAACAGCCTGGTGCCATGTGAGTGACATACTCGCAGATTACAGAGCTTAGGGCCTGGACATCCCTGGCAGGAAAGGGGGCAGTACTGACTCACAGACCATACTTGCCCTCTCCAGGATCTGTCTCCCCCGGTCACAAAATAACCCAGGAACAGTGACGGGGGCGGGGCCTGCATTGTGGCCCAGCTGGTAAAACGGACACCTGAGAGGCCAGCATCACGTATGGGTGCTGGTTCATGTCCCGGCTGCTCCACTTCTGATCTAGCTCCTTGCAAATGGCCTGGGGAAGCAACAGAAGATGGCTCAAGTGCTTGAGCCCCTGCAGCCACGTGGGAGACTCAGATGAAGCTCCTGGCTCCTGGCTGAACCAGTGGATGAAAGATTGATCTCCCTCTCTCCCTCTCTCTGTAATTCTGCCTTTCAAATAAATAAATAAATCTCAAAAAAAAAAAAGTAACAAGAAACATTTCTCATTGTTCTCCCTTCTTTAAAAGAAAATGGAAGTGGCCCATGGCACAGTGGGTAAAGCTGCCACCCACAGCACTGGCATCCCTATGGGTGACAGTTCGAATCCTGGCTGTTCCAGTTCTGGTCCAGCTCCCTGCTAATGCACCTGGGGAAGCAGCAGAAGATGGCCCAAGTGCTTGGGTCCCTGCCACCCACATGGGAGACCCAGATGGAGCTCCTGGCTCCCGGCTTCAGCCTGGCCCAGCCCTGGCTATTGCAGCCACTTGGGGAGTGAACAAGTGGATAAAAGATCTCTCTGTCACCCTGCCTTTCATGTAAATAAATAAATCTTTTTTTAAAGGGACAGAGAGATGTCTTCCATTCACTGGCTCACTCCCCAAATAAATAAATCTTTTTTTTTTTTTAACTGAGTAGAAAAATAGAATTAAATTTATTTTGGTACAAAACATTTTTGAAAAGCAGGTGTCTTTTTTTATTGCAATTCCATTAGCTCTCTGAAGTGCCCTCATATTTTCCACCTGAACTTTTCAAGAGACGTCTGTGTGGGCCCTGGTACCTCCTGGCCTGGGTTTGAAGCTTCCCCTCTAAAGCTGGGCCTGCTTCTGCAAATGACCCAGCCTCTCCATGCCCAAACAAGACAATGACGGTGACACTCTTGGGACAGAGCTGTTGTAGGGGTCCCGGGAAATTACTCACAAAAAAAAAAAAAAAAGATTTAGCCCAGTGCCCAGCCTAAGATTTTCTGTTTTCTGCAGAACAGAATTTGGGGAAGCCTGGATCAGGGCCCAGGTGTGCTGAAGGCTGGGGACACTCAGACCCCATGTTTCTCACAAGCAAGCAAGAGTGAGGGGACAGGAATGACGACAGTGTGGCTTGGGAGCAGAACCGGCCATTCACCAGCATGGGGCCCGCGCTGGCACACTGGGCTGCAGCCCACACTCACACCCCTGGCCCTGAATCCTGGCACCTCAGCTGGTTTCCTAGCTGCTCCAATAGCAGCCTGGCATTTGCCATGTGCCCTGCATTAATTTATTTATTTACTGTATTTGAGAGGCAGAGAGAGAGAGAGAAGACTGACCTCCCATCTGCTGGTTCATTCCCCAGATGCCCAGGAGCTAAGAACTCCATCTGAGTCTTGCACACAGTTGCCGGGGACCCAAGTACTTGAGCCATCATCACCTGTTGCCTGCCAGGGTGTGCATGAGCAGGGATCTGGAGTTCGAAGTGGAGCCAGGACTTGAACCAGGCACTCCAATATAAGATGAGGGCGTCCCAAGTGGCATCTTAACTCCTGTGCCAAGTGCCTGCACTGGCTCCCCTACTGCATGGTGACTGTGCCCGTCCCTGGCTCTTGGAGAAGAGAGAGCTTAGCCTTTGAGGAGGAGGACTGGAGGCACAAGGCAGGCTACTGATCCGTGGCCAGGGGCCAGCTCCCATGCAGAGGGAGGCTGGTGTTCAGCAATGGTTATGACTCAGGGGCCACACATGCCCGATGCCATGCTTATCACTTACTACAACCCAGGCATCAACAGACAGAGCAGTCCGGGACAGCAGCCCGGCATAAACACACAAGGAAGCATTCTGGGGAGGTGACCACTGTCAGGGCTGAGTCTCTGTCTCTGTCTCTGTCTCTGTCTCTGTCTCTCTCTTTATCTCTGTCACTCTGCCTTTCAAATAAATAAATCTTTAAAAATGGTGGGGGACAGGGAGGGGAAAACAGACATTTGGCACAATTTGGGACGCCCACACCCCACATCAGAGTGCCTGGGTTTAAATCCTGGCTCTGCTTTCCATTCCAGCTCCCTGTTAACACACATCCTAGGAGGCAGCAGTGACTCAGGGGTGGATCCCTGCCACTCACATGGGAGACCTGGATGGAGCTCCTGGCTCCTGGGTGTTTGGGGAGTAAAACAGCAGATGGAGTTCTCTGTCTGCCTATCTATCTATCTATCTATCTATCTATCTCCATCACTGTATCTCCTTCTGTTTATCTGATAAATAAATAAAAATGAATTTTAAAAAAGATCAATAAAAACATCTGACTGATTTGAAAGATAAGGTCTTGCAACAGGAGCCAGCCAGTTTATGCAAATCTCCATTCCAGCCTTTCTCCCTCAAGCTCCCGCCCTGACAGCAAGCAGGGCTGTTTTCCCCCTTGGTTTTTCCTCTGCCAGTAATTTCACAAGAGCCCTAACAGAGGCGTGCAGCGAAGTCAACAAGACGAGCTCAGAAACCCCATTCACGGGCAGCTCCAAGGAGCTGGGACGCCCGGGTGTGCGGCCGAGCCCTCAGCCGCGGGGACAAGGAGCCTCCGTGAGGGCGCGGAGACGAGCTGCCGGCCACATGCCCGAGACGAAGCCGCATCTCAACCAGAGCAAGGAGAGGCACAAAGCAGGCCACTGTCCTGGCCGCAGACAACAGCGCGTGCAAGGAGCCAAGATGCCGGAGGCTGTGGGGAGACGCAGCAGGCAGTGAGCGTCTCAGGGCAGCGTCTGCCTGGGAGCGGGCGGGCGTGGTCCTGGCCAAGCCATGGCAGGTGGGTCTGGTGCAGAGATCATCCCAGAATGGCAACACAAGGCATTGAGGAAGCTGGCCGGTAAAGAGAGGCCTTTGGCCAAGCCGCACGAGACAGCAGAAAATGTGCACAGCTGCTGGATGATGGAGAGGGGGACCAGGGAAAAAAAGAGTTCCCAGTTGGGCCACCTGACAGCGGTTCCTCTACTAACCCTTTATTCCTCCCATCACCACTGGGGCCCCACCATTATCTTTGTTTTACAGAGGACAAAACGGAGGCCCAGAGAGGTTAACTAATCTGCCGTGGTCAAACAGCTCTCAGCAAATGTCACCAGGGGGCCAGTGGCCACCAGGGGTAGAAGATGATACCTCAGGAGAATTCACTGCCAGTCACCTTCTCTGATTAACTTAAGGGGACTCAAGTTACCAGCCCCTACCCCAAACCAAAGAAATTTGAGTCATAGGGCCAGCAGGGTGGTACAGAGTTAAGCTACTGCCTGCTATGCCTGTATCCCATACGGGCACTGGTTCGAGTCCCGGTTGTTCCACTTCTGATTCAGCTCCCTCCTAATGGACTTGGGAAAGCAGCAGAGAATGATCCAAGTCTTTGGGCCCCTGCAGCCACCTGGGAGACCCAGAAGAAGCTCCTTGGCTTTGGCCTGGCCCAGCCTTGGCCGTTACAGCCATTTGGGGAGTGAACCAGCAAATGAAGGATCTCTCTTTCTTTCTCTCTCAAAATTTTTTATCAACTGCAGCCAGTTTAGAACTAGGCACCAGGTCTGGCCTTTCACCAAGAGGACTAGCTGAGGTTGCACACTCACTTGCAACTTTGTTACAAAACAGCTTCAGCACTGGGCCAGGCAGGGTTACTGATGGGAGAAGCAAAGAGCTCAGGATAAAAGCCACCAAGCCAGAACACCTGGGGCTGGTTTCACCTTCTATTTGCTTTTCCTAAAAACCCAGCATGTATCACCAATGATTGACATTGTATCCTGAAAGGTGCTCTTCTGTTTCCTAACACATCAAAAACAAGGTCCTGAGACCAGTATCTTCACGTCCAAGTCTTATTTCCACTGAGACTCTAGGGTAGCATCACCCAGAGAATTTTCCAGATAAACCTGCAGCAGGTTGTCCCAAACCTCAGGGCCAATGATACAGCCCCAGGGAGCACCTGCTATGATCTGAATACTGTTTCATAAACTCACATCAGAGTTTAACCCACGAAGTTTTTGGTTAACGGTGAAGATAACACAAACTGAAGGCATTGGCATGGGACAGGTTAAGCCACTGCTGCTAATGCCAGCATCCGATATCAGAGCGCTGGTTCACATCCCGGCTGCTTTGCTTCTTCTTCTTTTTTTTTTTTTAAGATTTATTTATTTATTTGAAAGTCACAGTTACACAGAGAGAGAAGGAGAGACAGAGAGAGAAAGAGAAGTCTCGCATCTGCTGGTTCACTCCCCAATTGGCCGCAACGGCCAGAGCTACGTCGATCTGAAGCCAGGGGCCAGGAGCTTCTTCCCGGTCTCCCATGAGGGTGCAGGGGCCCGAGGACTTGGGCCATGTTCTACTGCCTTCCCAGGCCATAGCAGAGACCTGCATCGGAAGTGGAGCAGCCAGGACTCGAACCGGCACCCATATGGGATGCCGGCACTGCAGGCGGTGCCAGCCCTGCCCAACACCAGCCCCAGCTGCTCTGCTTCTGATCCAGTTCCCTGCTAATGGCCTGAGAAAGCAATGGAGGATGGCCCAAGTCCTTGGGTCCCTGCCACCCACATGGGAGACCTGGATGAGGTTCCTGGCTCCTGGCTTCAGTCTGGCCCAACCCTTGTCATTGTGGCCATTTGGAACTGAACCAGCCAACCGAAGACCTCTTTGTCTCTGTCTCTCTATAACTCTGCCTTGCAAATAAATAAATAAACCTTAAAAAAGGAGGGTGGAAGCTTAATGCAACAATGGTGTTGAGAGGCAGAGCCTTTGGGGAGTGACTGGATTGGATCCTGGTGGCATCGGGAGAAGCAGAGAGACCACATGGGCACAGAGACACAAACGTGTCCCAACTGCGGCATCCTTGCTGGACCCTGCTCCTCACCGTTTGGACTTCCAGTCTCCAAAACCAGGAGCTGAACCTCTTCTATACACATTCAGAATGCCTCAAGTACCTTGTAACAGTGACAAAGTTTGGACAGCTACAACCCTCAACCACTTAGAAAGGGCACCATCCTCTGGCCATGACCGCACAGGGTGGTAAGGAAACCCACACTCCCCTGGTGCGAAAGCCACCCCAGGAATGAACGTCGTCCCCATGCGAGGGGCAACAAGCTAGCAACAATCTGCTCTGCTTGAAACTGGGGCTGGGGGTTCATAGCCACTGCAGCAGCAGCGTGACAAGGTGAACCTGCTGTGCTTGTGCAGGGTCAGATGCCACCTGCAGCAGACAGGAGTTCCTGACTATACTCTGCTGGCTAAACAAGGCTGAACGCAGGAGGGTTGGGGAGCTTAATAATGATATCTGTTCTCTGCGGTGAAGCAAGGGAGGCACTCAGCTCAAGTCGGACGTGCGCCCGGGCTGGCGGCATCCAGAGCTGTCATTGAACAGGGCTCTGGAAACTCCACTCGTAACAAGATTAACCGCAGTAACTGACATCATTATGGGCAAAGGGCAATGAATCACTGCTATCTGCAGAAGCTATGATGATAGAGCTGGAAATTGAGGGGAATCAACCGTATGGCTTTTAGAACTAGTCAGCATTTAATAAGGCAGCGTGAAAGAGAAGACATAAGCCCAGGGCCCTGTTCTGAAAAATAACTGCTTTTAACGCTTTGTAAAAAGCTTTCTTATATTAGATAGAAATATGGAGAGATGGACAGGTGGATGGGTGAGTGGGTGAGCGGGTAGAGGGATGGATGGATAGGTGGGTAGGAGTAGATGGATGGTTAGGACAGTGGATGGATGCATGGATGAGCTGGTGATGGGTGGATGGATGGATGGATGAACAGATGGATGGTAGATAGATAGGTGGGTGGGTAGATAGATGGATGGAAGGATGGGAAGATAGGTAGGTGGGTAGGTAGATGGATGAGCAGATGGATGGATGGGGGGGTGGGAGGGTGGATGGATGGATGGATGGATGGATGGGCAGGCAGAGGGATAGCATGATAGTCAACCAACCTAAGAGCAGCACTCACAAGAAGAAAACAGATCATATCTGAAAAAAAAAATCACATAAAAATTCTAAGAATAAAAAAGAACCCTTGGGAAAACAAGGAGGAAATCCATGACACAGGACGGTACAAGTAAACACTGTCAAGACGTCACTTCCCTCCAAGTCAACCTCAATAGTTCGCGTCCCACAATAAAACCCACAAAGCGCCTCTGGGGCTGACTTTTTCCCCTCTCCTTTTTTATTTCTTGGAACCTGGCTAAATTTTCTGAAGTTCTGGAAGAATAAGCAAAGCTAGGGCACTCTCAAACAATGAGAAGGAAGAGTGACTCTGGGAGGCCTTTTCACAATAATTTCCTAATCCTTCTCATGTGACACGGAGGCAAAACAGAAATGCCAGATAGTGCCAAATAAGTGGCTCTGAAAGTAGCACCTGCTCAACACAAAACCAAAAAGAAAAGGAAAGGAAAGATGACGTCCTTGCCTGGGCAGTGCCAGGTTGGGGGTGTTGGCATGGACCAAAGAACCCACAATGCTACACAAATGCAGAGTACAAGTCCCGTCTCCCACCAAAGGAACACCAAGTCCCTTGGTACGTACAGACCTAGAATTGTTCACAGCAACTTCAGAAAGTTTAGAAGAAAAAGGAATTAAGAGATAAGTTTTTAAAGAAGAGTTTAAGCAGTAGGAGTTTAGCCTAGTAGTTAAAATGCCTACGTCCCACATCCAGGGGCCTGGGTTTGATGCCCACCTCCAGCTCCTGACTCCAGCTCCCTGCTAATGCACACTCTGACAGGCAGCAGGCGATGGTTCAGGCACTTGGGTCCCTGCCACCCACACAGGAGACCTGGACTGAGCTCCCAGCTCCTGGCTCCAGACTGATCTGGCCCCAGACACTGTGGGTATTTGGGGGAGTGAATGAGTAGGTGGGGGCGCACACTCTCTTGCTCTGGCTCTCTCTCTCTCTTCCTCCCTCCAACCCTGCTCAAATAAATAAAGAAAGAAAGAACTCTCCCACTTCTTTTACCCAGCAGAGCCACATTTCTCACATCACCGAAGCCTCCCACCCAGCAGCCACCGAGGGGATACTGCAGACCCAGAGGGTGACAAAAGCACACAGCTCTGAGACAGGGCAGGGAGACTCTGCACCTGCCGCAGGCTCTCCCGCCACACTGAAATGAAGCCCCAATCTCTCATTTTCTTTTTTAAAATTCGTGTTTTCATTGCGGTAAGACATAACCTAAAATCTACCATCTAAACCAGGTCACAGTGTACAGTCAGGATGTCAAGTGCAGTTCCAGGGCTGTGCAGCCCTCACCCCCTTCCTGCTCCAGAACTTTCTCACCTACCCAACCTGAAGCTCTGTCCCCAGGAAATGCTCACTCCCCGGCCACCTCTCCAGCCCCTGGTGCCCCCAACTCCGGGGAATCTGACGACTCCAGAGACCTCCTAGGAGTGGACTCGCTCACACAGGGTTTGTCCTCTCGCAACTGGCTTATTTTGTTTGTATCATGGAGCAGGCGTCACAGCTCCATTTCTTTTGAAGGCTGAAGCACTGTCCACTGTGTAAAGATGGACCATGCTGTGTTTACCCCTCACCTGTAGATGGACTCTTTGTTCTCTCCTGTTCTGGAGAAACTGCTGTGACCCTCAGGGCACAGATCTCTCTCCAAGACTCTACAGCCAGGGACCCAGGAATGGAATTGCTAGATCTTACAGTCATTCCACATTTCCTCTCTTGAGGAACCACCGGGCTGTTTTTGGCGCTGGCTGCACCACCACACATTCCCAGCAGCAATGCCCATAACTTGCAATTACTGCCCAATCCTCATCAACACCGCTCACTGCTACTTTCTGTTCTTCCTAGTCACAGCCATCCTCGTGGATGTGAAACGGCAGCTCGTGAGCTCACGGCTATGGATGACATCTGTGCTTTCCCCACTAGAGTGCCTGCCTCATGAGGGCAGAAACTCTTTTCCATGTGGTTCTCAGCCACATCGTCAGAACCCAGTGCTGAGCAGGTGAAACGGACGGCCCAGCAGAGGATGCACAGCTAAGGCAAGGAAGATGGCTTTGAAAGCTGTTGAAGGAGTCCAGGGAACAAACCCCAAGGACAGATCAGGTGGGAGGAGGAAGGAGAGACAGGTCCCCGGCTCCAGTCCTGGGGTCATAAGCCGTGCACTTGGAGCAGAGCCTGGGGCTCATCCTGCCAGCAGCTGGGTCACCTTGAATCTGGCGCTGACTTTGCCTGCAGCCTGCATTTCTTCCTCTGTGCACCACGCATCCTGCTGGTGTTTGCTTGGCAGAGCCAAGCCTTGTTCTCAGAGCAGCCTCTGTACACAGGCGCTCACGGCCTCTCCCTACGCAGAGAGCTGGACCACCTCAGAGCAGAGGCTGGCTGGGGACTGTGTTTTCAACAGACCAATGCCAAAGCAACACGTGTCTGCAGACAGAGCTCCAGCCTGCAAAAGCCTCCAGCCTCCCGCCTGGCCTGCTCCCTCTGGCTGGCCCAGCCTCCGGGGCTGCAGCCAGGAGCCACGCGCCACACCAGCTTGTCGGAATTCCAGCAACTGCGAACTGCGCCGAAAATGCTGGAAAGCAGGGGGTCTCCGTGGAATGTGCCAGCAATTCAGCCAGAGAGAAAACACAGTTTTCTGCACTTGATAGACTCTGTGCTCAAATCCATGGGGTTGTCTTGATAAAAGAGTTCAAAGGCACCAGGTGGCCAGGCCTGAGTCTCTTGGTCAGGAACCTGCCACACATCCTTGCACCTCTTTCCACATTCTAGGGTTTTGAACCCTAACTGCTAGTGGCAGTGGGTCCTGTCCACCACCACCAGCCAACATTGCTCCAACTTTTCAAACAGTGTGTCTCGGGCAGATGCTACGCTGGGGTGATTTTAGCGTGAGCAGTGGGAGAAACCTAGAGTAACCAGGGCTCCTATCCACTTCTCTCTCCACACTCCTCCTCCTCAAAAAAATAAAAAATACGTAAATAGGGGTGAGCATTTGGTCTAACAGCTAAGATGCCTGTATCTCATGTCATAGTCCCTGGGAGGAAGTAGGAGACAGTTCAACTGACTGGGTCCCTGCCACTCGCAGGGGAGACCAGGCCTGGGTGTTGTAAGCATTTTGGGAATGAATCAGTGAATAGAAGCACTCTCTGTCTACTTCCTGAATAAATTAAGATTTATTTATTTGGAACTGATACTGTGGCATAGTAGGCTAAGCCTCCACCTGCAGCACCGGCATCCCACATGGGCACCAATTCGAGTCCTGGCTGCTGCACCTCCGATCCAGCTCTCTGCTATGGTCTGGGAAGGCAGTAGAAGATGGCCCAAGTCCTTGGGCCCCTCATCTGTGTGGGAAGACCCAGAAGAAGCTCCTGGTTCCCGGCTTTGGATCAGCTCAGCTATGGCCATTGCAGCCATTTGGGGAGTAAACCAGTGGAGGGAAGTCCTTTATCTCTGTCTCTCCCACTCTCTGTAACTCTGCCTCTCAAATAAGTAGGTATTTTTAATTTAAATTCCTCCCTGCAGTGGGTAGAGAGGAAGACTCACCTGCAGCCTTCATCACCCCAACAAGGAGCTTTGGGGAATGTGGCTGGTCAACACCTGCACTTTCACTAGTTTGACGTTGGCAGACGATGGCGACTCCTAGATCAACTTTAAAGCTACAGCTGCAGCTGGGTGTTAGGCCCAGTGGTGAGGACACCACTGATATACCTGTGTCCCACACTGGAGTACCGGGGTTCCAGGACCAGCTCCGGTTCCTGATCCAGCTTCCCGCTAACAATGCAGCCGGGGAGCAGCCCCGGCCACAGCAGGCAGTTAGAGAGGGACTCGGCATTCGGGAAGGCTCGTGCATGCGTGCGTTCTCCCTCTCTGTACCTCTCAAATAATTCTTTTTTAAAGTTAGTCACTTGTACAGGCCCAAATAGTTGGTAAACAAAAAGAAAAAAATTAGTAAAATTCTGCTGATTGGGAAGCCAAATTCGCTGTGAATCTGTTCAAAATGTGTGCAGCCCTGCATCTGGGTCAACATTTAGTTGTGGCACAGAGGGTAAAACTGCCACCTTCAACCCCAGCATCCCATATGGGCACCAGTGTGAGTCCCGGCCGCTCCACTTCTGATGCAGCTCCCTGCTAATGGCCTGGGAAAGCAGGGAGGATGGCCCAAGTGCTGGGCCCCTGCACCCGCGTGGGAGACCCAGATGGAGTTCCAGGCTCCTAGCTTCAGCCTGGCCCAGCCCCAGTCATTGCAGCCACTTGGGGAGTGAACCAGCGGATGGAAGATCTCCATCTGTCTCTGTCCCTCTCTCTCTCTCCCTCTGTAACTCTGCATTTCAAGTAAATAAATAAATTTTTTTTAAAAAATGAACCATCTTTATATTGTTAATTACTTTGGAAAAGAAATATCCCAAATCCTTTTTGTTCCTCTTTCTGAGTTCAATAAATTTTAAATTGAAATGAATTTGTTGGCCTGAGTTAACAGATAATCAAAAATCGTATATATATTTTTCACACATGATGTTCTTAAAATTCCTATACACTGGCCGGCACCACAGCTCAACAGGCTAATCCTCTGCCTTGCGGTGCTGGCACACCGGGTTCTAGTCCCGGTCAGGGCGCCGGATTCTGTCCCGGTTGCCCCTCTTCCAGGCCAGCTCTCTGCTGTGGCCAGGGAGTGCAGTGGAGGATGGCCCAAGTGCTTGGGCCCTGCACCCCATGGGAGACCAGGAGAAGCACCTGGCTCCTGCCTTCGGATCAGCGCGGTGCTCCGGCTGCAGCGCACCGGCCACGGCGGCCATTGGAGGGTGAACCAATGGCAAAGGAAGACCTTTCTCTCTGTCTCTCTCTCACTGTCCACTCTGCCTGTCAAAAAATAAAAGTAAAAAAAAAAATTCCTATACACCATGGAATGACTAAGTCAAGATGGTTAATGCACGCATTACATTGTCGATTTATCATGTTTTGTGGTGAGAACACATCAAGTCCACTCTCTTAGTCATCAATATTTAATTTAAGGACATTTGAAACCAGTCTCTGAGTCCACGTTAAATAAAACAAGACTGAGGGTGTAAACTATGAAGCTGGAAACATTTGCATGGCACGTGTCTCAGAAGCTATTTCCGGTAGAGAGGCCAGCATTTGGGCTAGCATTAAGTAGTCGCTTGGGACACTGTATCCCATACTGGAGCACCTGGGTGTGCGTCCTGTCTCAGCCTCTGATCCAGCTCCCTAAGTGGCATCCTGGGAGGCCACAGAGGATGGCGCAAGTGTTTGGCCCCTGCCACCCACACAGGAGACCCAGATGGAGCTCCTGGTTCCCAGCTTTCGCCTGGCCCAGCCCCAGCTGTTGTGGGCATTTGGGGAGTGACCCAGAAGATGGAAGATCTCTGTCTGTGTCTCCCTGAGTGTGCATCTCTCTTCTGCCTTTCAAATAAAATGAAAAAATATTGTTTTCAATTTGCCACTCCCTGGCTCAGGCTGATGCTATGGTGCAGTGAGTAAAGCTGCTGCCTGCAGTGCCCACATCCCATATGGGCGCCAGTTCATGTCCCAGCTGCTCCACTTCCACTCCAGCTCCCTGCTTATGTAACTGGGAAAGCAGTGGAAGATGTCCCAAGTGGACAGAGTCTCCCACGTGGGAGACCCAGATAGAGTTCTAAGCTCCGGGCCCAGTCTCAGCCATGATGTCCATTCAGGGATCACACCAGCAAACAGAAGATCTCTCCCTCTCTATAAATATAACTCTACTTCTCCAATAAATACAGAAAAAAATGTAAATCTAAAAACAAAGATTCCCCCAAAAAACACAATAAAGAAAACCAATCTAAAGCAGGACCCCATTTCCTGCCCCCAGCGGCAGCCAAAGCAGAGAAAACGAGGAGACAGACAGCTCTGGGCTGGTGGCAGCGAAACCTCCCAACCGTTTCCTCCCCACACGAACAGTGGACGTGCAAGGAGCAGGGGCTCCAGGCGCCAGGTTAAAACCCTTATTAGATTTCAGACGAGAACTGCTGCTGTAATACTTCTAACGTGAGACAGCCCGTAAAACCCAGCATGAATCACGGCCCAGTGTGAAGGAAAATCTCATCGCTCGGCGTCCCAGCGAGTCACACGGGCACTGCGGCGTCCTCCTGCAGAGACCGGCACAGAAATAGCAGGAGCGGCACCTGATCGATCACCCGGCCGGCAGTGCATCCACACCCGCACGCTGAGACAGAGACACAGAAATAGAACGGAAGGGCCACCATCCCTGATCACCTGATCAGTCCCCCGGCCAGCCACAGATCCACATTCTCAGGCTGAGACAGAGGCACCTGATCGATCCGTGGATCCACAAGTCACACCCTGCCCAGGCCCAAACCAGCAGCCTGGGGTGAGGGAAGGAGACAGAAAAGGTGACCAGGGAAACAGGTTCCAGCCACCGTGGGGGGAAGGCAGCTAGGCTAACGGACAGAGGGCGAGACAGTGTTTCTTATTCCGATTAGACACATTTGTGTCAGTGGAAACTTTCCTTTTTGTGTCTGTAGCTTCTAGGCTCGCAACACTGAAGTCGCCTGCTTTTCAGTCGACCGCGTCACTTTTTATGGAAAGCCAACAGAACAATCACTCTGCTACCAAGAAGCCACAAGCAAGTAAAAATGCACCCCATCAGGGGCCACTATCCAAAACAAGTTATTTATTAAAAAAAAAAAAATCCATGGGAGAATGAAATAACTGTTAACATGGAAAGTTAATTTTTAAAGCTGATTTGAGATACAGAGAGAGAAAAAGAGGAGAGAGTGTCATTACCCAGATGCCCGCATCAGCCGGGGCTGGACTTAGGACCAGGAGCCAGGAATGCAATCCAGGTCTCCCACATGGGAGTGGCAGGGACCCAACTATTTGAGCCACCACCACTGCCTCCCAGGGTGAGCATGGGCGGGAAGCTGGAGGCAGGAATGGGAGCCAGACTTCAAACCCAGGCCCTCCAACGTGGGATGCAGGCATCCTAACCAAAAGTTAATTTTTTTTAAGAACTTTAACAACTAAGTGATTAAAACTCACTCAAGTGCAGAGGTGGTATAATACAGTCAGAAGATATGTGGTTTAGAATCAAAACAGACCATGGACTAAATTCCAGCCCCTATTCCATTATCTGTATGACCTGGGGACAAGTCCCTCAGCCTCGTATGCAGCTCCATTCCATGGTCAGTAAGAGCAGCAAAGGGGCCAGCGTCGCCACGCAGCAGGTTAAGCCGCTACCTGCGGCACTGGCACCCTTTTTGAGCACTGGTTCAAGTTTCACCTGCTCCACTTCCTATCCAGGTCCCTGCTAATGCACCTGGGAAAGCAGCAGAGGATGGCCCAATTGCTTGGGCCCCTGCCAGTCACGTGAGAGACCCAGATGGAGTCCCAGCTCCCAGATTCAGCCTGGCCCAGCTCTGGATGTTGTACCCATATGCAGAATGAAACAGTGGATGGAAGATCAATTTCTTCTGTCTGTCTGTCTCTCTCTCTGTAACTCTACCTGTCAAATAATGTTTAGAGAGACAGAAAGAGATGATAATTCAGGTTGGTGCTGTGGCACAGTAGGCTAAGCCTCCACCTGCAGCACCGGCATCCCATTGAGTCCTGGCTGCTCCACTTCCTATCCAGCTCTCTGCTGTGGCCTGGGAAAGCAGTAGAGGATGGCCCAAGTCCTTGGGCCCCTGCACCCATGTGGGAGACCCGGAAGAAGCTCCTGGCTCTAGGCTTCAGATCAGCACAGCTCCCGCTGTCGCGGCCATTTGAGGAGTGAATCAGTGGATGGAAGACCTCTCTCTCTCTCCCTCTCTCTCCCTCTCTCTCCCTCTCTCTGTAACTCTACCTCTCAAATAAATAAAATCTTAAAAAAAAAAAAAAGATAACAGCAGTGTTCATGATCAGGGGGATACAAACTAACAAATAAAAATGATGATCATGAGCTCTTTAGAAAGCACAGACCGTCACAGCTTAGGAAGCTTCGGCTTAACAATGTTTTGACCCTACCATGATGCAAAACCAGCAGCAAACATCCTTGGATGTCTTCTTGGGTCTTTTCCTAAGACACTCTTGTAATGCTAGGCAGCTCCCAGCCAGCCATGTGGCCAGGACAGCAAACAACTGATGGTCTATAGTGTACTGTGTTGCTAAGCTATGATGTTCCACAGGTTAGGGGTATTAAACGACCGGCAATATTTTCAAGTTACAATGAGGCTATTGAAATAAAAATCTATTATAAGTTGAGGAACCTCTGTAAAGCCAAAACTCATGGGAGCAGCCAAAGCTGCACTGTGGAATAAATTCTTGGCCTTAAGACATGTAATTGTTTTAAATGAATGCAACTTGATTTTTCATTAATGTACTCACTCCTCCAATAACCATTCTGTACTATGGGAAACGTGCAAAGCCATGACTCAGAATAATCTTAAAAAGAATTCGGATTATAACAGTAAGTGCTGACTCATGGGGGAAAAAAAGAGTTAATGAATAAACCCAAAATCTGGGTTTTTCTTTTTTTATTTTAAAGACGTATTTATTTATACGAAGTGCAGAGTTACAGAGAAAGAGCAGGAAAGACAGAAAGATCTGCCATCCACTGGTTCATTCCCCAGATAGCCACAACAGCCAGTGCTGGGCCAGGCCAAAGCCAGGAGCCAGAGGTTTCCGCTAAGTCTCCCATGTGCGTGCAGAGGCCCAAGCACTTGGGCCATAATCACTGCTTTTCCCAGGCCATTAGCAGGGAGCTGGATGGGAAATGGAGCAGCCATCCAGTGCCACAGTGCCTAGATGGGACACCAGCATACCAGGAAGTGGCTTTACCTACAACACCACCATGCCAGCCCTCCTAAAATCTGGCTTTCTGAGAAAAATAAGCAAAACTGGCCAACCTACAAAGGGGTGAAGGAGAATGTACAAGCAGATTATAGCAAGCACAACACAGGCTGTTGACTGAAAATCTTGACGACTGCCAAGAAAACACAGATCACAGAAAGATGTGACCCAAGGTTAAGAGACTTTAGGCTGACCCCTCCAGCTGTCTGGTATGAGATTTTTAAAGAGTGACTGAAAGAATTACTTTCCCACAATGCTATAGAGCACGATAAGACTTCCCAAGAAACACTCAGTGGTTCGAGCAGCTGTGAATCCTGATTCTATCATTCTGAAACAGTTAAAGTGGAAATCTGCCCAATTCATTGTATGCAGCTAGAATGGCTAGGCAAAATCAGATGGAGAGACTGCAGAATAACACAAGCCAAAGACACAGCATCATTATCCACAAGAACACAGATATCAAAAATCCCAAAAGCAAAACAAAAACAAAGCAAGCTGGCCAGCCACACTCAACACAATGCTAAAAGAATAACTTGGCCCCTGCCACCCCCATGGGAGACCAGATGGAGTTCATGGCTCCTGGATTCTGCCTGGCCCAGCCCTGGCTGTTGCAGCCATTTGGGAAGTGAACCAGTGGATAGAAGACCTCTCTGTCTGCCTGTCTCTCCACTTTAAGATAAATAAAAATACATTAAATTCTTTAAAATTACATTATCTGCATGGAAAGAAAATAATACAAAAACAGTGATGTCTCAAATTAATTTTGGGGTTTAAAATTTTTAATTAAAAGTTGAATTAGGGGTCGGCACTATGGTGCCCCAGCCTGCAGTGCCAGCAATCCACGTGGGCACCGGTTCGAGTCCCGGCTGCTCCTCTTCCAATCCAGCTCTCTGCTATGGCCTGGGAAAGCAGTGGAAGATGGCCCAAGTCCTTAGACCCCTGCGCCCACATGGGAGACCTGGAAGAAGCTCCTGGCTCCCGGCTTCAGATCAACTCAGCTCTGGCCGTTGCGGTCATTTGAGGAGTGAACCAGTAGAATGGAAGACCTCTCTCTCTCCGGCTCTACTTCTGTCTGTAACTCTGTCTTTCAAATAAATAAAAATAATTCTTTTAAAAAAAAAGTTGAATTAAACTTTCAATAAACATTTTTAACCAATATCTCAGTGGGTTTTATATGTGCTGGGGTAAAGGTCTGGAAATTCTATAGTTTCTCAGCCTTTTGGCCAAGATCAAGTGAAGATTTGGAAATTTTTAAGTTCAGCAGAGAAATAAACATTTTTTTAAAGGTTTAATAGGGAAAAAATTAGATCATTTAACAGAACATTCTAAATTGATAATTGTTAAATTAACATGGTATTAGAGTAGGAACAAGACAGAAGAATGAAACATTACTGATACCCTAGAAACAAACCAAAGGCTTTTGTTTGTCATCGATGCATGCCAAAGAAACATCACATTTATTGTATATTTGGAGCTGGCATTGTGGCACAACATTTTAAGACACTACCTACAACACCGGCATCCCATATGAGCACTAGTTCGAGTCCCAGCTGCTCCACTTCCAATCCAGTTTCCTGCTAATGCTCCCTGAAGGCAGAATGATGTCTCAAGTACTTCGGCCCTTGCCACACTCATGGGAGACCCAGACAGAGTTCCTGGCTTCAACCTGGCCCAGCCCTGGCTGTTGCAGCCATTTAAGGAGTGAATCAGGGGGATAAAAGATCTCTCTCTCTCTCTCTCTCTCTGTCACTCTGCTTTTCAAATAAATCAATAAATCTTCCAAAAATTTTTACTATGGAGCCAGCGCTATAGTGCAACAGGTAAAGCAGAGCTGGCATCCCCTATGGATACCAGTTCAAGTCCTGGCTGCTCCACTTCTGATTCAGCTCTCTGCTAATGGCCTGGGAGAGCAGTGGAAGATGTCCCAAGGTCTTGGGCCCCTGCACTTGTGTCAGAGCCCAGGAAGAAGCTCCTGGTTCCTGGCTTTGGGTCCGCCCAGCTTCAGCCGTTGTGACCATTTGGGGAGTGAACCAGTGGATGGAAGACCTCTCTCTCTCCTTCTGCCTCTCTATAATCCTGCCTTCCAAATAAATAAATAAATCATAAATATTTTTTTAAAAAATATTTACTGTATATTCCACAATAGCCAAAATAGAGATTTTTAAATATTCCAGACACAAAGAAATGATGGCTGTTGGAGGTGAGGGACCTGCCAGTCAGCCCAGTATGATCATTTACACACATACACCTGCTCTGATATCGCCCATGTAGCCTATGTACATACAATTATTTCGTGCCAATTAAAACTTCTATTAAAGAAAACATCAAGAATTTCTGGGGAAGGCTGATCATTTAATCATGGGAACTCAGGAGATAAAATGATGACCCAGGAAAACCGTTTCATGTTCTCTATCACTGAGAGCTAAATCCTGGCTAAAACGTGTCACAGGCCCCACCATGCTCCCTACCCTGCTGAGTCTGCAGCATTTGCCAAGAATCAGCCACCAGTGCCACCTTCATGGCCCAGCAGAGTTGCATCCTCTGTCTTCAAGCTCCCCTCCACCCTATGCCTTGCTGAAGCCCACGGGTCCACAGCACACACAATGCAGCCAGAACCATGGAACACGCTTGTTGGGGTTGATGTCCTACCCGTCCCAGAACCTCCAAGTCCAACCTGGGAGGCAGACCAGGGCACCCCAGCTGACCACCAGACATGTGAGCGAGGCCACGCTGGACTGCGCAGCAGGCAGACCACCCACTGGCTGACCCCAGACCCTCGAGACAGACCTCAGCCCAGGCCCAGGGTCAGCTGGTACATCTACACCAGACAGCCCACGTGACCACTGCATCACGACGCCTCCGGGGGGGCTGTCTGTTACACAGCAGAAGCTGACGGATGCACATTTCCTGACAGATGCACATTTCCCAGCAGGGAAAGATCTACCACCCCAAGGGAAACCACCAGCAGCTGGCCCATGGCTCACCTGAGCCCGAACAGATTTCCAGTGCCTGGAAATCCTGAGTCAACAGAGACGCTCAGCTTTGATCCAGGAAGACAAAGCCAGGCCAGGTTCGCCCCTGCAATGCCTTCCCTGTCCTGAGTCTACTGCCGCCTACCCACACCCCCACCATTCCGCGGAAACTGGAAGGCGGGGCTCCATCCTCCACAGCAGAGAGGTCAGGAAGACACGGACACCTGCCCCTTCCTGGTTCCTCTGTCTCTCGGACATCCTCACAATAGCCTCTTCATTGGACTCCACCTTCTCAACCACTCCCTCTATCCCAGGGACTCAGGGGGTGCAGATATGAAGCAAGGATGCAACACTGTGCTTTATATTTAAGGAGGAATCTCATCACAAGTCAAAGTGAAAACGAGGACCAGGATTTTGATTCTGATCAACAGAGGGGATGTTGGTGAGAAGAAAAACCTTCGGAGACTGCTTTCCCCCCGATCATGACCTCAATTCCAGAGCAGGAGAGAAGCTCAGAAAAGCTAGAGCAACTAGTCCAAGAGCACACGACACAGAGAGGTTTCAAACCCAGGCTCTACTGACTCCAGAGCAGTCTTGAAAGATCACCCAATGAAACACTTGAAAGCTGTGCCATGTCCAGAAACTCTAAAAAGAAATTCTACACCCGCATTGTCTACATGTGGGGAGGACAAGTGGCCAATTGTACTTAATCTGAATTCATTGCAACCTGAGTGGGGTACAGGGCTTGTGGGGCTCTCACTGAACAGCTGAGATGGTTCTTCCACTCTCTGCTGTAGTTTGATTTGGTTAGGAACTTGGTCCTCAGCTGCTGTTGGTGGTGAGGTCATTAGGGGAAGTGCCCCTTGGAAGGGACTAATGTAGTTCTCAGGGGACCCAGTTCGTTCTCACAAGAAGGTTGTTTAACAGGAAATAAACCTGGAAGACTGGCCCCTCCCCTCCCTCTGGCTTCCTGTCTCAACAGTTGGAGTCCTGGCTGCTCCACTTCTGATTCAGCTCCCTGTTAATGCACCTAGGAAAGCGGTGGAAGATAGCCCAAGTGCTTGGGCCCCTGCACCCACGTGGGAGACCAGGATGGAGCTCCTGGCTTTGGCCTGGCCCAGTTCTGGCCTCTGCAGCCATTTGGGGAATGAACCAACGGATGGGAGATTTCTCTGTCTCCCTCTGTCCCTCTCCCTCTATAATTCTGCCTTTCAAATAAATGAAACCTTTAAATTTAAAAAAAAAAAAAAAAAAGGAACTGATTCTCACTCCTGGCTGGATAGAACCTTTCTTAGGTCTTCACCAAGCTGGGGAAACCTAGCAAGGCAATTGCCTCTTTGTAGGCAAGAGTGAGACGTCAGGTTAGGAAGAAAACCAACTATGTCATTTTCCAACTTCCCTGATTCTAAGTTGGCAACTCTTGGGACTCAGGTCTACTCAGGCCACCTTCATCTGTCTCCCCGAGACCTCACCTGCAAACATGTCCTCCACTTTCTCTCAAACAGCATCTTATAAGGGGCACTGGTTCATGTCCTGATCACTCCACTTCCTATCCAGCTCCCTGCTAATGCACCTGGGAAAGCAGAACATCGCTCAAGTGATTGGGCCCCTGCACCCATGTGGGAGACCCGGATGAGGCTCCTGGCTTCTGGCTTTAACCAGGTCCAGCCCTGGCTGTTCTGGACATTTTGGCGCATGAACCAGCAGATGGAAGACACCTTTCTCTCTCTCTCTCCTTCCCTCCCTCCCTCTCTCTATTTTTCCCTCTCCCTATCATTCTGTCTTTCAAAGAAATACAAATTTTAAAAAAGAGACATGAATAACAGCAACTAATAAAACAGAAAAATGGTAACAATATCATTTCATTATTGTTAATAGCCTTGCCTATATTCCCACTGAACAAGGGTCTTTTTACTTCTTCCTTGTTGATCTTATTAATCAAAACTATGTTAACGGGGCCAGTGCTATGGTGCAGTAGATTAATCCTCTGCCTACTTTGCTGGCAACCCACATGGGCACTGGTTCAAGTCCCAGCTGCTCTACTTCTGATCTAGCTCTCTACTAGTGGACCTGGGAAAGCAGTGGAAGATGGCTCAATGGTGGGCTCGCTCGCTCGCTCTCTCTCTGCCATTCAAATAATAAGTAAGTAAATTAAATTTTTAGAAAGAAAAGTTGAAAGTATAATAACATTGCAAGAAATAGTGAGAGGAGGGAGAGAGAGAGAGAGAGGAAACAGGAAAGAGAAAGGGAGAAGAAGGGAGGGAGGAAGGGAGGAAGAAAGAATAAACCATAATCACCTAACTTAAAAATGTATTTTCTGATGCTTTTTTTCTTGTTAATATGATATTAATACAAAAGAGAACAGAGTCAATGTAGTTCATAGATAGAATTCTAATTTAATGATATTCTTTCCCTCTTTCTTCCCTTCTCTCTCCTGCCTTCCTCCCTCTCTCCCCTTCTCCTTTCTTCCTTCCAATGGAGTTAACTTCTTAAGATCTTATTTATTTGAGAGATACAGTTACAGACAGAGAGGTCTTCCATCTGCTGTCTTCTCCCCAAATGGCTGCAACAGCCAGAGCTGTGCCTATCCAAAGCCCCTCTAGCAGCCTTTTCACAGATACATCAAAGGCTCACCCGAACCCACAGCCTTCCCACTCTTCTCCAAGAGAGACCTCTGCACCTCGTCACTGCCACTGCACCCTCCTGGGACACCCGGCCCTCACTCTGCTTCTCAGCATCACCCGCCACTCCCACCTGGGACAATCTGTCTCCTCCCACAAACGCCAGGGGTGATGTGCCCTCAGTCCTTGGAAACGGGCTCCCTGGGATCCCTGTTCTTTCCTGCAGTGGGAGCCCCAAGTATCTGGGGTGGGCAGGTAGCAAAGTAGCTACACCACCGCCGGGACACCCCCATCCCACATCAGAGCTCCCGGGCTCCAGTCCGGGCTCCACTTCCTGCTGATGCGCACCTTGGGAGGCAGCAGTGATGGCTCAGGTACCTGGGCCCCCGCCACCCACATGGGAGTCCCAGACGGAATCCTTGGCTCCTGGCTTCAGCCTGGCCCAGCCCTGATGTTGCAGCCATCCGGGGAGTAAACCAGTAGATGGAAGACCTGTGTGTGTGTGTGTGTGTGTATGTGCACGTGCATGCATGAGACTCTTTCAAATTAAAAAACAAAAAATCATACATGAGACTCTTTCAAATTAAAAAACAAAAAATCTAGGGGCCGGCGCTGTGGCGCAGTAGATTAATGCCCTGGCCTGAAGCGCTGGCACCCCATATGGGCTCTGGTTCAAGACTTGGCTGCTCCACTTCCAATGCAGCTCTCTGCAATAGCCTGGGAAAGCAGTAGAAGATGGCCCAAGTCCTCGGGCCCTTGCACTTGTGGGGGAGACCCAGAAGAAGCTGCTGGCTCCTGGCTTCAGATCGGCACAGCTCTAGCTGTTGCAACCAATTGGGGAGTGAACCAGAGGATGAAGACTCTCCCTCTCCCTCTCTCTCTCTCTCTCTCTCTCTCTCTCTCTCTCTCTCTCTGCCTCTCTCTGTGTAACTCTGACTTTCAAATAAATAAGTAACTCTTTAACAAACAAATAAAAAAAAAAAAAAACAGAATCTTTCCATGCCATGCCTTCATCTCTCCCCTGGAATTTTAAAAAGATCTTCAACAAAACAGGATGGAACAGAGATGAATGGAAGATGCGCACGGCCCATCAGACTAGATACTCTTATCTCTGCCTGTGGTTTTGACTCCAGTCCTGGAGCTCATGCCTCAGTCTTTCCTACTCTCTGCATGGACAGCAGTGACACAGCCACAGAGGAATTCAATTTATCAATATTCTGGGTGTTATCTGGAGAACATCACGTTTTCCAAACACGTCCATAACCGCCGGACGCAGTGACTCACCTGGAGGGGGTGGCCGGGCTCGCCTTGCCCTGGGTCATCCCTGCAGGCTGTGCTGCCTCATACAGCTCACTCGCTGCCCCCTTCTCACTCCCCGGCCTCACCCAAAGCTCCTGAGAGGCACGGATGGCACCAGAGGTCTTGCAACTCCTACCCTGGGTACCAACCAAAGGCAAAGGTGCCATAACAGCCTGAGGCTGAGCCACTCCCAACTTCCATGGCTGCCCCTTCCACTTCCATTCCTGAACGCGCACTCATCTCTATAAGGCATGCAGATGAGAACAGGGGCCAGCAATTTAAACATTTAATTATTTGAAAGGCAGAGGGACAAGACAGAGAAAGGCAGACAGAGATGTACCATCCCGGGAGCTCCATCCTGGTGGCAGGGCCCCAACACTGCTGCATCCCAGGGTGCGCATTAATTAGCAAGGAGCTGGAGGCGGGAGCTGAGCTGGGACTCAAACTCGAGCATCCCAGCATGGAGCGCGGGCATCCCAAGCAGCCTCATATATCTACCTCTGAAATGTGAGTTTCACACAGTTCTTAACTGTTAGGACATTTTCTTCTGGGGCTGGTGGTGTGGGGCAGTGGGTTCAGCTGCCATTTGGAACGGCTGCATCCCATACTGGAGAGCTGGTTCGAGTCCTGGCTCCTCTGCACTTCTGACCCAGCTTCCTGCTAATGTGCCTGGAAGGCAGCAGGTGATGGTCCCAGTACCTAAGGTCCTGGTGCCCTTATGGGAGACCTGGATGGAGTTCTTGGCTCCTGGCTTTGGCTTGGACCAGCCCCAGCCGTTGTGGTCACTTGGGGAGTGAACCAGCAGATGGAAACTCTCTCTCTCTTTCAACAAACAAGTAAATTTTTTTAAAGATTTATTTGTTTGTTTAAAGTCAGAGTTACACAGAGAGGAGAGGCAGAGAGAGAGAGAGAGAGAGAGAGAGAGAGAGAGAGAGATCTTCCATCCACTGGTTCACTCCCCAATTGACCACAATGGCTTGGGCCATCTTCTACTGCTTTCCCAGGCCATAGCAGAGAGCTGCGTCGGAAGTGGAGCAGCTAAGTCTTGAACCAGCGCCCACATGGCATGCTGGAGCTTCAGGCCATGAGTTAACCCACTGCACCACAGTGACGCCCCCAAACAAGTAAGTTTTTTAAAAAAAAAAATTTTCATTCTTATGTAGATTTTTCCCTCCAACATCTGAAAAGTAGGAAGAAAATTCTTTCAGGCATCAGGAAGACAATGGTCAGCAGGCTGGACCTGGTCATGGGCCAGAGCTTGTTGACCCCTGGTCAAGGACCTCACGCCAGATAAGCCTGAAGCACAATCACTTCCCAGCTCCGTCTCCTGAAGCAAGGAAACACGTCACCGCCGGTAGACTCTGGGTCAGGTACCATGACAGGTGCCGGGGACTGAGTGAAGACCACAGTCCTCGCGTTCTGCAGAGCTTAGTCTGACGGGGGAGGCTGCCAATGTGTGACGGGTGAGAAGGATGACAAAAGGGGGCAGCCAGAAGCTTGACAGGAGCAGATTCCCAGGGGTTTCCTTCTTCCCTCCGTCCATCCGTCCCTCCTTCCTTCCTTCTCTCTCTCTCTCTCTCCATCCACAGTCTTTGCACTTCATCACTTTCCCACCATGAGCACAGGAAAGCACGTGGTCAAGAGCTCAGATTCAGAACCAGAATCCCCAGTTTCAAGCCCCACCCCTACCATTTACAGGCAATGCTGGGCCTGGGGAGGGGCAGGATGCTACACCTCACAGTGCCTGAGTGCTCCCCACTGTAAGACTTCTACAGGGTTGGGGAGGGGGAGGCAGGGATTCGGTGTAGAGGTTGGGACACCCACATCCCATACTGGAGTCCCACTCCGTTCCTGATTTCAGCTTCCTGCTAATACACCCTGGTAGGCAGCAGTGAGGGTTCAAGAACTTGGGTCCCTACCACCCATGTGGGAGACCAACATGGAGTTCCTGGCTCCTGGCTTCAGCCTGGCCCAGCCTTGGTCACAGCAGGTGGGCATGTACTCACTCTGTGTCTCTCAAATTAAACAATTGATTAACTGATTGATTTTTGTAAATGCTACAGTCATACATTTGAGTCCAGAGCAGCTAAAAATGTGGCAGCAGTTCAGAGTGTCCCCAGTGGATAGGCAAACATAGCATGGTCCATCCAGACAACAGAACACTGCTCCACCTTTCAGAGGAAGCGAATTCAGACACAAAAGGACACAGCCTGTAGGACCCCACTCCCAGAAGGTCCCTGGAGCCCTCAGATGCACAGAGCCAAGAGAAGCAGGTGCTGGGGCAGGGGAGTGAGGGTTTCCTGGGGATGGAGAGCCAGTTTGGGGAGAGGAGGAAGTTCTGGTGAGGTCTGCACAGCCCCAGGACCTGCTAACTACTGCTGAGCTGCGCACTTAAACATGATGAGACAATCAATGCCACGTGCTGTATATATCATCACAATCAAAGAAACGGAGCTGGTTGGGGCTGGGGCTGTGGTGTAGTGGGTACAGCCGCTGCCTGCAATGCCTGTATCCCATATGGGCACCAGTTCAGCTGCTCCACTTCCAATCCAGCTCTCTGCTATGGCCTGAGAAAGCAGTAGAAGGTGGCCCAAGTGCTTGGGCCCCTGCACCTGTGTGGGAGACCCGCAAGAAGCTCCTGGCTCCTGGCTTTGGACTGGCATAGTATAGCTCCAGCTGTTGTGGCCAACTGGGGAGTAAACCAGCAGATGGAAATGTCTCTGTCTGTCTGTCTGTCTCTCTCTCTCTCTGCCTCTCCTTCTCTCTGTGTTTAACTCTGACTTTCAAATAAATAAATACATCTTTTAAAAAGAAAAAGAAATGGAGTGGGGGCAGAGACCAGTGATCCTTGCACGGGGCCAGCCTCCAAGCAACAGTCTTTCTTCACGTCGTGCCAGGACCCCAGGGATGCCCCCACCCCCACCCCGCACTGGATGGGAGCTGAGATGGATGCCAGATCCCGGAACCCAGCACCCTGGCAGGTGTCAATATCACGGTCCCCCCGTGACAAAACCGTGCTGGAAAAACCAGCCTGGGCTCAAAAACAAAAGGGCTTTTTGTTTGTTTGTTTTTTAAAGCTGCTGAAACCATGAGCGAGCAGAAGACTCAACTAGAGATAATGCCATTCTGGATGTTTTGACTGAAACGGAGACAGAAAGGAATCCGCAGAGGAATGCCTTAAATTACATCTCAGGATGCTTGGGCCGGGGGCGCTTAAACCCAGCACCTAAAGTTGGAGAACTCAACACTGGAATAAAATAAAGGGCTGGCTCTTGCCTCTGATGCCCCAGCTGGAACAGGCTCCCCCGTTTCTGCCCAGAGTGGAGCCCCCTAAATGAAAACGTGCCTTTTCTGTGTGTGTCTCCCATGGACTTGGCCCAAACTCCAGGGCTTTTTGTTTTGTATTTTGGGGTTTAAAAAAAAATTGAGGAACAGAAGGACAGAGAGAGACAGACAGACAGGGCTCCCATTCTCTGGGTCACCCCCCAGACGCTCACAGTAAGATGTGGCCAAAGCTGGAAGCCTGGATCACAAACCAGGTCTCCCACATGGGCAGCAGAGACCCAGGTCCTTGAGCTATCATGGCTGCCCCCCAGGGTGCACATCAGCAAAAAGCCAGCACCAGGCACTCTGAGGTGAGATGCGGGCATCTAAACACCCACAGCTGTGTGGCCTTGGGCACGTGCTGCCCTCTCCCAATTCACCAAGCCCACCACCCCCCACACAGAAATCCCCTCCCTTGTCTACAAAATCCCAAACCCACCACGGTGCCTCCACGTGTGCCAATCTTGGCCCCAGTGATGACCCTCAACGAGGGTCCCATCTTCTTTAATGGCCCCACCTCCGTCCCCCCCTCCTCAACTACCACCCCCTCCCCCCAGGAAAAAGCCCCAAAGCACCAGAGAGCCGTAGGTTTCTGCAGTGACACTGAGGCCCCAGCCCATGACAAGGGGGACAGGAACTTGATCTGAATCTCTCACACTGCATGAGTGGATCCCAAATGCTCATGACAAATGATTTTTAAAAATGATAATAACTGGGGCTGTTGCTGTGGTACAATGGGCTAAGCCACTGCCTGCCATGCTGGCATCCTGTATAAGCATCAGTTCGAGTCCCAGCTGCTCCACTTCCCATCCAGCTCCCTGCTAATGCACCTGAGAAAGCAGTAGAAGATGGCCCAAGTGCTTGGGCCCCTGCACCCATGTGGGAGACCAGGATGGAGCTCCTGGCTCCTGGCCTCAACCATTGCAGCTATCTGGGGAGTGAACCAGTAGACAGATCTCTCCCTTTATCTCTTTCTCTTCCTTCCTCTCTAACTCTGCCTTTCAAATAAATAAATCTTTAGTTAAAATTAATAATAAATCAAATTAGAGACTTTCTAAGTAGAAAGGACAGAAGAGGCTCGTGCAAAAACCTGCCTCTGAGCCCCATCGTATTCTCAGCTTCTCCAGCAACACACACTCAGGTCATTCTCAGCTCCAAACAAACAGCTCTGAGCGTGCAACGTGCAAAGCGTTCACGGGTGAAAACTGCACGCAGGTGAATTTTCCAAATGCCACGGAGGCACCCCAGGCACACGTACAAAGTCTAGGAGCAGCACGAGAAACCCAAATGAGAAAAACCCAGCCTAAAAGGTTCAAAGAAACAGGGACAGCAGCTGGCGCTGTCCTGACTCCCAGTCAACCCTGCAGGTTTTCCAGGCAGCACTCAGCGCGGGCCAGCGCCTTCTCTCCCGTCCATGGGCTCCATATTCCAGCAACGCCCTGGCAGGAGCCTCTCACCCAGAACCTTCAGCCAGGAAAGCAGCCCTGCTGGGAGGGGAAGCTCCAGCCCCGAATCATTGACCTTGCTCTCAGCCAACAACAGGAACGCCCACTACGAGGAGACACGCCCCCGTCCATCGGGGAACACCATGGACATCTCGCCTTGCTCTTCCACAGCTGTCTTTAGCCAAGTGTCTCGTGCAAGCAAGGTAACTTTCATAATCCGATAAGAAACTGCTCATTTTTTAAAAACCAAATGCACACACTTCCCCTTCTACCCTTCTCCCAAGCAAGAGGAACATAAGAGCAGTCACCCTTGGGCCCAGGAGGTGGCAAGCGTAGGCCCTCAGGCCAAACCAGCCCACGATTTGTTTTTGTCAATAAAGCTTTATCAAAACACAGCCACACCCGCCTATCTGCACAGGCCTGTGGATGCAGGCTATAATGGCAGAGTGGACAGTGAGAGAGAGAGAGACAGAGAGAAAGGTCTTCCTTTGCCATTGGTTCACCGTCCAATGGCTGCCGCGGCCGGCGCACCACGCTGATCCGATGGCAGGAGCCAGGTGCTTCTCCTGGTCTCCCATGGGGTGCAGGGCCCAAGCACTTGGGCCATCCTCCACTGCACTCCCGGGCCACAGCAGAGAGCTGGCCTGGAAGAGGGGCAACCAGAACAGAATCCGGCACCCCGACCGGGACTAGAACCCGGTGTGCCTGCGCCGCAAGGAGGAGGATTAGCCTAGTGAGCCACGGCGCCGGCTAAACTGCCTTCTGAGCAAGCGTGAGGAATTCTCACACCACCCAATGAGACATGAATCACCTCTTTGTCTGGCATAGCCACATGGTATACGCTACCCTCCCATTACACAAGGAGCAGCCGTCTTGGTTTCTCGATCCACTGCACGGTGTGTCATGGTGCTCTGGATTCAAGTCGCCCTTATTCCACTTCATAAGGACCCCAAATGTGGAGTCATGATGTGGCAACTTTACTAGACTATATTGTTATAAGTGTTCTATCTTATGACTGCTTTTGTTCATCTGTGCATAATTTATAAGTGAAGTTTTAAGACGGAGATGCACAAGAAAGAACATAGCATACACAGGGATTAGGACTAACCATGGTCTCAGGCACCTCCTGGGATCTTAAATGCATCCTCTGGGGTCGGTGCTGTGGTGCAGCAGGTTAAGCCGCCAAGGGCAAGGTCAAGCATCCCATATGGGCGCCAGTTCGAGTCCCAACTGCTCTGCTTCCAATCCAGCTCCCTGCTGATGCACCTCGGAGAAGCAGTAGTGACACCCAGATGGGAGACCTGGATGGTGTCCCTGGCTCCTGGCTTTGGCCTTGTCCAGCCCTGGCTATGGTGGGCATTTGGGGAACAAACCAGAGGATCAAAGATCTGTTTCTCTCTCTCTCTATCTCTGAGTGTCACTCTGCTTTTCAAATAACTACATAAATCTTAAAGAACGCATCTCTGGCAGGTGCCGTGGCTCACTTGGCTAATCCTCTGCCTACGGTGCTGGCACCCCGGGTTCTAGTCCCGGTTGGGGTGCTGGGTACTAGTCCCAGTTGCTCCTCTTCCAATCCGGCTCTCTGGTATGGCCCAGAAGGGCAGTGGAGGATGGCTCAAGTGCTTGGGTCCCTGCACCCACATGGGAGACTGGGAGGAAGTACCCAGCTCCTGGCTTCGGATCAGCATAGCACCAGCCATGGCGGCCATTAGGGGAGTGAACCAACGGAAGGAAGACCTTTCTCTCTGTCTGTCTCTCGCTGTCTATAACTCTCTCTGTGTGTCTCTCTCTGTATAACTCTGCCTGGAAAAAAAAAAAAAAGCATCTCTGTGGGATAGCAGGAGATGACCCCATCACGACAGAGACCAGGTGACCTGCAGGCTAAAGCACTCGCCACCCAAGCCCTGGCAAAAAGCCTCTGCCACCCCCTTGCCACGGGTGGCTGCTCTCAGGCCCCTACCCGGCGTCCAAACCTTAAGAACGAGGCACCAGGAACCCGCGAGGCCCCTGCCCCCACCCCCACCGCGTACCTTTCTGGCAGTGGCTGTGAGTCCAGCACCGCTCGACGAACTGCCCATTGATGACAGTGGCAGGACAGCTGGTCTTGCCCTTCGCGGTGCCCGGGCAGATGTCCCCGCACTCCTCATTGTCGTCCTTGTTCAGCACAATGTAGTTGTCCTCCACCGAGTCCAGGATCCGGGACCAGTCTATGGTGGCCAAGTAGCAGAGTTCATTGTTCTTCTCGATGCGCACGGAGCCCCGGGTGATGTTCATGAGGCTGTGCAGCCCAACCTCCTTCAGGTGCACCATCTCGAAGATGACCAGCGCATAGTTGAAGAACAGCCTGGAGCCCCGGATGACCGTGAGGTTAGGGAACAGGTCCTTGAGGCTCTCCAGCCCGTAGACCCGGAACAGCAGCAGGTAGTCGGTGATCATGATGAGCTTGGGGAAGCTGAGGTCCCGGAAGTCCTCGGGCCTCGTCTTGAACATCAGGAGAATCTGCAGGTGGCCCTCGATGACGGAGCAGTTCTCCAGCTCGTGCAGTCTGGTGAGGTTGTTCCGGATATCCATGCCGGGACACACTGCAGGGCGAAAGACAGGCCGAGGACGGGTGAGCAGGAGGGCCCTGGGTGGGGGACGCGGGTCAGGGGTTGCTTCCAAGTCTGGCCCATTGTGGAGAGTGCTGCCACCCACGTGGGCAGGCAGACAAAGTTTGCACACTCAACTCCATCTCCTGCGGCCGTATTCCCAGTTCCCTCCCTCCCTCCATCCCTCCCTCCCTCTTTCAAATTAATTAATTAAATTTCCAGAAACAGATGAATGGGTGAATTACGTGATACAAATACACAGTGGAATATGATTTGATTATTAAAAAGGATGAGATGTTACCACCTGCCACAGCGTCGATAGTTCTGGAAGGCACTAGGCTAAGTGAGATAAGCCACACACAGACAGGCTAATGCTGCACGGTCTCCTTAAAAAAGCCAGAAGTAAGGCCGGCGTCGTAGCTCAACAGGCTAATCCTCCGCCTTGCGGCGCCGGCACACCGGGTTCTAGTCCCGGTCGGGGCGCCGGATTCTGTCCCGGTTGCCCCTCTTCCAGTCCAGCTCTCTGCTGTGGCCCAGGAGTGCAGTGGAGGATGGCCCAAGTGCTTGGGCCCTGCACCCGCATGGGAGACCAGGAAAAAGCACCTAGCACCTGGCTCCTGCCCTCAGATGAGCACGGTGCGCTGGCCGCAGCGTGCCGGCCGCGGCGGCCATTGGAGGGTGAACCAATGGCAAAGGAAGACCTTTCTCTCTCTCTCTCTCTCTCTCTCTCTCTCTCTCACTGTCCACTCTGCCTGTCAAAAAAAAAAAAAAAGCCAGAAGTAAGTAGAGAGTAGAATGGCCACCAGAGGCTGGGTTGGGGGGCAGGAGGAAAGTGAGGGAAGGGACTGGTCAACGGGCGTGGAGTCACAAGCAGATCAGAGTGGGCATTTGGCCTCGTGGTGAAGACCCTGCTGGGATGCCTGCAAACCACATGGGAGCGCCTGGGTTCCAGTCCCAGCTCCATGCCTGACTCCACCTTCCTGTTACTGTGCACCCTGGGAGGTGGCAGCGATGGCTCAAATGCTTGAGTCCCTGCACCCACAGGGAAGACCCAGATGAAGCTCAGGTCCCTACCTGTTGCAGCCATTTGGGACATGCACCAAATGGCCATAACTCTGCCTTTCAAATAAATAAATCTTTTTTTTTAATGTGACAACTACACATATGAGGGTTCTCCACAATATGTATCATGAAAAACATGCATGGATTTCATTCTTTTTCATTGTTATTACTCTGGAATAATCTTTACTCATGTATGCCCACTTGAGAGGCAGACAGAGACATACACAGATCTCCCATCTGCTGAGTCACGCCCCAGACACCTACCATGATTTGGGGGAGAACCACTCTGGGAGCTAGGAGCTCCATCAGCTGCCTCCCAGGGTGTGCGTGAACAGGAAGCTGGAGCCAGGAGCCAGAACCAGGAATCACACCCAGGCACTGTGATGTGGAACGTGGGCATCTTAACCACTACACCTAACTACTGCCCAAAACTTCTCTTTTAATTCCATTTCCCACAACTTTTACAAGTGCCCTCATACTTCTAAACCCAGCCCATCATCCTTCAAGATCCAGTTCAAATGCCACCACCTCCAGGTAGCCTTCTCTGATTTCCTTTCTTCTATATACCTGTATTATATTTTAAGATTTATTTATTTGGGCCGGCGCCGTGGCTCAACAGGCTAATCCTCCGCCTTGCGGCGCCGGCACACCGGGTTCTAGTCCCGGTTGGGGCACCGGATTCTGTCCCGGTTGCCCCTCTTCCAGGCCAGCCCTCTGCTGTGGCCCAGGAGTGCAGTGGAGGATGGCCCAGGTGCTTGGGCCCTGCACCCCATGGGGAGACCAGGAAAAGCACCTGGCTCCTGGCTCCTGCCATCGGATGAGCGCGGTGCGCCGGCCGCAGCGTGCCGACCGCGGTGGCCATAGGAGGGTGAACCAACGGCAAAGGAAGACCTTTCTCTCTGTCTCTCTCTCTCACTGTCCACTCTGCCTGTAAAAAAAAAAAAAGATTTATTTATTTGAAAGGCAGAATGATAAAGAGAGAGAGAGCTCTTCAATCTGCTGGTTCACTCCCCAAATGGTCCCAACAGGCAGGACTAGATCAGGCTAAAGCCAGGAGCCAGGAGTTCCATCCAGGTCTCCCACATGGATGGCAGGGGCCCAAGCACTTGGGCCATCTTCCATGGCTTTCCCAGGTGCATTAACAGAGAGCTGGATCAAAAGCAGAGGAGCCAGGACTCGAACCAGTGCTGCTATGGGATGCTGGTGTTACAAGCAGCAGCGTAACCCACTACACCACAGCACCACCCACCCTTGTGTTCCTGACACTCTTCATGAGACTCACTTTAGACAGTTTCTCCCTGCTCACACACACACACACACACACACAACACATACATACACATGGACATGCATACACACAACACACCCGCACACACATACACACACAACCCTAAGCTCTTGGTCTCTGGGGCTCAGTCAGTAAACCCTGCTTATTTCATTCCAAAACCCCCAAATCTTGGGATCTTTAAGGCACACAGATTGTTATAAATTCTCTTGGGTGGGGCCAGCGCTCTGGCATGGTGGGCACCAACATCCCATATGGCCACAGGTTTGTGTCCCGGCTGCTTCTCTTCCAATCCAGCTCACTGCTATGCCCTGGGAGAGCAGTAGAAGATGGCTCAAGTCCTTGGGCCCCTGCACCCATGTGGGAGACCTGGAAGAAGCTCCAGGCTCCTGGCTTTGGATCAGTCCAGCTCCAGCCATTGTGGTCATTTGTGGGGTGAACCAGACCTCTCTGTCTCTAACTCTACCTCTCAAATAAATAAAATCTTTTTAAAAATTATCTTAAAGATCCACCTTGAGAATGACCCCCCCTAAATAAAACACAAATTAAAAAAAAAAAAAAAACAAGAAAATGAAACAATTGTGGCAAAGTGCTAATATTCTTGGATCACTTTCTACATGGAGTGATTTGGGCTGAATTAAAGGAAAACACACACACATAGACACACACATACACACAAACATATACATAGAGAGACATATACACACATACATAGACATGTACACATAGACATATATACACTCATGTACACACATGCACACATATATGTATGCACATACACACATAAATGTATAAACACCCATACAAACATGTATACACACATATAGACACTGGCAGAAACATGTCTACACCTACATACATGTGCACACAGACATACATACACAGATACATGCACACATACACACACATGCATACATACACACACACACTCACTAGCTCCCGTGGAAGCTGGAAGGAAAATCAGGTCCCCAGCATACAACCACCCTCCCCTCGACACCTGCTGCCAAGGGCCGGGCCCAGGCTGGACAACAGCTTTGGCCCCCCAGACTTGGGCTCCCACTGCCGGCTGTGGCCACACCAGGGGCTTCCACATGGAGAGCTCCCAGCAGGCCCTGCACCCCAGAGGCCCACAAACATTTAGCCCCTCTGTCCCCCTCCCCTTTTGTCTCCTTCCCACAGAAGAGAAACCCAGCACTCTGAGGGCAAATGCAGTGACTGCCAGCGTGCAGCCAACCAGGGATGAGCAGGATGGCCCAACTGAGAACCAAGTTGAGTTCCATGGAGGTCACGCCTTCCTTAGGACACAGACATCCCCTGCTGTGAGTGGGACACACTCAGCCTTCAAAACTGCTCAAGCTGCTGGTTGGAAAGTCTGCATCCCACACCCCTATTTCTTTCTTCCCGCTCTGCTGACCCCAGCTTCCTGCCAATGCAGACTTGGGGAGGCAGCAGTGGTGGCTCAAGTCATCCGGCTTCTGCCACCCACACGGGAGACCAGGGTTGCCATCCCTGGCTCAGCCTCAGCTGTTGTGGGCATCTGAGCAGTTAGCCAGCAGAATGCTCGCTCGCTCACTCGCTCTCGCTCTCTCTCTCTCTCCCCTCCCCACTTCACTCACCTTCTCAAAAAAAAAAAATTTACCTGCTGCTTACACAAGGACATTTCAAAAAGTTTATGGAAAATGGAATTAAAAATAAGCTGATTTGGGTGCAAAAAAATCGTTGGCAGCGTTTTGTCATACTGCACATTGCCCGTGACCTTATAAACCGCCCTCACCTACATGCATTTCCATTTTTCCACCCAGATAAATTTAATTCTGTGTTTCTACAAACTTTTTGAAATGTGCTCGTATGAAACTCAGATTTAAGGGGGTGTTGCATTTCCTGTCTGGCATCAGAGACGCAGACGCAGCTGCAGATCTGGGCTTCTCCAATCCAAGTACCATGCTCTGAATTTCCTGTCACTGGGGATGGAGAGAGGAGCCGCCCACCACCCTCGGCAGGCTGTGGACGTGCCCACATCAGGCCGGAGCACCCGCTGTAACCGGCAGTTAGACATCAAGAAAATGCAAGCCCGAGCCACAAGGAGACGCCACTGCGTCCCCACGAGGATGCAGCAGAGGACAAAGGCAATCGCAATCACAGCTGTTGGTGCAGAGGGGAGCAGTCGCCCGCTCTGGTGCAGGTGCCAAAAGGAGCAGCCCCTCTGGGAAACAGCGCGGCCATTCCTCCAGAGAGTCACCAGAGAGCTGCTCAGGACTCGGCCCTCCAGCTCCTCGGTGCCACCCCGAGAGAAAAGAAAATGGGCATCTACACAAAAACTCGTGCACAACCGTTCATAGCACAGCATTCAGAGTTCAACCAAAAAGTGGGAACCATTCCACGTACATCGACAGGCCAGCATTGTGGTGAAGCAGGTGAAACCGTCGGCATCCCACGGGGGCACCGGTTCGAGTCCTGGCTGCTCCACTTGTGACCCAACTCCCTGCTAATGTACCTGGAAAATCAACATGTGGACCAAGTTCTTGGGCCCCTGTACTCATGTGGGAGACAGGAAGAAGTTCCTGGCCCCCGGCTTCTACCTGCCTCGGCCCTGGCCATTGCAGTCATCTGGGAAACGAACCAGCAAGTGGAAGATCTCTCTCTCTATCTCTCCCTGTCTCTCTGTAACTCTGCCTTTCAAGTAAGTAAAATAAATCTTTTTTAAAAACCAAATAGATAAAGTCAATCAATAAAAAATAAATAAAATTGACACACCATTGCCAAACTAACTAAAAAAAAGAAAAGACCCAAATCAATAAAATCAGAGATGAAAAGGGACATGTAACAACAGACACCACAGAAATAAAAAGAATCATCAGAAACTACTACAAGGACTTGTATGCCAGCAAACAGGGAAATCTATCAGAAATGGATAGATTCCTGGACACATGCAACCTACCTAAATTGAACCATGAAGATATAGAAAACCTAAAGACCCATAACTGAGAAAGAAATTGAAACAGTAATAAAGGCCCTCCCAACAACGAAAAGCCCAGGACCAGATGGATTCACTGCTGAATTCTATCGAACATTTAAAGAAGAACTAACTCCAATTCTTCTCAAACTATTCAGAACAATCGTAAAAGAGGGAATCCTCCCAAATTCTTTCTATGAAGCCAGCATCACCCGAATTCCTAAGACGGAAAAAAGATGCAGCATTGAAAGAGAATTACAGACCAATATCCCTGATGAACATAGATACAAAAATCCTCAATAGAATTCTCATCAATAGAAAACAACAACACATCAGAAAAATCATCCACCCAGACCCAGTGGGATTTATCCCTGGTATGCAGGGATGGTTCAATGCTCGCACATCAATCAATGTGATACATCACATTAACAGACTGCAGAAGAAAAACCATATGATTATCTCACTAGACGCAGAGAAAACATTCAATAAAATTCAACACCCTTTCATGATGAAAACTCTAAGCAAACTGGGTATAGAAGGAACATTCCTCAATACAATCAAAACAATTTATGAAAAACCCACGGCCAACATCCTACTGAATGGGGAAAAGTTGGAAGCATTTCCACTGAGATCTGGTACCAGGCAGGGATGCCCACTCTCACCACTGCTATTCAATATAGTTCTGAAAGTTTTAGCCAAAGCCATTAGACAAGAAAAAGAAATTAAAGGGATACAAATTGGGAAGGAAGAACTCAAACTATCCCTCTTTGCAGACGACATGATTCTTTATTTAGGAGACCCAAGGAACTCTACTAAGAGACTATTGGAACTCATAGAAGAGTTTGGCAAAGTAGCAGGATATAAAATCAATGCACAAAAATCCACAGCCTTTGTATACACAGGCAATGCCACGGCTGAGGAAGAACTGCTAAGATCAATCCCATTCACAGTAGCAACAAAAACAATCAAATACCTTGGAATAAACTTAACCAAGGACGTTAAAGAGCTCTACGATGAGAATTACAAAATCTTAAGGAAAGACATAGAAGAGGATACCAAAAAATGGAGAAATCTTCCATGCTCATGGAATTGAAGAATCAACATCATCAAAATGTCCATTCTCCCAAAAGCAATTTACAGATTCAACGTAATACCAATCAAGATACCGAGGACATTCTTCTCAGATCTGGAAAAAATGATGCTGAAATTCATATGGAGACACAGGAGACCTCGAATAGCTAAAGCAATGTTGTACAACAAAAACAAAGCCAAAGGCATCACAATACCAGATTTCAGGACATACTACAGGGCAGTTGTTATCAAAACAGCATGGTCCTGGTACAGAAACAGATGGATAGACCAATGGAACAGAATAGAAACTCCAGAAATCAATCCAAACATCTACAGCCAATTTATATTTGATCAACGATCCAAAACCAATCCCTGGAGTAAGGACAGTCTATTCAATAAGTGGTGCTGGGAAAACTGGATTTCCATGTGCAGAAGCATGAACCAAGACCCCTACCTTACACCTTACACAAAAATCCACTCAACATGGATTAAAGACCTAAATCTATGACCCGACACCATCAAATTATTAGAGAGCATAGGAGAAACCCTGCAAGACATAGGTACTGGCAAAGACTTCTTGGAAAATACCCCAGAAGCACAGACAGTCAAAGCCAAAATTAACTACTGGGATTGCATCAAATTGAGAAGTTTCTGTACTTCAAAAGAAACAGTCAGGAAAGTGAAGAGGCAACCGACAGAATGGGAAAATATATTTGCAAACTGTGCAACAGATAAAGGGTTGATAACCAGAATCTACAAAGAAATTAAGAAACTCCACAACATCAAAACAAACAACCCACTTAAGAGATGGGCCAAGGACCTCAATAGACATTTTTCCAGAGAGGAAATCCAAATGGCCAACAGACACATGAAAAAATGTTCAAGATCACTAGCAATCAGGGAAATGCAAATCAAAACCACAATGAGGTTTCACCTCACCCCGGTGAGAATGGCTCACATTCAGAAATCCACCAACAATAGATGCTGGAGAGGATGTGGGGAAAAAGGGACACTAATCCACTGTTTGTGGGAATGCAAACTGGTGAAGCCACTATGGAAGTCAGTCTGGAGATTCCTCAGAAACCTGAATATAACCCTACCATACAACCCAGCCATCCCACTCCTTGGAATTTGCCCAAAGGAAATTAAATTGGCAAACAAAAGAAGCTGTCTGCACCTTAATGTTTATTGCAGCTAAATTCACATTTTATCAAGTAGACTGGATAAAGAAATTATGGGACATGTACTCTATAGAATAAAGTACAGCAGTAAAAAAACAATGAAATCCGGTCATTTGCAACAAAATGGAGGAATCTGGAAAACATCATGCTGAGTGAAATAAGCCAGTTCCAAAGGGACAATATCATATGTTCTCCCTGATCGGTGACAACTAACTGAGCACCAAAAAGGAAACCTGTTAAAGTGAAATGAACACTATGAGAAATGGTGACTTGATCAGCCCTTGTCCTGACTGTTGATGAACAACTTAATACTTTATTCCTTTTAGTATTTTTTTGTTCTATTTAATACTATTGGTTGAGCTATGTAATTAACACACAGTTATTTTTAGGTATTTAAATTTAACTGAAAAGTGACCCCTGTTAAATATAACTGGAAATAAAAGAGGGAGGAGATGTACAATTTGGGACATGCTCCATCGGACTTGCCCCAAATGGTAGAGTTAGAAACATTCCAGGGGATCCCAATTCAATCCCATCAAGGTGGCATGTACCAATGCCATGTCACTAGTCCAAGCAACCAATTTCTGTTCACAATTGATCACACTGATAGGACTAAGAGTCAAAGGGATCACATAAACAAGACTAGTGTCTGCTAATACTAACTGACAGAATAAAAAAGGGAGAGGACGATCCAACATGGGAAGTGGGAGACACAGCAGACTCATAGAATCGCAGATGTCCTAAACAGCACTCTGGTCTCAGAATCAGCCCTTAAGGCATTCGGATCTGGCTGAAGAGCCCATAAGAGTATTTTAGGCATGGAAAGCCAAGACACTCTGGCAAAAATAAATAAATAAATAAAACCTATATGCAAGATCTCTGCGAGTGAGATCCCAGTGGAAAGAACAGGTCATCAAAGAAGGAGGTACCTTTCTCTGAAGGGAGGAGAGAACTTCTACTTTGATTATGACCCTGTCTAAATAAGATCAGAGTCGGTGAGCTCAAAAGGCTTCCATAGCCTTGGCAACTCATGACAAGAGCCTAGGGTAATTACTGGGGCCATAAACAAGAGTGTCAATTTGTTATGTCAACAACAGGAGTCACTGTGCACTTACTCCTCATGTAGGATCTCTGTCCTTAATGTGCTGTACATTGTGATTTAATGCTATAACTAGTACTCAAACAGTATTTTACACTTTGTGTTTCTGTGTGAGTGCACACTGTTGAAATCTTTACTTAATATATGCTAAACTGATCTTCTGTATATAAAGATAATTGAAAATGAATCTTGATGTGAATGAAAGGGGAGAGGCAGCGGGAGAGGGGAGGGTTGCGGGTGGGAGGGAAGTTATGGGGGGAAAAAGCTATTGTAATCCATAAGCTGTACTTCAGAAATTTATATCTTTAAATAAAAGTTAAAACAAATAGATAAAGTCAATCAATAACCATAGCAAATGTATGCAGCAGAATAGTATTAAGCCATGAAAAGGCAACAAAGCATGGTTGCAGGCAACTCCATTCACAGAAAACATCCAGAAGAGGCGAATCCAGACACGGAAAGCAGTAGGGGAAGAGAGCTGGAGGGCGATGCCTGCGTGTGGGAACAGGCTTTCTTCTTTGGGGGTCCAGGAAATGCTCTGAAATTGGCTGTGAGCACGGCTGCACAAGCTGAATGCATCCAAACCACGGATCACGGCTGTCAGCAGGTGCACCGTGAGGCATGTGAACTGGACCTTGCTCGAGCTCTCAGAAACACAGACTGGACGGCTAAACCACACGCGACAATGAAGAACAGCTTTTTTTTCCCTCTGCATAACTCTAACTCTGAACTCAGCAAAGTTGTGTGTGACCCTATGGGTGGGAGACAGCCACCACTGCCGGGACAGGCAACACCCAGGCACCAGAAACATACGTGGAGGTTCTGCCAGGGCTCGGCACCCCAGGGCAGCAGCCGGGGCTCTGCAGGCTCTCCATCATAGCACCCGGGGAGGGCTGCCCCACACACAGGTGGAGGAAGACGTGGAGGAAGACTCCCGGGACAGCTTCCGTCTTCCCAGCACCTCACTCTGCCAAGCATAAACGTGCATGGGAGAAAAGAATTAAAGATAAGTGTAGGGCTGGCAGGAGGAGCTAAGCGCCTGCTCGTGATGCCAGCATCCCACATGGGAGTGTCAGTTTGAGTCCCAGCTGCCCAGCTTCGGATCCGGCTCCCTGCTAATGCACCTGGGAAAGCATCAGAAGATGGCCCAAGTGCTTGGGACCCTGCACCCACGTGGGAGACCCAGATGGAGTTCCTGGCTTCAGCCTGGCACACTTCTGGCTGTTGTGGCCATTTGGGGAGTGAACCAGCAGATAAAAAATCTCTCTGTCTCTCTTTTTCCCTCCCTCCCTCCCTCCCTCCCTCCCTCCCTCCCTCCCTCTCTCTCTCCCCCTCCCTCCCTCCCTCTCTCTTCCTCTCTCTGATTTTTAAATAAATCTTTTTTAAAAGATAATTTTATTTTGATGCAAATAATTTTGAAGTACATCCATAGTTTCTTTCACAATATGCACATGAATTAGATTTTTGAAGCCTCCTGGTATGCATCAATTTCAAAAAATTTTGCACCAAAATTAATTTATCTTTTAATTTCATTTTCTGTGAACTTTTTTTAAAAAAAGATTTGATTTATTTGAAAGTCAGAGTTACAGAGAGAGGGACAGACAGAGACAGAGAGATATCTTCTATCTGCTAGTTCACTCCCCAGATGGTTGCAATGTCCAGGGCTGGGCCAGGCAGAGGTCAGGAGCCAGGAACCACCCAAACCGAATGCCAGCATTGCAGGCAGCAGCTTTACCTGCTCTGCCACACACTTGAGCTTCCTATGAACTTTATAAATGACCCTTGGATTTCAAAGTGAGAGAGAGAGAGTCAGAGAGAGAGATCTTCCATCCACTGGTTCACTTCCCAAATGGCCGTAACAGCCAGGGCTGGGCCAGGCTGAAGCCAGGAGCCAGGAACTCTATCCTGGTCTCCTACATGGGCGCAGGGGTCCAAACACTTGGGACATCTTCCACTGCTTTCCCCAGGGAACATTAGCAGGGAGCTGGATTGGAAGCAGAGTACCAGGATTTGAACCAGTGATCTATGGGATGCTGGCTTAACCCACTGTGCCACAAATAGCAGCCCAATGGTAAACACTTCTAATGCATGCATCTCTTTTCTCCACAATATGCATATCTCATTACATTTTTTGAAGATTTCTTGTATGCATGGATTCCAAAAAGTTTTACATCAAAGTAAGCTTTTAATTCCTTTTCCATGAACTTTATAAAGGACCCCCATAGCTGGGCTACAATCTCACACACCAAACTTCAAAACTGGTCTGGAGAGAAGATGGCCCCTCCACACCCATTTTTATGATGAACAAATCAAGATTCACACAAGGTAAGGACTGCAGAGTGATGTTAGGACTGCAATCCGACAGATGAGCGAGCAGAACAGCTGTGCTCAGGGCGACCTCGTAGGGTTGTCATCTTCCCATGTCCTAAAACATGCATAAGGGGACCAGCATCGTGGCGCAGCGGGTTCAGCCACCACCTCCAACACCTGTATCCCATTTGAGTGCTAGTTCAAGACCCAGCTGTTCCACTTCCCATCCAGCTTCCTGCTAATGCACCTGGGAAGGCAGCAGATGATGGCCCAAGTGCTTGGACCTCTGCCACTCACGTAGGAGACCAGGATGGAGTTCCCAGCTCCTAGCTTTGCCCTGACCCAGCCCCAGCTGTTATGGGCATCTGGGGAATGAACCAGTGGATGGAAGCTCTCTCTGTCTCTCTCCCTCTCTCTCTCTCTCTGTCTCTCCATCTCTCTATAACTCCACCTTTCAAATAAATAAATACATCTTTCAAGAAACAAAATAAGATATGCATAAGGAAGGGAAGAAGCAAGTGAATCCCTAACGCTGTTTCAGGGAGGGTGCTTTCAAAGATGGTTTTACACACACACACACACACACACACACCCTCACGGTCTCATCAGCCACAGCTTCATGAGCTTGAGAGCCACGGGTGGGTAGGAGCCGCCCTGGCGGACCCGGCCCCTCCGGGAACGCTTTCATCCAAGCAGAATATTCGATTGGAGGTGCTGGTCCTTAACTTCCCAGGAGGAGAGGAGAAGGCTGGCAGGAGAGCATCGCCGGGCCTCTGGTTTTCTTCCCACAAAGCAAACAGCAGAAGGGAAGTACGGGGGTGGGCGGTGGGCAGGAAGCAGCTAGCACCCCCTGAGCTCCTCTCCCGGCTCTGGCTCACGCTCTCCGCTTCCCGTCCCGGGCGCATTCTTCAGACGTTCCCTGGTGACCTGTGCTGGGGCCCCCACGTTCCTCTCTGCATTCTTTCCACTCTTACCTCGGCTTTCCTCCTAAATTCAAGGGGGCCCTGCCCCAACAAGCCTGGGGTTCAGGTGGGGGGGGCTGCACACGTTAGACACCCCACACAGACGCTTCTCTCGCACCAGCCCTGCTACCTGCATGACCTCAACTTCTCTCTGTGCCTCTGTTTCCTCACCTGTAAATGACGACAACAGGACAGCAGCCAGGGCTGTGGTGATCCAGCTCCACGCTGGGGCGCCTGGGAAAGCAGCAGATGATGGCCCAAGTGCTCAGGCCCCTGCTCCCCACGTGGGAGACTTGGATGGAGTTTTAGGATCCAGGCTTCAGCACAGACTTTGCAGCCATTTGGTGAGTGAATCAGTGGATACAAGATCGACTGATCTCTCTCTGACACTCTGCTTTTCAAATAAATACTTTTTATATAGATTTATTTATTTGAGAGGCAGATTAACAGAGAGAGAGAGAGAGAGAGAGAGAGAGAGAGATATCTTCATTCCGCCAGGAGCTTCTTCCGGGTCTCTTATTGGGTGTTGGGGCCTAAGCACTTGGGCCAACCTCCGCTGCCCTCCCAGGCTATTAGCAGAGAGCTGGATTGGAAGTGAAGCAGCCGAGACTCAAACTGGTGCCCATATGGAAATCTGGCACTGCAGGTGGAGGCTTAACCTACCACACTGTTCTAGGCTGAAACAAAAGGGCACAGCCTTAAGGACAGATCAGCAACAAGAAGCCAGAGACCGGCAGTGGCCAAGCAGTGGCCAGTCAGTCATATCCTTCCTCTCCATGTCCACTACCTTTGTCTGTAGGACCAACACAGTCGTTGGAAAGTACCTATGTATCCCAGCTTCCCAGGAAAGCAAAGGAGAGAAATAAGAATTTCACGCACACACATGTGTTGAGACATCACATGGTGGCCCAGGAATGTATGCAATTACTACATGTGAGCTGAATTGTTAGGAGCAGGTGCTTTTAGCCTCATGGTTAAGACCCCTGCATCCCACTTTGGAGTGCCCAGCTCCAGGTCAGGACTCCGGCCTCCTGTTAATGCAGACTCTGGAAGGTGGTACTGGAGGCTCGAGTCATTGGGTGCCTGTCATCTTACAGGAGACCTCGATGGAGTTCCTGACTCCCAGTTTCAGCTCTGGTCCAGCCCCAACTATTGTGGGCATTTGTGGAGTGAGCCAATGTACAGGAGTTCTCTCTCTCAAAAATAAATAAGAGCCAGCACTGTGGCAGAGCAGGTTAAGCCACCACCTACAGCGCCGGCATCCCATATGGGCGCTGGTTTAAGTCCCAGCTCCTTCACTTCGGATCCAGCTCCCTGCAAATGTGCCTGGGAAACAGCAGAAGATGGCCTGAGTGCTTGGGCCCCTGCACCCACGTGGGAGCCCCGGATGAAGCTCCTGGCTCCTGGCTTCAGCCTGGCCCAGCCCTAGTTGTTATGGCCATTTGGGAAGTGAACCAACAGATGGAAGACCGATCTCTCTCTCTCTCTCTCTCTCCCTCTCTCTCTCTCTCTTTCTCTTTCTATTTCTCTCCCCTCCCCCCATCTCTTTCTCTCCTCACCTCTGTAACTCTGCCTTTCAAATAAATAAAATAAACTCTTAAAATAATAAATCAATAGGGTCTGGTGCTGTGGTGCAGCAGGTTAAAGCCCCAGTCTGCAGTGCTGGCATCCCACATGGATGCCAGTTCGAGTCCCGACTGCTCCTCTTCTTATCCAGCTCTCTGCTATGGCCTGGGAAAGCAGTAGAAGATGGCTCAAATGCTTAGGCCCCTGCACCCGCGTGGGGGACCTGGAGGAAACTCCTGGCTCTTGGCTTTGGATCAGCTCAGCTCTGGCCATTGCGGTCATTTGGGGAGTGAACCAGTGGAATGGAAGACCTCTCTCTCTTGCTGGCTCTACTTCTCTCTGTAACTCTTTCAAATAAATAAAATAAATCAAAAATAAACATACATAAATAAATAAAAAGCAAACTTTTGAATCAGAATCTCAACATCCTGCTGCTCCCAAACCCAAGACAGGGGCTTTTACATGAACCTGACGAGACACCATGCACTCAAGGAACTGGAAGACAAAGCCAGATTCCAAGTTCAATGCTAATCCTCACAAGTCCGCTTGGAACTCCTCCTGGAGCTCAGAGCCAGTCTGCAGGTGGCCACTCGGAACAGCAGATCTTGTTCTGAAAACAAAACATGCTTCTGAAACCCCAAAAGCCACCGCAGCACCCCTGGCACCGGCGTTACTGTGGAAACTCAGGCCAGGAGTTCCGCACCCTCTCACAGGCTTCCACAGGGGGACCGAGGATGTGCACGCAGATAAAAACACAACCAAAAGGGGCAACTATGTCCCAAAGCAAATGACAACCCAAATCCACACATTTTATACCACAGCGATAACAAACCATCTGCACAAAGGCCGGCCTTGTGGAACAGTGGGTTAAGCAGCCCCGGTCAACACTGGCATCCCATGTCCCATATCCCAGGCCTGGGTCCAGTCCCGGATGCACCACTTCCAATCCAGCTCCCTGCTGATGCGCCTGGGAAGGCAGCAAAGGATGGCTCCAAAGGGAGACACAGGGTCAGGCTCCTGTGAGCTGCTGGCCACAGGTGTATCAGCAGTTCAGGACGCAACTGTTTTATGTGTACTCAGTGGAAGGACACTTTGTTGACTATAGATGATGGATTGGTTAGCGCTGTACCCTGGCTAGATGAAGCTTGTCTAACACACCTACGGTCTCGGGGAGACACATCATAGTCTCCTGGCACTCAGAAATACCAGGCTGCATGTCGATGCAAAATTTGGGAGCTATTTTAAACACTCCAATCACCAACAGCAAGCTCAAAAATGCCAAAATTCATGACAGCAAATATACCGCTGAAAGGCCACTTTAATCCTCAGTAGAACTGTCTGAACCCACAGCACGAGAGCAGACACAAGGCTGCTACCTTGTTTGACCTCAACTTTAAGACTTAAATTTTTCAAGTGTCCCCAAACGACCACAAACCTGCCTCAAGTATTGACTGAGGGTGTGAGGGATCAATTTAAGCCAGCAGGTAAATCTGACAACACTGGGGCTCACACTGTGGCATCACAGGTTAAGCCATTGTCTACAACACTGGCATCCCATAAGGATGCCAGTTCGAGCACCAGCTACTCCACTTCTGATCCGGCTCCCTGCTAATGCACCTGGAAAAGAAGATGAAGCTGTGGATGGAAGATTCTCTCTTTCTCTTTCTCTCTCTCTCTCTCTCTCTCCTCCTCTCCCCCTCTCTCCCTCTCCCCCTCTCTCCCTCTCCCCCTCTCTCCCTGTCTCCCTTCCTTCTTCCCTTCTTCCCTCCTTCCCTCCCTCTCTCTTTCTGAAATACTATCTTTCAAATAAATAAGTAAACCTTAAGAGAGAGAGACAGACAGACAGACAGATTTCCATCCACTGGTTCACTCCCCAAATGTCTGCAATGTCCAGAGCTCGGCCAGACCAAAGCCAGGTAACAGGAGCTTTTTCCAGGTCCCTCACATGGGTGCAGAGGCCAAGCATTTGGGCCATTTTTCACTGCTTTCCCAGGTGCATTAGCAAGGAGCTGGATCAGAAGTGGAGCAGCCGGCACTCAAATCAGCACCCATATAGAATGCAGACATCACAGGTGCGACTTAACCTGCTATGCCACACTGCCAGCCCCCACAAACTTTTTTCTAAAGGTCTATTTATTTGAAAGGCAGAGTTACAGAGAGAGAGGGAAAAATAGAGAAAGAGATCTTTGACCCACCAATTTCCAAATGGCAGCAATAACCAGGGCTGGCCAGGCTGGAGCCAGGAGCCAGGAGCTTCCTCCGGGTCTCCCATTTCCTGCAGGGGCCCAAGCATTAGGGCCATCTTCAGCTGCATTCCCAGGTGCATTAGCAGGGAACTGAATCAGAAGAGGAGGAGCCAGGTCTTGAACCAGCGCTCATATGGGATGCTAGCACTGCAGGCAGCAGCTTTACCCACTGCACTACAATGCCAGCCCCTCCACAAAGTGCCCCCGGGGGACCAGTGGTTGCCACGGGTCAGGACAGAGGTGTTATAATACACGAGTAAAGGAGTGCGGACAATGATTGGTTGTAGGGATGGGCATATGAGTCTATCTGTGGCTTTCAATTTATGAAACTGCACCCAAAAAAGTCAATTTCACCACTGATTTTAAAAATAAAAATGTTTCAAAGGTTAAAAAGATACACACCGCAGGGATGGCGCAGACACCTCCCAGGACGGGAATGAAACGGGCTTCAGTGGTCAAGGTGTTAAACAGGGACTTTCATTTTTTTTCCTCTCTACATTCCTGTACTTTTTTTTTTTTTTTTTTGGCAACGTGTTGCTTTTCATCATTTTTTATAGCAAAGTAGCTTTTAATTTTTTAGATTTTCATTTTACTTCAAAGGCAGAGAGAGACAGAGAGCGGATATCTTCCATCCGCTTGTTCACTCCCCAAATACCCACAACAGCCAGGGCTGGGCCAGGCTGAAGCCAGGAGCCAGGCGCTCCATCCGGGGCTCCCACGTGGGTGGCAGGGACCTAAGTACTTGAGCCCCCATTCACTGCCTCCCAGGTGCAGGAGCAGGAAGCTGGATTGGAAGCAGAGGAGCTGGGGCTCTGACACCGGATGTTGTGAATCCCAAGCAGTGACTTAACCACGCTGTCAAATGCCCACCCATGGTTTCTAATTAAAAACCACAATGATGACTCAATTGCAAAACATAAACCCCGACACCTCCAGTCGATCCTTAACAGAAATTACCACAAGCGATCTTAAGAAAATCACAAACAGTGCTCCCTTGGGGATCCTAGGGGCAGGGTTAAGGGCACAGAATGCCGAAACGTCTGATGAAATGAATCAAATAAGATCCTGAACACAGCAAAGGAGGAGGGGAGGGGTTCTCTCACCTTGGGGACCTACACAAATGCCAGGGGCTCCTGCAACAGCTATGCAGCAGGCAAGCACACAACACAACCCCAGGCATCATCTGACTCAAGCTCTCAGACATGGGGAACCAAGCCCCGGGGAGCTTCCTGCAAATCCTAGGGCCGCACACTTTCTCTGTGAAGGGTCAAAGTGTCCACACATACTCCTCGTGGGCGGGGAACCACTCAACCCTGCGGCCTTAGGACACAAGGCAGCGGGAACACACCATGAGTCAACAAACACATGGGCGTGGCCCCGTGCCAATAAAACTTTATTTACACAAACAGCCCGTGGGTTTGGCCCAAAGGCCCAGCAGACCAGACCAAGGTCTGTGTTTAGGTGAAGGAGTCAGACTATAGGAAAATCACACAGTGGGTTGGGAGAAGGTCAAAGATACGGGCCCTGGAAGGAGGAGGGGCCCACGTGTGTGAGCTGGGCATGAGGAACGGAACAGACCAGAACAGGAGCTGACCTGTCCTTCCGGGGCAGGCACTGTTGGACCCAGAAGGGTCAGCAGAGGCCAGGTTGCAGGAGACACAACTGGGAGGGTAGGTTACCTTTGAGAGAGAGCCAGGGGCGGTGCAGACACCAGCAAGACGCCATAGCCAGACCAGTGGGTGAAAGGTGAAGGGGGAGGGTGGGGCTGCAGGTCAAGGTTGGGTGACCAAGTGCAAGGTTTCTATGTGGGATGAAATGGGAAAGGCTCGGAGCAGGTGCAAATTCCCGAACAAAGAGAGGAAGAGGCAGAGAGCCCTGGGGGAGCGGAATCAACACCCAGCACCCTCCCAGGCAATGGCTCGGGAGGCATCTGTGCCCAGGGGTCAGAGGAATGCCACCGGCAAGGAGATGCTGCTCCACACCCCGCAGTGCCCAGGATGGCCCTGCAGCCACGGGCGATCAGTGTCAACCATGGAGGGACCAGGGTGAGGGGTCCCCACCAGAGTCTCTGGGATCAAGTAAGGAGGGGGCGAGGGGCTGGTCTCCAGGGGAGAAGCAATAGTTAAGGGGTAGCTGCAAGGAGGTGACCATCAGAGAGGAGTGAGTGCCCCCAAAACTCCGCTCACCCTCGCTTTAATCAGTCTCACGCTGCTCCTCTAACTTCCCAAAGCTCAGGGCACAGCAGAAAATGAAGGACGAGATCCTCGCCCAATCCCGCGCACAGCAGCAAAACCTCCAAGGGGAGAATAGACCAGACCGGTCCATCCCCAGCCATCACACTGATCTCACACCATATGGGCAGGTGTCAGTGACTGGCAGCCTGGCAAGTCGCTGGCCCCTCCCCATCTCATTGATCTCAGGGGATTGTAGGACAGCAGGTACGCTGGCCCTATAACCTCGTAACATTTCCTCATCGACCTGCCTCTTAGGGTGTGGTGAGGATGCCCCAAGATTATGCCTGCCAAGCCCACAAGACAGTGCAAGCTGTTAGGCAGGTATCACACAGAGACTAAGGTGCTTCTCTGGATGATAAAGGAACTGCAGGCACCCAGGCCAGCTCCCCAGGGAGCAAAGATAATGACCGCCTACTGCACCCCAGCATTGTTCTGGGCTCAAGAATTGCAGAAGTGAACGAAAACAGCATAAGTGGGTCCCTGGTGGAAACCAGGAACAGGTGAAAAGCTGGCAAATGCTTTCGCTGACCCCTGAAAGCCCAGGCGCAGATCCATGGTCGGTTACCAAGGCTGCACGGAACGTAAGAGCACATGTGCACAGCCTGCCACAGGTATAACCACCCGTCACGGGTACTCTCACCAAGAACTAATAGCGACTTCCACCTGCCGCTGAGCGCCTACTGTATTCCAGGCCCTCCCTCAGCACACTGGGCTGAGCACCTACTGTATACCGGGCCCTCCCTCTGCACACTGGGTCGGTGACCACCTGCAAGTTAAGCAGCTTCGACTCCATCCCGTTCCAGCCCCTTCCTCACCCTGATTGATCTTTTACGAGAAACCCAAAACAGCTGCACAACAGCTATTTTGAAGGCCTCAGACCTCATGGTGGACAACGGCAGGGTCCCCACAAAGGGGTTTGCTCTCAAGTCTGAGGAAGACACAAGGATTGGGGTCCACCTCTGCCTGCTGCCCAGGCAGGAGCACCCAGGAGGGCTGCCCACCGGAGGGTCACTCCCTGCCTGTCTCCAAGGGCAGAGCTGAGTGGCTGGGGGCATTTAGGAGACGTGAGACAAGGGGCAGCAGTCCAGTGCCTCGGACAGAACTGGACACAGAGAAGGTCAGTCCTGGCTCTGGACAGTGAGACTATGTCCTGCCCAGACCTCAATTAATCCCTCTGTGAAATGGGTGCAGGACGCTAACCGCCTCCAGGGGTCACTGGTGGGGTTAACGGTGACACTAATGACAAGTTAGGCCACTGCGGGTGGTGCTCTCACGGCTGCTGATGTCCAGGCCTTACCAAGGGGCCTCGGAAGTCTGGTCGGCCGGGAGTCCTAGAGCCAAGGAATGGGGTAGCGGGGGGGCCCAGCCTTTCCACGCAGACAGCGGCACCCACTGCGGAACTCCCTGGGCTGCGGCTCCAAACCGTGCGCGCTGGGCGGGCGCTCGGCTGCCCCGACCCAGTGACCCCACAGCCCAGAGGCGACCCGGAGAGGGCGCGGGTGGCGTCTCCGGAGCGAGCCGGGCTCTGAGGGGGCGCGCTCGGGAGAGGCGCCCGCGGCCGGGTGACCAAAGGCCAAGGTCAGTGGCTTCCCGCCCCGAGCGGGGCCGCAGCGGCCGGCCCGGCCACCGCTCCTCCCTCAGCGGGGAGAACGCTCAGTCCACTACGAGGGCTCCATTTTGGCGAGGGGGTGGGGGAGGGTCCCGTCCCCTGCGCGGCGCCCCCAGCCCGCGCCCGAGCCTCCCGAAACTTACCCTCTCCGGGGTACAGGTGGCCCGCGGCGCCCACCAGCAGCGCGGCCACCACCGCCAACAGCAGCGGCGCGGCCGCCGCCCCCCGCCGGCCCCCAGCGCCCATGGCTGCGGGAGCGCGGGGTCCCCGCGGATCAGAGCGCGCGGCGCCGGCCCGCGGGGCTCATGCTCGGAGCCGGCCTCCGGAGAGGCGCTGGGGCAGGACGGCCCGCGGACCCGCGACGCGCGCCCGGGAGGACCCTGGAGACGGCGCCGCGCAGGGCGCGCGGCCTCCGCGGACCCACAGTCGCGGCGGCGCGGCCCACGGCCCGCGGTCTCCGGCCCGGGAGCTCCGCGCTGCGCCTCGGGCCTCCGGACGCTCGGCCGCGTGCTCTCGGAGCTGCGCTACCGGCGGCCCCCCAGACAGAGGGGCGCGCGGGCGGGCGGCGGGCGGGAGCGAGGGCGGCCTCGGGCCCGTAAACAACGCGGCCCGTCAGCTGGGCCCCGTGAGGGCCGCGGGAAAAGGCGGCGCGGATCTGGCCTCGGAAGGGACTCGGCGCCCGGGAGCGGCCCGGGGGAGGCCCGCGGAGGGGAGGGAGCGAGGGCGGCGCCGCCCGGCCCCGCCCCGCGCGCCGGAGGCCCCGGGCGCTCGGGGGGCCGAGGGGGCGCGCCAGGTCCCCGCCCGGACCGAGCGCCGCGCCGCAGCCCGGGGACGCCCCTCCCCACCCTCGAGGCCCCGACGCGGCCCGGGCCGAGCCTCCCCTTCTTGGCCATTTTGCTGTTTTGTTCACATTCGAGGCTTGTCACCATATGGCACACCCGTGCGATTTGTCTCGGTGACTCGACACTGCCTTAAAGGCTGCAGCCCGCTCGCCGCGGCGCGCCTGGGCCCCGGAGCTGGGCGAACGCGCGTGCGCCCCAACCCGGGGCCTGACCCACCCGCGCCAGGGGCCCCCGGGGACGGCCGCCTGCCAGCACGCGCGCGTGTGCGTCCTGGTCGCTGTCCCCCGCGCGCGCTCCTAGGCCTGGGGTCCAAGCCGGAGAAGCGTCCCTCGCAAGGTGGTGGGGGACCCCAGATATGGCAGGTGGACACGCGCGGTGTCCAGCAGGCAACTCGGTTTCTAGAAGGAAATGGGTTATATTTGTTTTGCTCACTATAAACCCCTTATAGTTTGTTGATTCTCCCATTTAACAAATAATGATCAGCCCACTGATACATCTCAGGGGACGAAGAACCAAACAACACTGACGTGGTGTCTGCCTTGACAAACAGGAAAGAAATGCAGAAAACACTTAGGAATTCTGAGATGAGCATGTTGTGGAGACCATGGGGCACACGGAGAAGAGACAGAGAGAACTGGATCTGCAAGGTGTGGCCCACCAAGGCCCCATGGACTTCTGTTTGCTTAATAAAGACAGGAAAGAGAACCAGGTTCCAGGCCCAGATGCTCCACTTCCAATCCAACTCCTTGCTGATGCACCTGGGAAAGCAGCGCGTGATGGCCCAAGTGCCTGGACCCGTGACACCCACAGGGGAGATCCAGATGAAGCGCCTGGCTCCAGACTTCCACCTGGCCCAGCCCCTGCCGTGGCAGCCATTTGGGAGATGAATCAGCGAATGGAAGATCTATCACTCTGCCTTTTAAATAAATAAGTAAACCATAGGGGGAGGATGGAGAGAGAGAAAATGAGAATATGAATGCTTTGGGTCTGGGGTCCTCCTGAGGACTTTCCCAAGTCGTCTTTTCCATGCACCTCCCCAAATCTGACCCGCTAATACCATCAACCCAACATACCGGTGAGGCAGAGTGCGGAGGTGGTGGAACCCCAAGACCAAGAGCACCCAGGAGGTGAGAGTGGAGGAGCCGCCATTCCCATCCACTCGTGACTTTCCTGGACGCCAGGCTCCTCGGATGCAGTAAGGTGGTTGGACCCTTGTCATGTCCTGTTCTCTGGACATCATCACTACACGTTCAGGCACACACACCCCCAAAGTACTTCAGAAAGTTCAGGAACAAATGAACTTGAAGGGTAAGTTTGTTTGGATGCAAAACATCTAGAAAATCCATGAACAGTTTTTTTTTTTTCATTGTATCCATTTTCCATGAACTTCTGGAAGGACTGGAGCCCTCCGAACTTTGAAGTCCATGCACTTTTTTTCATGATAGATATCCTCCATGAACTTTAAAAAAAAATTGTCTATAAAAAGAGTCCATGAACTTTTTAAAAATAATCATCTATTTATTTGAAAGGCAGAGACAGAGAGAGCTTCCATCTACTGGTCCACCCCCTAAATGCCCATAACAGCTGAGCCAGGCCCAAGCCAAGATCCAGGAACTCCATCGAGATCTCCTATCTGTGAGACAGGGACCCAGGCACTTGGGCCGTCCTCTGCTGATTTCCAAGGTGCATTAGCAGGGAGCTGGATCAGAAGTGGAGCAGCCAGGACCTGAACCAGCTCTCATATGGGATGCTGACCTCACAAGGCAGTGGCTTAACTCACTGTGCCATGATGCTGGCCCCTGTGTATGAGCTTTAAAAAGACCTTAATACAGTTAAAAGCTTTTATATACCAAGATAAACTGATCTTATCATTCCATGTTCCCAGGTATTTTTTTCAAGTTTCCTCAAAGGAGGCAGCCCCAGCCTCCGGATATCTGAAATTGTAGTTGAATGGGAGCTGTTTTCCTTTCTTCTCATGCAAACGTGTCCTTGGGATATTGTGGCCTCCCCAAAACCCCCAAAGCCTTCTGCAATTCCAGGCAGAGGCATGGTGTGCTGAACAAAGGCAGAAGAAGGGATGCGGGAATCCCTTAGGATGTGGAACTTCTGTGTTGGGTGTAAAGCCAAGACTGGTTTCAGCCGTGACTGGCTGGGAGACGATCAAGATCCCATCGCATGGCACAAGCCTTCCTTTGTGAAGTTAGCCCCTTGGCTCCCTCCCCACCCCCCAAAAAATCCAAGCATTGATTTGCATTTCCCTAAGAGTTAGCAAGGTTGAGCATTTTGTCCTGCCTTTGTTGGCCATTTCTGTATTTTCCGTTGAGATCATTTGCTTATTGTGTTAATCGGTGTGGTTTCTTGCTGTTGTGTGTTCTTGTCAGCTAGATCACTTGCGAATATCTTGTCCCGTCTTATAGATCGTCTCTGCATCTGGCCGATGGTTTTCTTTGCTGTGCAGAAGCGTCTTAGTCTGATATAATTCCATTCGTCTGGTTTTGCTTCCGTTGCCTGGGCTTTTGGGGTCTTACCCAAAACACCATTGCCTGTTCTTATGTTTGCAAGTGTTTCCTGTGTGTGTTCTTCTAGTAATTCCCTGATGCTAGGTCTGACGTGTAGGTCTTTCATTCATTTCCAGTTGGTTTTTAGACTCAGTGAGACACTGACTCTAGTATCCTCCTTGTACATATGGAAACCCAGCTTCCCAAACTCCTCCTTGTGTTAAAATCATTGGGAGGCTGAGGCCAGTGCTCTGGTAGAGTGGGTTAAAGCCACAGCCTGCAGTGCCAGCATCCCATATGAGCCACGGTTCAAGTCTTAGCTTCTCCCCTTCTGATCCAGCTCTCTGCTGTGGCCTGGGAAAGCAGAAGATGGCCCAACTCCTTGTACCTGCATGGGAGACCCAGAGGAAGCTCCTGGCTCCTGGCTTCAGCCTGGCCCAGCCCTGGATGTTGGGGTCATCTGGGGAGTGAACCAGTGGAATGCAAGACCTCTCTCTCTCTCTCTTTCTCTCTCTCTCTCTGTAGTTCATTCAAATCAATAAAATAAATCTTTAAAAATAATAAAATCATTGGGAGGCAAGTTGGAAGTCAACACTGTGCATTCACTAATTCAGACAAGAACAACTCGTGGGGAGTAAAGGGACGTGGACAGCACGCTTCTGTCGGTGCAAAGTACAGCCGTGCAGCACTGAACCACAGCGATGTGAGCTGAGAAATGTGCTGTGCGGTAGATTTTGTCACCATGCAGACATCACGGAGAGCATTTGCACAAACCGGGATGGCACAGCCTGCTACACGACCTGGCCACCTGGTCCATAGCCTGTAGCATGCACACTACAAAAAGAGCAATCTTGCATCCACTGGTTCACTCCCCAGACAGCCACAATGGCCAGGGCTGGGCTCAGCTGAAGCCAGGAGCTTCTTACGGATCTCCTACATAGGTGCAGGGGCCCAAGCACTTGGGCCATCTTCTACTGCTTTCCTAGGTGCATTAGCAGGGAGCTGGATCTGCAGCAAGTGACCAGGACTCTAAACAGTGCTCTGATAGGGGATGCTGAGCTTAACCCAGTGCACCAGAGTGCGGTGGGATTGCCGTGGTACATGCGCCTTTGGTGACTGAACCCTTACCATGTGGTACGTGATTGTGTTGGTCAAGAACAATAAACAAACAAACAAAAAAAATAGTAGCTGCTCACTGGAGAAAAATCGTCAGGCACCACAAAATTAAGTGATCAGAGTTGATCCTGGGCTGCCTTTAACCCTGAAAGACAAGACTGGGAGGGTTCACAGAGACTGAAAAGTGTGTCGATTAAATAATGGAAATGTTGCAACATCAATTTTGATCACAGGTTCTAGGAAATACATATAGAGATATATAGGTATAAAAAGGCATAATGTTGGGGCCAGCGTTGTGGTATAGCAGATAAAGCTGCCGTCTCCAGTGCTGGCATCCCCTATGGGTGCTGGTTTGAGCCCCAGCTGCTCCACTTCTGATCCAGCTCTCTGCTATGGCTTGGGAAAACAGTAGAAGATGGGCCAAGTGCTTGGGCCCCTGCACCTGTGTGGGAGACCTGGAAAAAGCTCCTGCCTTCAGATGGGCCCAGCTCTGGCCTTTGCAGCCATGTGGGGAGTGAACCAGTGGATGCAAGACCTCTCTGCCTCTGCCTCTCAAATGAATAAATATGGTTTTTTTAAAGGAATAACGTTGCCCTTGCTTGCAACTTATTCAGTAAAAGAGATGAAACAGGAGTTTACTGTATGATTTGCACAAGTTTCTAGTAACCTAATATCATCTCAAAATTTGACAGTTAAAAAAGTTTCGAAATTGTGCTTTGTTTTCATTTTCACTTGCTTTTAAATGTATTTATTTGAAAGAATTGGAGAGAGAGAGAGGTCTTCCATCCCCTGGTTCACTCACCAGATGGCCACTCACCTGGGCTGGGTGGGGATGAAGCAAGGAGCCAAGAGCTCCATCCAGGTCTCCCATCTGGGAGCAAGGGCCAAAGCACTTGGGCCATCTTCTGCTGCTTTCCCAGGTGCATTAGCAGAAAACTGGATCAGAAGTGGAGCAGCCATACAAGATGCTGTAGTCACAGGTGATGGGTTTAACCCACTATGCCACAATGCCAGCCCCCATTTTTACCTTTTAAAATTTATTTATTTGAAAAATAGAGAGAGAAAGATGAAGAGAGACAGAGCCAGAGAGATCTCCCATTCACTGGGTGACTCTTCAGATGCCCACAACAGCTGAGGCTGGGCTGGGGCCAGAGCTGGGAGCAGGAAACTCAATAAACCAGTCCCTGAGCACGTGGGTGGCAGGAGTTCGGTTGCTTGAGCCATCACCACTGCCTGCCGGGGTCTGCGTTAGCAGGAAGCTGAAGCTGGGGATTGAACCCAGGCGTCCTCACCAGCATCTTAATTGGAGGGCTGAACTCCAGTCCTTTGTTTTGTTTTCAACAGATTGGCTTTGGTTTGACATTTAAGCAGGTTGTGTTCTGAATGCGAGAAAGAGAGAGAGAGAGAGAGAGAGGAGAGAGAGAGAGATTTTCATAGTCCATGTATATAGGCACCAAACACTCTACTCTTGTTGCATTTCTGGGTCTGTGGAGTGTTTCTTCAGCAGGTCTCCTTGGCACATGCTTCCTAAACGGAGCTGGTTTTCATTAATGCAAAGCACCAAAGGTAAATCCTGCCCCTGTGTTGCTATGGAAACCTGATTATTTCATGCCTGACACTTGGGAGGGGGAAGAGAAAAGAGCTATAGAGTGATTTCCCTCAATACACAGTGCAAGTGCCTAGAGTCCAGAATCCACTAAAACTTGTCTTGAATGTTTTCATAAATGAATTTACTCACTGAACCAACCACAACAGTGAAAGAGCACAGCCCCCACACCAGGACCAAGGGGAGTTCTGGCCCAAGGGTGCGAAGATGGTTCCGTCCCTGGGTGTCTGTTCACAGAGGTCACTGGATCCCTAGACCCAAGGAGGTGAGAGACAGAGTCTCCATGATGCTGGAGATCACTGGATGAATTTAACAGCCACTCAAGAATGAAACCAGAGCCAGCATTGTGGCAATAGCAGGTAAAGCCACCACCTGTGGTGCTGGCATCCCATACTGGCACTGGTTTGAGGTCCAGATGCTCCACTTCTAATGCAGCTCCCTGCTAATGCACCTGGGAAAGCGCCAGAAGATGGCCCAAGTGCTTGGACCCCTGTATTCACATGGGAGACCCAGAAGAAGATCCTGGCTCCTGGATCCTGGCTTTAGCTCAGCCTAGCTCCGGCCATTGCAGTCATTTGAGGAGTGAACCAGTAGATGGAAGATATCTCTCTATAGAGATAGAGATAAAGATACAGATACAGACACAGATACAGATCATTTCAGAGCAGGGAAAATTTCTCTCAGCAAGATAAGACTCTCAAATGTAAAAATTGAAAATAACATATTTAGCTATGTGAAAATTCAGATTATATGAAAAGCAAAAAAAATACATCATATGGAAAGACAAATTTTCAAGTTACCAGTGGGCTTTGAATAGTTCACAGGAAACAAAATAAAGAATAAGATTTTTGATGCAAAGAAATGTTGAAATCCATGCATACAGCAAGTCTTCCAAAAGTTCATGGAGAATATAAAGTATGAAAAACACTATGCATGGGTCCCAAAATTATCTGTATCAAAATAAATGTATCTTTTCATTCCATCTTCCCACAAACTTTCTGAAGTACCCTCATATTTGAAAGATAACCAGCAGATAAAGCGAAGCTTTGTACAACAATTCCATTCTATAATATGTAGGGGAAAGAGAGAGAGCGCATAAGACATTTAAAAACACAAAATGGGGGCCTGAAGCTGTGGCGCAGAGGTAAAGTCACCATCTGCAATGCCAGCATCTCACATGGGCACCAGCTAGAGTCCCTGCTGCTCCACTTCCGATCCAGCTCCCTGCTAAAGCACCTGGGAAAGCAGAGGAGAATGGCCCAAGTGCTTGGGCCCCTGCACCCTCCCACGAGGGAGGCCTGGAAGAAGCTCCTGGCTCCTGGCTTCAGCCTGGCTCAGCCCTGGCTATTGCAGCCGTCTGGGGAGTGAACCAGCAGGTGGAAGATTCAGCTCTTTCTCTCATTCTCTCTCTCTGCCTCTCCTCTCTATGTAACTCTGATGGGTTTAATATTTTTGCACCGAAACAAGCTTATCCTTTCATTCATGTTCCCATGAACTTTCTAAAGTACCCTTGTATTTACACTAACACATCCTTTCCACCCCCAAATGTAGAGACCTTCACATTCTCTTCCAAACACTCATCAGTTCACTTATCATTAATTTTCCCCGCTCTGCCTCTTTTTTTTAAAGATGTATTTTATTTATTTGAAAGACAGAGTTACAGAGAGAGGTAGAGATGGAGAGGGAGGTCTCCCATCTGATGGTTCACTCCCCAGATGGCCGCAATGGCTGGTGCTGCGCTGATCTGAAGCCAGGAGCCAGTAGCTTCCTCTGGGTCTCCCACATGTGTATAGAGACCATCTTCTACTGCTATCCCAGGCCACAGCAGAGAGCTGGATCAGAAGAAGAGCAGCCGGGACTAGGACCAGTGCCCATATGGAATGCCAGCACTTCAGGCCAGGGCTTTAACTCCCTACGCCACAGCGCCGGCCCCTGCTCTGCCTCTTTTCTCTATGAACTGTTCCCTTGTGTGAACAGCAGTGACAGGTATATAAAAACCTGCAATGTCCTGGTTTTCACAGGGTTTTCTATTTTAGAACTGTGGAGAAATAAAAGCAGGATGTCAGGGCCAGCACAGTGGTGCAGCGGGCTAATGCCCTTGCCTGAAGCACCAGCATCCCATATGGGTGCCAGTTCGAGACCAGCTGCCCCTCTTTGATTTAGCTCTCTGCTGTGTCCTGGGAAAGCAGTAGAAGATGGCCTGGTTCCTTAGGCCCCTGCACCTGCGTGGGAGACCCAGAAGAAGCTCCTGGCTCCTGGCTTCAGATCAGCACCACTCCGACCATTGCGGCCAATTGGGGAGTGAACCAGTAGATGGAAGACCTCTCTCTCTCTCTCTCTCTCTCTCTCTCTCTCCCTCTCTCTCTCTCTCTCTCTTTCTCTGTAACTCTTTGAAATAAATAAATAAATCTTAAAAAAAAAAAAAAGAGGAGGATGTCACCTTAGGATAAGAAAATGGGTAGCTGGGTAGGAGCTGAGGCTCCGGTTAAGACATCAGCCTCCCACATTATAGGACCTGGTTCCTGTCTCCAGGCTTCTGCTACGCAGACCCTGGGAGGCAGCAGTCTTGGGTGGTCCTGGCATCGACACGGAGACCTGGCTTGAATTTTCTGCTTCTGGATTGGGCACCCCAGGCTGCTGCGGGCATCTGGGGAGTAAACCAGGGAGGGATTTTTTTTTATTGTGGTAAGATACCCAGAACGTAGAATTCACCATTTCAACCATTTTAAAGGGTATAATCCGGGGTCACCTGCCGTGTTGTCGTGTGACTGTCACCATCATGTCCCCAAAGGCTTTTGTCATCCCAAACAGAAACCCCATTTCCATGAAGCAAAACCTCCTCCATTTCTCTCCCCTCCATGGCCTCTGGCAACCACGGATCCACATTTGGGATGTGCCTCTTCTGATCTTTTCCTATAAATGGAATCAAATCATGTGAGATCTGTGACAGTCACTCGCATGTAACAGAATGCGTTCAAGCCCTCCATGCTGTCACAGCCTGATCCTGGCTCCGTTCCTTCCCGTGCCAACGAGGACGTTCTCCCTTGTTTTGTTTTGTTTTGTTTTTAAGATTTATTTTTATTTGTTTGAATGACAGAGTTACAGAGAGAGGTGGAGACAGAGAGAGAGGTCTTCCATCTGATGGTTCACTCCCTAGATGGCCACAATGGCCAGAGCAGCGCCAATCTGAAGCCAGGAGCCAGGAGCTTCCTCCAGGTCTCCCACATGGGTACAGGGGCCAAGGACTTGGGCCATCCTCTACTGCTATCCCAGGCCATAGCAGAGAGCTGGGCTGGAAGAGGAGCAGCCAGGACTAGAACTCGCGCCTATATGGGATGCCAGCACTTCAGGCCAGGGCTTTAACACCCTGTGCCACAGTGCCGGCCCCCCCTTGGGTTTTAAATGCTCAGACCCCCTGCATGCTCCTACCTGGACCCCAGACTTTTGGAAGTTCCAAGACACCTATGGTAATTTCTGGAAGAACGGGCTTCTGGCTTCTAATGCTGCCAGGGCCAAGGTCAAGGCTGAGACGTCCAGGGGGCAGTGTTCGGCTGACAGTTAAGATGCCCATGGCACACATCCGAGTGTCTGTGTTCAGACCCTGGTTCTGGCTCCTCACTCCAGCTCCCTGCTGATGCACACCCGGGGAGGCAGCAGTGATGGCTCAAGTGCTGGGCTCCCTGCCACCCACGTGGGAGACCCGGATGGAGCTCCCACATGGGCACTTGGGGCAGTGAAACCAGTAGATAGAAGCTCTCACTGGCTGGAACTTTCTCCGTCTACTTCTTGAATTATTTTATTTTAAAAATTAATAAAACAAATTAAAATGGAGACTTCCTCTTACGGAGTTTTAGAGGGTGTAAGCAGCCACTGGACTCAGTATATAAAATGCTTAGACAGGAAACAGCTTCGTGTCCTAGAATGGGGCAGGCGACATGAAGACAATGCCACCACCTTCTCAGAAGCCTTTTCCACTGGGCGCCGTCCTCCACTTCCTCCCTCCACCCTGTGTACTTCTCACGAAACGTGAAGATGGAACCATCACAAAACATCTTTGGTTCTCAAAAGTGCTTCTTTAAACACACAAAGACCTTCTCCCATGGGCTGAGAGAGGCAGTCACCCGCATCTAGGTAGAAAATAATCATGTAAAATTTTTAAATTAAGTAAAACTGTTTTTCTGACATAAATTCTGGGAAAACATCTGTGAGCTTCCAAGAAGAGTACGAACTCGATCTACAGGTCCTGAAATGAAAACGTACAAAATAAAATGATTCTATGAAAAAATGACTTGTGTACATTGAATATTGCTATTTCTATTAAAAGGAAAGAGAACATGTAGCACCTGCTAACAACACCCACTCACGGAGAGTTCTAGAATCCTGCAATATCACTCGAAGAGTGCATAGGAAACTGGAAACTCACTTTGTCTGCCTGACTTATTTTTAAAATATTTGCGTGTTTCTTTATTTGAAAGGCAGAGTAAGAGAGAGAGAGAGAGAGAGATCTTTCAACTCTTAGTTCACTCTCCCAAATGATCATAATTGGCTTGAGCAGGACCCCTTTTAAGCCAGGAGCTAAGAGCTCCATCTAGGTCTTCCATGTAGGTGCCAGGGGCCTGAGCGCTTGGGCCATCCCCTCATGTTTTCCCAGGTGCACTAACAGGGAGCTGGGATTGGAAGTCGAGCAGTCAGAACTCACACATGGGAAGCCGGCACTGCAGGCCACTGTTCAACCCTCTGTGCCACGATGCCACACTGGCCTCACTTCTTTTATTGAAGTATATGGGGGCCTTCAAAACGTTCATCCAAAATGCATATTATGAAAAACTATGCAGGGATTTTCAAAAAACAAACAAACAAAAAACTGTGCACCAAAAATAAGTATCTTTTCATTCCTTTCTCCATGAACTTTGTGAAGTACCCTCACATTAGTTCTTGCTAAAAGCACAAACTGAACTCCAAATGTCTCAGAAAATGACATCTATATAATGGACAGTAAGCAAATGACAAATCAGTTCAAAGCTCAGGAAAGGTAGAGTTGAGTGGTCTTTGTCACAGTATTTTGCTTGCAACTTTTCTGTAAGTTTGAAATGATTTCCAAATAAAAGTTTTTAAAAATAAATCAACATACGGCAGCTACACTTTTTCAGAATGGCATCACCATGACTACAAAGTAACATGAAGTAAAAATCAGAGGGAACAATTTAACAGCCACGGCTCCAATCCAAGTTTTAAAAACTATACTGTGTTATAGAAAGACATGAAATAAGACTGGAATGAATGCAGGGAGATACATTATTTCTGAGTAGGAAAACTGAAGAATGAATAAGGACCATCTTTCTCCCTTAAAAAATAATTCACAGGAGCATGGGTTTAGCCTAGTGGTTAAAACGCTGCATTCCATATCGGTGTGCCAGAGTTCATTTCCTGAGTCTAGCTCCTGACTCCAGCTTCCTGCTAAAACAGACCCTGGGAGGTGAGTGGGTTTCTGCCACTGACCTGGGAGACCTGGCTGGAGCTCCTGGCTCCTGGCTCCAGCCCAGCCCTCACTTCACCCCTAGCTATTGCAGGCAAACATAAGATTCTCTCTCTCTCTCTCTCTCTCTCTCTCTCTCTCTCTCTCTCTCTCTCTCTCTCCAGAGTCTCTGTGTCTGCCTCTAAAATAAAATTAAGTAGATAAATATTTTTAAAAAAATAGATCTAAAAGTGCATTTAAGCATAGATTACAACTGACAACATAGAACAAACTCAAAGAATATAGAATTGGGTATGAATCAATCCCAAGGCAGGAAACTGGATAGGGACCGGTGCTGTGGCTTAGCGGATAAAGACACCGCCTGCAGTGCCGGCATCCCATATGGGCACCAGCTGCTCCACCTCTGTTCCAGCACTCTGCTATGGAGAGTGGCCCAAGTGCTTGGGCCCCTGCACCTGCATGGAAGACCTGGAAGAAGCTCCTGGCTCCTGGCTTCGGATCAGCACAGCTCTGGCCGTTGTGGCCATTTGGGGAGTGAACCAGCAGATGGAAGACCTCTCTCTCTCTCTCTGCCTCTCCTTCTCTCACTGTGTAACTATGACTTTCAAATAAATAAATAAATCTTAAAAGAAGAAAAAAAGAAGGAAACTGGAGATGTATAAAGTCATGAAAGGAAAGGGCAACTTCAAGATTTCATTTTATGAAAATGAAAATGTCTACCTATCCAAAAAGAAATGAGTGCCATGAAAATATAAGCCAGCTAAGCTAATAGGAAATTTCATTTAACAAGCACGACAGGAAAAAGATCAGAGCTGGGCAAAAGGCTGTTTTCAAGTTGATAAGAGAAGAATGAAAGTACCTTAACCAGATAAAAAGCCAGGGGCATTAAGGAAATGTTCCCAAGACAAAACTAAAACTGCCAAGAGCCAAGTGTTCCATCTGATGCTTAAAGAAAAAAACAGGAGTAAAAGCAACTTAGTGGGCACTATGTGTTACCTATCACACTTGAAATCTGAAAAAAGACAGGAACAGGGGGCCAGTGTTGGGGGCAGTGGGTTAAGCTACTGCATATGATACTGGCATCTCTATGAGTGCAGGTGCAAGTCCCAGCTGCTCTACTTCCAATCCAGGTCCCTGCTAATGGCCAGGGGAAGCAGCAGAAAATGGCCCAGGTGTTTGGGCCCCTGCTCCCTCCCATGTGGGAGACCTGGAAGAAGCTCCTGGCTCCTGGCTTCAGCCTGGCCCAGTCTTGGCTGTTGTGGCCATTTGGAAAATGAACCAGTGAATGGAAGATCTCTCTCTCTCTCTCTCTCTCTCTCTCTCTCTAGCTGCATTTTGAATAAATACAAATCTATAAAAAGACAAGAAGAAATTTAACACAGAATTCACATAGGAACTGACAGTTTCACTTCTAGGATCTGCCCGAAGCAAAAGCACGGATTTAGGGAGATACCTGTGCACCTGTGCGCTCCTTGTCAAGCGAGTCACCACAGCCGCAAGGCGGGAGCCAGCCAAGCATCCATTGAAGAGGAGATAAATTCACATCCATACAGTGGGATATGAGTCAGCCTCATAATAAGAAGGGAGTTCCTATACCTGCCATGGTGTCATGACTCTTGAGGACCTGGTGCTGGGGGGCTGGGGGTGGGGATAAGCCAATCACAAAAGAACACAGCTTACAGGATCTACTCCTTGGAGTCCCTGAGTCATCAGATCCTCGGAGACAGGAAGCAGAGTGGGAGGGGAGGGGCTGGGGAGTGAGTGCTTCCTGGAGACAGATCCTCAGGTTGGGAAGAGGAGAAAGTTCTGGAGATGATGGTGGTGAGGGCTGCACAGCCCCGGGAATGTACTTGATGCCGCTGAGCTGTGCACTTTAAAGATCACTAAAATGAGGCCGGCGCTGTGTGTGAGGCCGCTGCCTGCAGTGCCAGTATCCCATGTGGGTGCCCATTTGAGCCCTGGCTGCTCCACTTCCAGTCCAGTTCTCTGCAATGGCCTGGGAAAACAGTAGAAGATGGTTCAAGATGGATCCCTGCACCCATGTGGGAGACCCAGAAGAAGCCAACTAGGGAGTGAACCAGTGGATGGAAGCCCACCCCACCCCCCCGCTCTGCTGCTGCTTCTCTATAACTTTGCTTTTCAAATAAATTGATGAATTGAAAAATCATTAAAATGGGAACATTTATGGTTCATGCTTTTTACCAACATTTCAAAAAGACGTGGAGGAATCTTTAACGCCTATCTCTCAGTGAAAGAAGCCAGGCTGAAAAAGCCACACTCCTAACTCCTTTCTGATCCAGCTCCCTGCTGATGCACATGGAAATGGTTCAAGTGTTTGGGTCCCTGCCACCCACATGGCAGACATGGACTGGGGTCTCAATTCCTGGCTTCAGCCTAACCCAGTCTCAGCTGTTGTAAGCATTAGTTGTAGGCATCTTCCAGTGGATGGAAGCGCTTTCTCTCTCTCTATCTCTCTCTCTCCTTCTCTCTCTCTCCCTCTCTCTCTCTCCCTTTCAAATGAATGTGAATAAATAAATAATTTTTAAAGATTTATTTATTTATTTGAAAGGCAAAGTTATAGAGAGGCAAAAGCAGAGAGAGAGAGAGATATCTTTCATCTGCTGGTTCACTCCCCAACTGGCTGCAATGGCTGGAGCTGATCTGATCCAAAGCCAGGAGCTTCTTCCAGGTCTCCCATGCGGGTGCAGGGGCCCAAGCACTTGGGCCATCCTCTACTGCTTTCACAGGCCATAGCAGAGAGCTGGATCAGAAGTGGAACAGTCAGGACTCGAACTGGTGCCCATATGGGATGCTGGCACTGCAGGCAGCTGCTTTTACCCACTACTCCATAGTGCTGGCCCCAATAATATGTTTTAAAGTTCATGGAAAATGTGTATCATAGATTTCAAAAATGTTAGCACCCAAATAAACATCTTTTAAATTTCATTTCCTCATTTCCTTTTTTTTTTTTTTAATCTGAAAGTCAGAGTTAAAGAAGGAGAGCGAAAGGCAGAGACAGAGAGAGAGAGAGAGAGAGATCTTCCATCCTCTGGTTCACTCCCCAAATGGCCATGATGGCCAGGGCTGGGCCAGGCTGGGCCAGGCTGAAGCCAGGAGCTTCTTCTGGATCTCCCACATGGGTGCAGGGGCCCAAGCACTTGGGCCATCTTCCACTGCTTTCCCAGGAATATAGCAGGGAGCTGGATTGGAAATGGAGCAGCTGGGACTCAAACAGGAGCCCATATGGGACACCAGCACCAGAGAGGGCAGCTAACTAGCTACACCACAGCCCAGCCCCTCTGGTTTCCTTTTGAAATATTCTCCTCGTCGGCCCATCATTGACTGAGACGTGGCTGTGGGACGTGGGATTGTGCGGATCTGAAGGGGGTCTCGCTGAGTCACAATCAAGTCTCGGGCACACATTTTGAACAGTAGTTAAATCACTGCTTGGTCATTCCTCATCAGAGTCCTGGGGTTTGTCTCCAACTCTGCTTCCTCTTCCAGCTGCCTCCTCCTGCACCTGGGAGACAGCAGGTAAGGGCTCAAGTACTTAGGCCCCTGCCACCCACATGGGAAATCCAGACAAGGTTCTGGGAACCTGGCTCCAGCCTGGCCCAGCCCTGGGAGTTGCAGGCATTTAAGGGGTGAACCAGTAAATGGATGATCTATCTCTCTATCTATCATCTATCAATCAATCATCTACCTAACATCTATCTACCTATCAGCTATTGCTATGTATCTATCATCTATTATCATATGTTTATTTCTATCTTTCTATCATCTACCTCTTTCTTTTTTTTTTTTTTTTTTTTGGACAGGCAGAGTGGACAGTGAGAGAGAGAGACAGAGAGAAAGGTCTTCCTTTGCCATTGGTTCACCCTCCAATGGACGCCGCGGCCGGCGCGCTGCGGCCGGTGCACCGCGCTCATCCGATGGCAGGAGCCAGGTGCTTTTCCTGGTCTCCCATGGGGTGCAGGGCCCAAGCACCTGGGCCATCCTCCACTGCACTCCCTGGCCACAGCAGAGGGCTGGCCTGGAAGAGGGGCAACCGGGACAGAATCCGGCACCCCGACCAGGACTAGAACCCGGTGTGCCGGCGCCGCAAGGTGGAGGATTAGCCTAATGAGCCACGGCGCTGGCTGCCTCTTTCTTTTTCAACTAAATACATACATAAAAATTTAAAATATTTCCCCCCAAAATGGAGGTGTCACCAGTGCTGGTTCCTTCCTCCAAGAGAGGATCTGTTTCCTTCTCTAGAGGCTGTGGGTCACGTAGCCCAGGGGGTGGTGCATCACACGGCCCAGGGGTCAGTCCTCTGCCTTCAAGGCCAGCAGTGTCTGGCCAAGCCCCTTCTCTCTTTCTCTTGTCCACTTCTGCATGTAGAGACTCTCGCTGGACCCTGCTGGGAAACCTCCGCATCAGCCAGCAAATTAGCAAACTTCATCCCCTCTGGCCACAGAACCTGACATACTCACAGATGTCTGGGATTAGGATGTGGACATCCTTGTCTAATGCTTTGAAGATGAACAAACCCCAGCCCTGTCCTTGTTTGCGTGCTGACATGCTAGCCAGCGGTGGAAAACAAGCGATAAACCTCAGGGAAGAGCAATAAAGATAAGTGCAAACGGGAATGAGCCCCAGGATCCGATAAGAGGTCCCGGTACAGCAGTCCGGAAGCAAGCCCTGTGTCAGCGGCAGGCCTTTGAGGGGCGTGGCCACCCTGGAGCACAGGAAAATCTGGCCAGTGCCTGTCCAGTGCCACTATCAGGGCTTACTAAAGTATATGATTTTTTAAAATGTATTTATTTGAGAGATACCTTTTTTTTAAAAAAAAAAAATATTTATTTGGGCCAGCGCCGTGGCTCAACAGGCTAATCCTCCGCCTTGCGGCGCCGGCACACCGGGTTCTAGTCCCGGTCGGGGCACCGGATTCTGTCCCGGTTGCCCCTCTTCCAGGCCAGCTCTCTGCTGTGGCCAGGGAGTGCAGTGGAGGATGGCCCAAGTGCTTGGGCCCTGCACCCCATGGGAGACCAGGAAAAAGCACCTAGCACCTGGCTCCTGCCATTGGATGAGCGCGGTGCGCCCTCCGCGCGCGCCATCCGTGGCAGCCATTGGAGGGTGAACCAACGGCAAAAGGAAGACCTTTCTCTCTGTCTCTCTCTCTCATTGTCCACTCTGCCTGTCAAAAAAAAATATATTTATTTGTCTTATTTGAAAGGCAGAGAGAGATCTTCCGTCTGCTGGTTCACTCCTCGAATGGCCACAACCAGGTGCAGGCCAGTCCAAAGCCCGGAACCAGGAGCTCCATCCTGGTCTTCCACGCGGGTGGCAGGGAGGTGAGTATTTGTGTTGTCATCCTCTATCTTCCCAGGCACTTGAGCAGGAAGCTGGATCAGAAGCAGAGCAGCCTGGACTCAGCCAGCTCTCAATGTGGCATGGCCAGCATTCCAAATGGCAGCTTAACCAACCATGCCACAGTTCAGGTCCAAAACTGAGCTCTTACCTGCGTGACTCTCTCTCCAAATGCTTTCAATGACTGGGTCAGGGTTAGAGCCAGGAGCTGGGAGCTCCATCCAGGTCTCCCACGTGGGTGACAGGGACCCAATCACCTGAGCCATCACTGCTGCCTCCACAATGTGCATTAGCAGGAAACTGGAGTCTGGAGCCCTAGCAGAGAATCAAACCTGAGAACTCTGATATGATATGGGGTGCAGGCACCGTAGCTGGCCAGGCTCAACACCTGCTCCAAAATGTATTCCCTTTGGTGCAGCAATTCTATGTCTAAGAAACTGGGCTGAGGAAAAGAATCCAAACTTCGATTCATTCATCTAGCATCGATTGAGCGCCTGTTGTATACCAAGTAGTCCTACTCTAGTGGACTTTGCCTTTTATCTATAAGGCTGTGGCAGATACCGCATCTTGGAGAAAATGAGAACATCTCAAAGCAGAAGTGTGGGGTTGGTTTGGTAAACTGCAGAATAATCACTGATGAGATGTTGTGTATCAATGGTAGACATTGGTCACAAACACCGGACAAGGGGATTATTTTTTAAATATGTTTAGAGAGATAAATTACAAGCAGCATTTGCATTCTTTTTAAAGTTTTACATAATCATAGCAATATTCATTTTAGCATAAAAATTTTAAAACCAAATGGCATTGCTTTATTCACAATCTTAAATGACTCATCTCAAATCTTCTAGGATGAACTATGTTTTTTTTTTAAAGATTTATTTATTTACTTGAAAGTCAGAATTTTACAGAGAGAAGGAGAGGCAGAGAGAGAGAGAGGTCTTCCATCTGCTGGTTCACTCCCCAGTTGGCCACAACAACCAGTGCTGTACCAATCCAAAGCCAGGAGCCAGGAGCTTCTTCCTGGTCTCCCACATGGGCGCAGGGGCCCAAGGACTTGGGCCATCTTCAACGGCTTTCCCAGGCCATAGCAGATAGATGGATCGGAAGTGGAACAGCCGGGACTCGAACCGATGCCCATATGAGATGCTGACACTGCAGGAGGCGGCTTTACCTGCTATGCCACAGCGCTGGCCCTGAACTATGGTTTTCTAAAAGAGGCTCTGGGTGTGGGCATCTAGCCTGTGGTGAAGGTGCCCATGACCTACACTGGGAACACCTGAGTTGAAGTCCTTGCTTCAGCTCCTGACTCCAGCTCCCAGCTGACGCAGACCCTGGGAGGCAGCAGTGATGGCTCAAGTAGTTGGGTCCCTGACACCCGCACGGGAGACCTGGATAGAGCTCCCAGCTCCAGGCTTGAGTCTGGCCCATTCCTAGCTGTTGTGGGAATTTGGAGAGTAAACCAATGGATGGGAGTGCTCTCTTCCTCCCTCTCAAATGAATAAAGTTTTTGAAATATTAAAGTAGAAAATAAAGGAGCAGGGGTCTGGCACAGCAGGTTAATCCACTGCTTGGGACCTCCATATTCCCATATCGAGTGCTTGGGTTCAAGTCCCAGCTCCACTTCCAATCCAGCTTCCTGCTGCAGACCCCAGGATGCAGCCATGATGGCTAAGTCCTTGGGCCCCTGCCACCCACATGGAAGGCCTGGATGGAGCTCCCAGCCTCCCCTTTCATACTGGCCCAGCCCCAGGTGTTGCAAGCATGTAGGGAGTGAACCAGCAGACGCTGGCCCTTTGTGTCTCCCAAGTAACAAACTTTTATAATTATTTATTTATTTATTCATTTTGACAGGCAGAGTGGACAGTGAGAGAGAGAGACAGAGAGAAAGGTCTTCCTTTGCCATTGGTTCACCCTCCAATGGCTGCCGCGGACGGCGTGCTGCGGCCAGCGCACCACACTCATCCGATGGCAGGAGCCAGATGCTAGGTGCTTTTTTCCTGGTCTCCCATGGGGTGCAGGGTCCAAGCACTTGGGCCATCCTCCACTGCACTCCCTGGCCACAGCAGAGGGCTGGCCTGGAAGAGGGGCAACCGGGACAGAATCCGGTGCCCCAACCAGGACTAGAACCCGGTGTGCCAGCGCCACAAGGCGGAGGATTAGCCTGTTGAGCCACGGTGCCAGCCAACTTTTATAATTTTTAACAAAATAATCTTCCAGGTCCACGCTTTAGGTCTGTGTATGACTCACACCTGGAAACAACCAGGATATCTATCAGGGAGTGGATAAATCAACAGTGACTCTGCTGTGTGATGGAAAGGTGTCAGCAATGATAAGGGAGAAGCTATCAATAGACAAACAGGGGTGAGCCTCCAAAGAATACCACTGACCGAAAAGAGCCTGGGGGAGGGAGGGAGGAAGGAAGGAGGGAGGGAGGAAGGGAGGGGAGAGAGTGAGAGAGAGAGAGGAAAGAAAGAGAGGTGTGGGGGGGGGAGAGAATCTTTCACTGACTGGTTCACTCCCCAAATGGCTGCAATGACCAGGACTGGGCCTGGCCAAAGCCAAGAGCCTAGAACTCCATTTGGGTCTCCCATTTGGGTGGCAGGGGCCCAAACTCTTGAGTAAGCTGCTCCACTTCCTATCCAGCTCCCTGCTAATGCACTTGGGAAAGCAGCAACAGATGGGCCAAGTGCTTGGACTCTGGCACCCACATGGGAGACCTGGATGGTGTTCCTGGCTCTTGGCTTTGGTCTGGCTCAGTTCTGGCTGTTGTAGGCATTTGGGTAATGAACCAGCGGATGGAAGATCTCAGTCTTGATGTTTCTCTCTGTAAACATTGAGAGAGCAAAAACCAAGAGCGAGTGCCTACCCACTGATACACTCCCCAGCTGGGAACTAAAGCCAGGAGGCAGAAATTCTATCCAAGTGTCCCATGTGGGTGGCAGGGACCCAACTACTTGAGCCTTAACCACTGCCTCCCAATGAGCTGGAGCCAGGAGCAGGAGGTGGACATTGAACCCGTGCACTCTGATGTGGAATGTCAGTGTCTTTACTGCTAAGCCCAAGCCTGCTACAGCTGCTGGCCGTCTCTCCCCTGTGCTCCAGGGCTGCAGGACACAATCAATCAGACCCCTGCCGTCCACCAGGACACTGGGAGCAGTTGCTGTTTGCTCTTGGAGTTATGAGTGGAAACTGACTATTGATCCGCACTCATTAAAGCACTTATATGACCATAAATGCCGCCTGTGATATCTGACGCAAACCCTGCCGTGTGTTTGAAAGCTTCCTTCTCTGATTACAGAGCAGCTCACCGGGAACTGTCAGTCCTGGCCCCAGGAGAGCATGACAGGGTCAGGGCTGTGCGCCTGCCCTCATCAAAGAGCAGAATCGAGGGCCAGGGATTGGTGATGCAGAGACGGGGCTATGGACAGGAATATGACGTGACGTATGTACACTGTGTATGTGGATTAAAATACCACATTGTGCCTCATCGATACAACTACTAAGTGTTCAGCAGAAAGGGCTCACTCTATTTTGAAACTATGTAACCAATCTGATTTGATCATAAACCACCCCCACCCCCTTTTTTTTCCATTTGAGAGGCAGAGTTATGCGGGGGGAGGGTAGGAGCGAGAGAGAGAGGAGAGGAGAGGAGAGGAGAGGAGAGGAGAGGAGAGGAGAGGAGAGGAGAGGAGAGGAGAGGAGAGGAGAGGAGAGAAGAGAAGAGAAGAGAAGAGAAGAGAAGAGAAGAGAAGAGAAGAGAAGAGAAGAGAAGAGAAGAGAAGAGAAGAGAAGAGAAGAGAAGAGAAGAGAAGAGAAGAGAAGTCTTCCATCTGCTGGTTCACTCCTCAGTTGGCCACATGGCAGGAGCTGTGCCAATCCGAAGCCAGGAGCCAGGAGCCTTCTCCAGGTCTCGATGCGGGTTCAGGGGTCCAAGCACTTGAACCTTTCCCAGGTGCGTCACCAGGAGCTGAGTCAGAGCAGAGCAGGCAGGACTCAAGCGAGCACCCATCTCAGATGCTAGCATCGCAGGCGGTGGCTTCACTCCATCGTCATGCTTTGAATGTATGGGATGAGATAACACCAGGTCCCAAAAGCCCATACAGTTAAAATCATGTTTTTCAAAGCAAAGTTGGCGTGGCCAATTCTGTCCACAGAACCTCACCAAATCCGTAAAGAACTGAACGTTCAAAGCTCAGCTACCAACAATAGAAGGATGTTTCCCAGGCTGGGAAGACTGAACACGGGCGGATTTCCAACCCCTGGCATGAGAGCGCCACTCCACACTTGGGAGATGTGCTGCCCTTTTTACCTCCTGGGATATTTGCAGACCACTCATTGCCTGGGAGCTGGATAAACTCCCTTTGGAGGTCCCAAGTGAGTGAGTGCAGAGTTAGCAAGGGCTAGATCACAGGAACTGTGTCTGGGTTAAACACACAGTTAAGGGGCTGGCGTTTAGCTCAGCAGTTAAGGCACCCGGACTCCACCTTGGAGTACCGGGGTCTGAGTCCCAGCTCTGGCTCCCAGCTCCAGGAGCCTCCAGCCTGTGTCTGTACCCTTCCAGATGATGTGCACTGCTTCCCTTGTTCCAGCTCGGCCATGACCTTCTCTCAGCTTCCGGCTCCCATTCTGTAAAAAAAGGAAGTCTCACTGGGGCTCTGGTGAGGACAGAGAGTGAGGGAGAGGGAGAGGGAGAGGGAGAGGGAGAGGGAGAGGGAGAGGGAGAGGGAGAGGGAGAGGGAGAGGGAGAGGGAGAGGGAGAGGGAGAGGGAGAGGGAGAGGGAGAGGGAACATCCACCCACTGGTTCGCTCCCCCAGTGCTCACAACAGCCATGGTAGGGCCAGGCTGAAGCCAGGAGTCAGGAGCTTCATCCAGGTCTCCCACATGGGTGAGATGGACCCAAATTCTTGAGCCTTCATCTGCTGCCTTCCAGGGTGTGTGTTAGTAGGGAGATACATGGACAGTAGAGCAGCCAGGACTCGGACCAGCGCTCCAACATCAGATGCCAGCATCTCAAAAGACAACTTACCCTGCTGTGCCGTATTTTTCTTCATTTATATTTACTTGAAAAGCAAAGTGACAGAGGGAGGGATTGTCCATCCACTGGTTCACTCCCCAGATACATGCAACAGCTAAATTCCATTCAGCCCGCAGAACCTCAGTGGAGTTCCAGCCCCCCTGTTGCCCAGTTTCCTGCTAAGGCGCACCCTGGGAGGCAGCAATGATGGCTCAAGTACTTAGGTCCCTGCCACTCACGTGGGAGACCTGGGTTGAATTCCTGGCTCCTGGCTTCCACCTGGCACAGCCCCAGCCGTTGTAGTCATGTGAAGAGTGAACCAGCAGATGGGATATTTCTCTCTCTCTATCTCTCTCCTCTCTCTTCTCTTTCTCCCTCCTCTCTCTCCTCCTTCTCAAGTAAATAAACATTTTTTAAAAAGTTATACGTCAGTCTGCTCCAGCAGTTTCACAGCTTGGTGTGCTCACAAGAATTCCAGGCAAGGCTGGAAGCTGTCCTTCTCCATCCATGCTCATAACTGTGTCATTACTCACACAGCCGGGAAGCGAACCAGCCCACATGTCCGCACGGAAGAACGGACAAACGCAATGGCATCCATCACACAAAGGAGCCTTACACAGCCTCCTTAAGGGAAGAGATTCCAACTCCAGCTACAACCTGCGGATGCTACGTTGAGTGAATTACACCAGGCAACAAGAACACAAATGCCGGTCTCCGTACACACCAGGCAACAAGAACACAAATGCCGGTCTCCGTACAAAATGTATACTCTGTCAATTTAAAACAAAGTGCTGTGGCTTGTGCTGTGGTGTAGAGGTAAAGCCACCGCCTGCAATGCCAGCATCCCATATGGGTGTGAGTTCAAATCCCAGCTGCTCCACTTCTGATCCAGCTCTCTGCTATGGCCTGGGAAAGCAGTGGAAGACGGCCCAAGTCCTTGGGCCCCTGCACCCACGTGGGAGACCTGGAAGAAGCTCCTGGCTTCAGATCAGCACAGCTCCAGCTGTTGTGGCCATTTGAGGAGTGAACAAGCAGATGGAAGACCTTTCTGTCTCTCCCTCTCTGTCTGTAACTCTCCCTCTCAAATGAATAAATAAAATCTTTATTAAAAGGCGCTTTCCTCGTGTATTAGGGGAGGAAGGGACCCAATGTACACAAGAACTCCATCCATCTGGGGGGCACTCAGGGAAGTAACACAGGGCTGAGTTGGACGGTGGGCAGGTAGGAAATGGAATCTGAAATACGAAGATCAGGATGCTTCCTGTGATATGGTGGCCTCTGTGCAGAGATCCGAGGGGGGTAGGGCAGGAGTCGTGAGGGTAGCTGGAGGAGAAGCATTCTGGGAAGTGAGGATGAGCAATGCAAAGGCCCCGAGGCAGGCGGTGCTGCTGCAGCCCTGGAGGAGCCACAGGAGGTTGGCATGGGTGCCACAGCCTGGGACAGGGAGCGGCAAGGTGAGGGCTGATCCTTGGACCCACCACAGTCTCCTAGGCCACTGTAGAACTTTAGAGCCACTTGGTGACATGGAATCCAGAGGATTAAATGGGATGACAGAGAAGCAGCATGAGATGATGGAGGCATTGCATCTAGCCCTGAGCCTGGTATATGACAAATGTTCAAGAAAACCCGGCCAGGCACTGCTTCCCAAGAACACCAACACGGAAAGAAGTGGACCCTTTCATAGTGGCAATGAAAGATGCGCCATTACCAGAAGTCCTGTGGGAAAAAACCATCCTCCCCACCATCACCCTAGATGGTAACCATCTTCCAAACTCCTAAAAGCCAACCCCTGCCTTCCAGTACCTTCACATGTGACCCAAAGCTGGGAGACCCCACAGGTCAGCTTTGAAGTCACACGGACCTGCGAGGCAAGATGGAAAGAAGCAGTGGCTGATCCAGTGGCCCTGTCCCCAGTGGGTCCCTGCAACAGCTCTGCCAGGTTCCCGGGCCCAGAGCTGGGACAGAGGGAGCTGCGTGGGAGAAACTTAGCTGACAAAATATTCCTGAGCCACGAGAGGCTTCGGTTAGGGCTCGGTTGTTGCTGCCACTTGTGTTTTTGCTTTTATTGCTGGAGATGATGGTTTTACTGCTGGGGTTGCCTTTTTGTTGTTTTGTTTTGTTTTGTTTTTCTTTATTGTTGCTACTTTCGTTGGGAAGGAAGGACCCCTCCACACACACACACACACACACACACACACACAAGGGACAGCCAGAAAACTTGGGGGCGATGTGCTGGTACAGCAGAACACACCCAGCGTCCATGCTTTCAATTTGGCAGTTGGGTGCATGTCCATCACAGGCCGAAAAAGGCACACACACCCATCAATTCCGCCCTTTCTTGGTCTTTCGTCTCCCCACTGGCACCAGTTCCGACTGCCCCCTAGAGCCCATTCTTGGCACTGCAGCCTCAAGTAATCTTATTTTAAATACAATGTAGCCCACCTAGCTGATCCAGGGAAACCAGGTTCTGCAGATGGCACAAGACTAAAACTCAATAGTGTGTGCCCTCGAGGAACTTACGATTGCACTGAAAAACCACACAGGGACTTCCCACGAGGCCCCATCTCATACATGTCTCACCGCCTCCTAATGCCACCGCCCAGAGACCAAGTTCCTAACACGGCAGTTAGCAGATCCTAGAAAGTAACGGGGAGCCTGGGAGCACACACGCCAGGCACTGTTGCTAAACACTTTCCAAGGATCCTCTCTGAATGAAGCATTATTTTCATACCCATTTTATAGACTAGAGACAGGAGGCGTGGAGGCACGAAGTGACGTTCCTACGTGGAGCTTGGAATTTAGGTGAAAATAGCACAGACAGGTTCCTGCTCGCACAAAGCTTAGGATAAGCCCAGGAACAACGACTAAGCTCAATGCAAGACACAGAGGCAGGCATCGGGGACAGTGGGTAAGTTGCCACTTGGGACACTCACCGCCCGTAGCGGAGTCCCAGCCTCTCCACTTCAGGCCCAGCTCCCTAACGTGCACCCTGGGAAAGCAGCAGGGATGGCTCAGAGACTTGGGCCCCTGCCACGCACATAGGAGACCCCGATGGAGTTCCCAGCACCCTGGCTTCAGCCTGGGCCACCCTGGCTGTTGCAGGCATTTGGGGAGTGAAGCAGTAGATGGAAGATCTCTATGTTTCTTTGCTTTTCAAATAAAATGGAAGCAAGTAACTGTTCAACATCATACATGGAACCAGGAAACTGGAGTTTAGTGATATAATTGTGAGTGATGGTGTGGGGTCCACTTTTCGGAAGAGGGAGGACCCTGGGAGGTGTCTGACCTAAGAGGGCAGCCATGAAGGTGGAGGCCGGGGCTGCAGGAGCTCCAGATGGAGGGCACCACAGATGCAAAGGCCCTGGGGTTGGAGCAAGATCGTGGGAAGGACACAGAGGCAGCCCCCAGTGTAGCTGGAACACCGTGGGAAGCAGGAGAGGAAGACATCCAATGGTTTTTACGACCTGGCCCGAGGCCTGGCACGCAGCCCTCACGTCATCAGTGTGACAAGGGTCCCCCACGTGTCCTGGGAGGGGTGGGAGTCGCTGTGGCTGCCTGGAAGCTGACCTTCCCCCTCCTCCACGCCACCTCCGCAAATCCCTTGGCCTTGGGATACGTTCCCAGGACAGGCGTCTGCCGTGGGAACCTGGGCCGGGCGGGGTTCAGGAAGGCCCTGCCTGGCCATGGCGTCACTTTCTCGGATCCTCAGCCCTGACTCTGGGGTCGCCGCCGCGCAGCTGCCAGGAAGGGCCTTGGAAGCTCAGCACCATCTATCTTCCTATTCTGCTGAGAAACATCCTCCAGGTGACAGCTGGCTGCTTTCTTGATCTTTTCATGGGAAAAAAAAAAAGTTTGAAGCTTATTTTTCTCTACATATTTGGATATTGCAGCTCTATCGTTCATACATTGCTCAAGGATGTATTATTAACAAGTAGAGACCAGTGATGTGGCATAGCGAGTAAAGCCACCGCCTACAGTGCTGGCATCCCCTATGGGCGCTGGTTTTGGTCCCAGCTGCTACACTACCGATCCAGCTCTCTGCTGTGGCCTGGGAAAGCAGTGGAAGATGGCCCAAGTGCTTGGGGCCCTGCACCCACATGGGAGCCCCTGAAGAATCTCCTGGCTCCTGGCTTCAGGTTGGCCCAGCTGTGGCCATCTGGGGAGTGAACCAGAGCATGGAAGATTTCTCTCTCTCTCTCTCTCTCTCTCTCTCTCTCTCTCTCTCTCTCTCTCTCCTGTAACTCTGGCTTTGAAATAAAAATAGATCTTTCATTAAAAAAAAAAAAAGCCAGAGCCATGTGATTTGTGTCTGCAAATGTCTATTGAGCACCTTATGTGTACCAAGGTGGGGTGCCCTGCAGGGGCTAACACGAGGTGGTAGGGCACAGACCAGAGGAGGGGAGCCCAGTGTCTCAGACCCAGCTACACTCCTGCACATTGACCTGAACTGGCCAGCAATGCCTGAGGGGCACTGGCCTGGGGCAGAGCAAAGGACTTGAACTTGCCTTGGGAGCCTGGGACAGTGATGCTGGAGTGAGCCCGTCACAGGCTGCATCAGTCTGCTTCTTGCTGCTGTCACCGTTGAAGGGAAGAGAGCTTTCTTTTGACTCATGATTTTGGAGGTTTGGGCACTGGGTGAGGGAGTTCTCCCTGGCAGAATCCCAAGGTGGCCCAGAGCATCCACGGCAGGGATCTCTCCTCACTGAGTCACCAGGATGTGACCAAGGGGGCTGCACCCTAAGGAGCAAACCCAATCCAATCAGTTCTCAAGGGCCCCACCTTTCAACCCCACCACAGGCTTCAGTGTCCACATTCTTTTAAAAAAATTATTTTATTGATTTGAAAGAGTTACAGAGAGAGGTAGAAACAGAGAGAAAGGTCTTCCATCTTGTGGTTCAGTCCCTAGATGACCACAATGGCCAGAGCTGCACCGATCCGAAGCCAGGAGCCAGGAGCTTCCTCCAGGTCTCCCACACAGGTGCAGGGGCCCAAGGACTCGGGCCATCTTCTACTGCTATCCCAGGCCAAAGGAGAGAACTGGATCAGAAGAGGAGCAGCCGGGACTAGAACCGGCACCCACATGGGATGCCGGTGTTTCAGGCCAGGGCTTTAACCCATTGCACCACAGTGCTGGCCCCTAGTGTCCACACTCTTAACACCAACAACCAACAAAAGACTTCGGGGGGACTGGCATTTGGTGCCGTGGTCAAGTTGTCTTTCGGAGATGCCCACATCCTACATCAGAGGGCCTGGGTTCAAGTCTCAGCTCTGTTCCTGACTCCAGCTTCCTGCTGATGGGCACCCTGGGAGGCAGCAGGTGATAGGTCAAGTGCTTGGGTCCCTGCAACCCATGTGGAAGACCCGGATGGACTCCCTGGCTCCTGGCTTCAGCCTGGCCCAGCCTCTGCATCCATCTTCCTATCTTCCTCCCTCCCTCCCTCCCTTCCTTCCTTCCTTCCTTCCTCCCTTCCTCCCTTCCTCCCATCTATCTATATCTCTGGCTCTTTCAAATAAAATCAATCAATCAGTCAATCACTGTTTAAAACCTAAGCCTTTGAGAAGCAGCCCTTTGCTCCCGGGCCTCTGGAGCCGGCTCTCACACTTGGACTAAGGCAGCCCTGCACGCTCCCAAGCCATGCTCATCCCCAAAGTAGCGAGAAGATGCCCGAAGCACTGCAAACCCGACACAAAACACCGCCTCCGTGCTTCTCTCCTGAGCTCCAGCTTGTGGAGTCTCCCAGAGGCCCCACACACGGGGATCACACCAGCTGGGAGCACTGGACGCATGCCACCCAGCGTCACCCCCTTGCCCCTTCTCCACATCAGGTAAGGGCAGCTCCGCCCCCCAGGGTCCCCAGACCCTCAAGGGCGTCCTCTCGCCCTTCCTGTCCCTAAGCCCCATGGCCTATCTCAGTCCTCAGCTGTAGCCCAGCCTCATCTCACCAGGGCTCAGCCTGGACAAGGGGCAGTGGCACCGCTCGGCTCACCTGCCTCCACAGCGGCATCTGTCCTTCCTGAGGTGGCCACCAGGGGGCACCTGTGAGCACAGTGGGCAGGGCCCCAGAAGGTCTCACCTCTTTTAAGGTCAAAACCCAAGTGGGGGGGGGGGCAGCTGTGGCATGGCAGGTAAAGCCGCCGCCTGCAATGCTGCCATCCCATATGGGCACCAGTTCGAGTCCTGGCTGCTCCACTTCCCATCCAGCTCTCTGCTGTGGCCTGGGAAAGCAGTAGAAGATGGCTCAAGTCCTTGGGCCCCTGCACTCACATGGGAGACCTGGAAGAAGCTCCTGGCTTCTGGCTTTGGATCGGTGCAGCTCCAGCCATTGCAGCCAATTGAGGAGTGAACCGGTGGTTGGAAGACCTCTCTCTCTCTCTGCCTCTCCTCTCTCTGTGTAACTCTAACTTTCAAATAAATAATTTTTTCATTATTATTATTTGACAGGTAGAGTTATAGACAGTGAGAGAGAAAGACAGAGAGAACCGTTGGTTTACTCCCCAAATGGCCGCTATGGTTGGAACTGCGCCGATCTGAAGCCAGGAGCCAGGAGCTCCTTCCGGGTCTCCCATGCGGGTGCAGGGGCCCAAGTACTTGGGCCATCCTCCACTGCCCTCCCAGGCCACAGCAGAGAGCTGGACTGGAAGAGGGGCAACTGGGACTAGAACCCAGCGCCCATACAGGATGCTGGCGCCACAGGCAGAGGATTAATCAAGTGAACCATGGCGCTGGCCCCTCAAATAAATAAATCTTTACAAAACGAAAAATACCCAAGTCCCCCAGTGGCCACAGGACCCTGCAGGACAACTCCCAGCCCCTCCCTGCCCCCACCACCTCCCACTCTCCACCTTGCTCACTCTGCTTCAGCCATGCTCCTGCCTCAGGACCTTTGCATGTGCCCACTGCCTGAGCGCTCATCTCCCTGACATCCCTGTCTCACTTCCTCCTCTCTAGGCCTCTCTATGGTTTGTCTCCCTCACTCCCCATCGCCTCTGGAGCAGGGGAAGACGGCAGCTACTGTCTCTTCCTTTCTTTCAACTAGCGTTTATTGGACACCTATGGTGCGCCCAGGGCAGGCGCTGGGGCTGCAGCTGACAACAGAGAGAGAGGGGAATCGCTGCTGCCAGGAACACCCCCCCCACGCAGGAGGCAGGTGGGACACGAGTGTGGATGATGAGTTCAGAAGGTGGCAAAAGCAAATGAATAAATAAAGACGAACAGAAAATCACACAGAGTTAGGGAGGCTCAGAGAATACCGGGGATGCAGGCGGAGGCCCCTACCAAGTGCTCCGAGTGGAGGCTGAGCTAGGAGGGAGCCAGACATGCCCCAGGGTGATGGGCACACAGGCGTCCCCTGCATGCAAACGGGGGTCTGCAGACCCGAGGCTGCCTTGTGTGTCCAAGAGGGCTTGGGAAGAGAGGCAGCCTTGGTGATGACCTTGGCTCACCCACTGCTCTCCCTGCCCTTCCGCCAGGATTCCCAGAGGTTCCCAGAGGCCCTGGCACCGACCCACCCGGGAGGAAGAGGAAGATCGTCAGCCCAGGGCCGCTGTGGCCTCATGGGGTGGGGGCCGCCTGCCTAGCCCCGTGGTTTCCAGGACAGCTGCAGCAGTGACTGGAACCTTCCAGGCTCAGGAAATGCGGACAGGCAAATGGCGGGAAGGGGCAGGGTGCTACACCCACAGGCCGACGGGAATCGTGGCTGCGGGTCCCAGGTGCAACCAGGAGCCCCCCCAGGCCCCTGTAACTGGCCAGTCCAGGCTGAGAGGCAGGAGGCACGCTGACCCCCGCCCCAATGCCCAGCTCGTTCACCTCACGAGCCTCCCTCAAAGCCACCTGGGATGCTTCTCTCTATCCCAGGCCTGGGCCACAGTCCTGCCCCCGTGTAGGACAGCAATGCGTCCTCAGCGCCTCCCGCCTCCTGGACCACACCTCCTGGACCACGCCCCTCCTCTAGAATGTTCTGGAACAAAGCCCAGACTTTGCTGCCCCTCTGCTTAAGCCCTCCATGGCACCCAATTGCCCCCAGGATACAACCTCAGACACTTTCCAAACCCCTTGCTGTGGTACCCAGCACCCCTTGCTGTGGGACCCTCTGGAGTGGCCACACCCCCTCACAGTTCTCCTGGCTGTCACAGGTGCCTGTCACCAACTCCTCTCCGCCTCCTTCTTCCTTGAGGGGGTCTGCTCTGGACTCACCATGCACCTGCTCCTATTGCTTCCCACTTACCTGTCTGTCTTTCTCCCACGCCTCTGTCATCCAGTGTTCCCGTGTGACATGACACGTGTGAGGGGGGAGGGCCTCAGGCCAACTGTGACGGGCAGAGAGCACTCTGGGGGAACGGGAGGGACTTAGTAGTAACCCTCCACAGTCCTGCTGCTTTCCTGCCCAAGACCCAGGGGCTTTGGTGCACAGCACAGAATTAGAATCTAAAGGTTGAAAACTGGACCCCCTGAGTTGGGACTTGAATAATTCTAATGTCAGGGAGCTCACTACCTCTCATCACAGTGAGATGATCAGTATAACATCTCATATATATAAGATTTATTTGTTTGAAAGGCAGAGTCAGAGAGATCTTCCAGCTACTGGTCCACTCCCCAAATGGCTGCAACAGCCAAGGCTGGACCAGGCTGAAGCAAGGAGCCAGGAGCTCCATCCAGGTCTCCCACACGGGTGTCAGAGGCCCAAGCACTTGGGCCCTCTTCTGCTGGTGCATTCGCAGGGAGCTGGATCAGAAGTGGAGCAGCCAGGACTTGAACGTGCGCCCAGGTGGGATGCCAGCGCTGCCTTTCACTCTCAACACATCTGGAATGAGGCAGGGGTTCTGAGGGGTTCTGACACTGCAGCCTCTAGGGGACCAGCCTCAACCTTCCCATTTGCAAAATGGACCCAAGGAGGCCGGCCTCCCGGGGACACTCGAGCCAGTGAGATGGGGTTCTTCAGACGGTGCTGAAAGTGCTCCGGGGCCAGCGACCCCGATTTGAGGGTTCACAAAGCATTCCACATTGAGGAGTTGGTCCAGAAATGCAGCTGCCACAGGCTCACTACATTCCCGGTTATATTAAGACGTGGCTTTCCTGCCCAAGGCTGTGGCTGCAGGGGAGGGGAAGGTAGAGCACTGGTGGCTCCCCTCCCCCATCCCGCAAACTGGGCACTGTGCTGTGACCCCCGAGTATCCCTGGGTGGGGAAGCTGTGCTGAGCAGGACACACGGGCTGCCTGACTTCCTGGGGTTATCGGGCAGTCCCATCCCTGCGCCCACACTGCTCATGCCTCCTGCATGCACAGGGCTGCTGTGTTGTCACAATCTGTGCAGATGCACCCTCTGGGCTCCTGGGGACTGCATGGAAGGGCTGCAAAGTTCCCACCAGGGCTGAATGCAGTGGTGCAGCCCTTAAGTCTCCGCTGGGGACCCCCGCAGCCCACAGGAGAGGGCCTGGGGCGGACTCCTGCCTCCTCTTCCCATCCAGCTCCCTGCTGATGCACCCTGGAGGCAGCAGCGATGGCCCAAGCGCTTGGATCCCTACCACCCACACGGGAGACCCAGAGGGAGCTCCCCGCTCCTGGCTCCTGGCTTTGATCTGGCCCAGCCCTGGCTGTTGCATGGACATTTGGGGAGTGAACCAGAGGCTGGAAGATCTCTCTCTCTCTCTCTCTCTCTCTCTCTCTCTCTCTCTCTCTCCTAACACTCTGCCTTTCGAACAAATATATAGATAAATCTTTTTGGAGTTTGTGGAAACTGGAATGAAAGGATCTTCATTTTGATGCAAAGAAATCCAGACACCCTCAACTGCTTTTCCATCATTTGTTTTCTATGAGCAGTTTAAAGACCCTTCATGTGCATGGATTCCAAACTTTTTTTTTTCGCACCAAGATAAGCGTGTCTTGCAATTCCACTTTTCACGAACTCATTGAAGTCCCCTCGTGTTTCTTTTTTTAAAAAATATTTATTCATTTATTTGAAAGTCAGAGTTACACAGAGAGAGAGAGAGAGAGGTATTCCATCTGATGGTTCATTCCCCAGTTGGCCACAATGGCCAGAGCTAGGCTGATCTGAAGCCAGGAGCCAGGAGCTTCCTCCAGGCCTCCCATGTGGGTACAGGGGCCCATGGACTTGGGCCATCTTCCACTGCTTCCCCAGACCACAGCAGAGATGGATCGGAAGTGGAGCAGCCTGGTCTTGAACCAGCGCCCATATGGGATGCCAGCGCTTCAGGCCAGGGCGTTAACCCACTGAGCCACTGCACCAACCCCACCTTCTCCCCTCCCAGCCCTGATGTTTCTTAAACCTCTTAACCCTATTCTTCAGAGAAACACCTCTTCCTATATTTTCTCCATTTTCCATTTATGTTGTTTTTTTCTTACAGGTGTCTCAGACAAACAATGTATTTTCTACTTATTGGTTTTGTTTGTGATATTCCCCTATAATATAATTTTTCTTAGTAATCTATAAAAACTTTGGGGCCAGGCCGGCGCCGTGGCTCAATAGGCTAATCCTCCGCCTTGCAGCGCCGGCACACCGGGTTCTAGTCCCGGTCGGGGCGCCGGATTCTGTCCCGGTTGCCCTTCTTCCAAGCCAGCCCTCTGCTGTGGCCCGGGAGTGCAGTGGAGGATGGCCCAGGTGCTTGGGCCCTGCACCCCATGGGAGACCAGGAGAAGCACCTGGCTCCTGCCATCGGATGAGCGTGGTGCGCTGGCCGCAGCGCGCCGACCGCGGCAGCCATTGGAGGGTGAACCAACGGCAAAGGAAGACCTTTCTCTCTGTCTGTCTCTCTCACTGTCCACTCTACCTGTCAAAAAAAACAACAACAACAACAACTTTGGGGCCAGCATTAGGGCTCAACTTGCAATGCCAGCATCCCGTATCGAGCTGCCAGTTAAGGTCTCAGCTACTCTGCCTCTGGTCCAGCTCCTTGCTTTTATGTTTTTATCTGACAGATAGAGATAGTCAGTGAGGGAGAGAGACAGAGAGAAAGGTCTTCCTTCCATTGGTTCACCCCCCAAAGGGCTGCTACGGCCGGCACGATGCACTGATCCGAAGCCAGGAGCCAGGTGCTTCCTCTTGGTCTCCCATGTGGGTACAGGGCCCAAGCACTTGGGCCATCCTCCACTGCACTCCCAGGCCACAGCAGAGAGCTGGACTGGAAGAGGAGCAACCGGGGCTAGAACCCGGTGCCCATATGGGATGCTGGTGCCACAGGTGGAGGATTAACCAAGCGAGCCACGGTACCAGCCCCTGCTTTTTTTTTTTTAAAGATTTATTTTATTTATTTGAAAGACAGAGTTACAGAGAGAGGTAGAGACAGAGAGAGAGAGGTCTTCCACCCACTGGTTCACTCCCCAGTTGGCTGCAATGGCCAGAACTGCGCCGATCCAAAGCCAGGAGCCAGGAGCTTCTTCCGGGTCTCCCACGTGGGTGCAGGGGCCCAAGGACTTGGGCCATCTTCTACTGCTTTCCCAGGCCATAGCAGAGAGCTGGTTCGGAAGTGAGGCAGCTGTGTCTTCAACTGGCACCCATATGGGGGATGCCAGCACTTCAGGCCAGGGCTTTAACCTGCTATGCAACAGCGCCAGGCCCCCCAGCTTCCTGTTAATGCATCTGGGAAGGGAATGGAAGCTGGCCCAAGTAGGGGGCTCAGATGGAGTTCCTGGATCCTTCCTCACCTTGGCCTGGTCCAGCTCCTACTGGTATGGGCATCTGGGGAGAGAACCAGCAGGTGGATGATTCTCTCTCTCTTTCTCTCTCTCTCTCCCTTTCTCTCTTTCTCTCTCTCTCTCTCTCACACACACTGCCTCTCAACTAAACAAAAATTGAAAAATTGAAAAATTTATAAAATTGTTTTAGTTTGTATGTAAAACATTATAAGGTGACACCGATGTGTTTCGTACATAAGGTCTTTTCATTCTTGGCTCCTGGGCTCGTGGTTTAATGCGATATTGTAAAAGTCGCTCTGTAAATTCCCACTACCATCACTGGCCTTTTCACATTGTAACTTTAGCCCACCTCGAAATTTTGCTTTGCTTTTTTTTTCCCCACACGCTGAACTATTTTGCTCTACCACGTCTCTGTCAAATACAGGGAAGGAATGGTGGACCCAAGGACCACCTGAGTTGCACAGCCCACTGTTTTCCAGGCCCGCCCGACTGGTTTTTTCCGTTTTGCTTGCTGTGGTCCTAGCTCTGCCGAGGCAGGAGCCATGGGAAAGCTCTTCCCTCTAGTGGCCATGTCGAGGATAGCAGTAAAGGGCGGAAGTAAGTGGTTTTTTTTTTTAAGCTTTCTTATATTTAATTTTAGTTGACAAACAGTATTTGCACTTACTTGTGAGGTACAGCATCATATTCTGGCACACACATACAGCATGTAACAATCAAATCAGGGCCCTTAACATTTCCATCTCAAATATTCTCACTTCTGTATGTTACAAAATTTTTTCTGATTATTTGGAAATGTATAATCAATTGTTGTACGCTATTGTTTTATGAAAAAGGAAGGGATAACTTTTAAAATATTTATTTATTTATTTTGATGGGCAGAGTGGACAGTGAGAGAGAGAGACAGAAAGAAAAGTCTTTCTTTTCCATTGGTTCACCCCCCAATGGCCACTGCAGCTGGAGTGCCATGGCCGGCGCACCGCACTGATCTGAAGCCAGGAGCCAGGTGCTTCTCCTGGTCTCCCATGGGGTGCAGGGCCCAAGCACTTGGGCCATCCTCCACTGCACTCCCGGGCCACAGCAGAGAGCTGGCCTGGAAGAGGGGCAACCGGGACAGAATCCGGCGCCCCGACCAGGACTAGAACCCGGGGTGCCAGCGAGGCAGAGGATTAGCCTAGTGAGCCGCGGCACCGGCCATATTTATTTCAAAGGCAGAGTTACAGAAAGAGAGGGAGACACAGACACAGAGAGAGATTTTCTATCCACTGGTTCACTCCCCAAATGGTTACAATGGCCGGGGCTGGCCAAGTCTGAAGCCAGGATCCCAGGAGCTTCATCTGGGTCTCCCACGTGGGTGCAGGGGCCCACAAACCTGGGTCATTCTCTGCTGCTTTCCCAGGTGCATCAGCAGGGAGCTGGATCCAAAGTGGAGCAGCCAGGACTTGAACCAGCTATAGGGGATGCAGGAGCCGCAGGCAGCAGCTTCACCCACTGCACCACAACACCAGCCCCAGGCTTAAATCTCTTAAAGCTAAAGGCAGGACTAGTTCCCAGGCCCTTGCTTGTATCACTCCCCAGGGGTGTAAACCCATGCAGCTGAGAGCAAGGACTCAGGTGGACACACAGACACCGTGTTCTTAGCAGGATGGCTCACAACAGCCAAAAGGGAAAAGCAGCCCAATTGTCCACTGATAGACGAACCAGTCACATACATGCCACATATGTACAATGGAATATTAGTTAGCCACAACAAGGAAGGGAGTACTGGCACCTGCTACAGCGTGGAGGGACTCCGGGGACACGGTGCTCAGTGGGAGAAGCAGACACGGACCCCACTCCTAACAGGTCCCTGGAGTGCTCAGAGCCATAGAGACAGGATGCGGAGTGGGGGTGGGGGTGCCGAGGCTGGGGAGGGACAGAGCTTCAGTCTGGTCAGAGGAGAAGGTTCTGGAGGCAGACAGAGGTGAGGGTGCTCAGTACCGCTGAGCCGTGCACCTGACAGGGGTTAAATGGTGTGTTTAATGCACCACCAATGCAAGCAGGAAGTAGCCAAGAGGGCTGAGGGCCCTCCCTGGAGGTGGGACGGGGCAGACGAAAGGACAAAGGGCGAGAGGAGAGCCAGATTGCACAGCTGAGGGGACGTCAGCCGTGGTAGATGGGGGGCAGGGGACAAGAGGTGGGGCTGCATGGACAGCACCCCGTATCCTCCAGCATGGCTCCAGCCACGCTGGCCTCCTGTCTGTCAGCCGTCCAGAGCGCAGTCCTGCCTCCTTGCTTCTGCCCGGGCACCTCCTGCCACCCAGAATGCTTCTCCCACAATCCATGGCTCAGCACCCTGCTCTCATTCCCCTAGCCGCCCCGACCTTCCTGCCCCGCCCAGTCTCATTGCTCACTTCCTGTCTTCATGGACTTCCTCCCGGGTGTGCTGCCTGCACTGCACTGTGAACTCCTTCCGGGGCTGGAGCGGGTGGGGAGGTCACATCTCTCTCGTTGCCTGTGTGATCTCACACCTGTGACAGCGCCCTGTATACAGTAGGCGCCCCATAAGCAAATGTGGCATTCAACCTATTGACTACAGCATCTGTGCTGTGGTGTCTGCCTGAGTCCCCTGCTTTGAGCCTGTTTCGGGGAGGAGGTGGGGTTGTGCCTCATGTGCCTCCCTGGGGACAAGTGTGGAAGTCTGGGTCAGTGAACGCTTCATTTTCTATTTCTTTATTTGGAAGGCAGAGAGACAGAGACAGACAGGAAGACATCCTCCACCAGCTGGTTCACTCCC